>VDFB02086081.1:36569076-36588711 GCA_007258455.2 Sequoia sempervirens | reverse complement strand
CGCCTTACCATTATTAAAATTGTTAAGGAAAATTGAAAACAACACATTTTAAGCCTTTCCTCCAAGTCACAATTGACCACAGTAGGAGGAAGGGCTCCATCACAAAAATTAAAGTAAACTCAGACCCTGCTGGTCTGTACAGGATGAATAAAGAAAAATGGATTTTCCTTTCACTAAAACAACTAAAGTTGTATCAAAACAGATTGAAATCCAAGTTAAGACCTGCCACCATAGTGTTTCATGAATTCCTATTCATAGGAGGCATGTACTGTACATAGAGAAAAGAAACTGAAAAACTCAGAAAAATGTTGAAATTCCACAGTTTTAGGCGTTGTGAAGAGCACCAATCTTCAAAAATACTATTGATTGAACCCCCATTCAGGCTTGAATGATTTTTTTAGTACATTTCAAATGAGAATCATCTCCCTTCAATGCCCATAACTACCTTTGAACCACCAAACCCTTATTAAGCCTACAAATACTAGTATTTAACAATGGTTTTGCTTAATAAGCTTTATTATGCAAATTTATTATTCTAAAGGCCTAGCACCACTTAGAAACCCTTATAACATGAATTTTAGACTCTTTCTCTGCACTCCCACCTACTTTTTACATAATTTTCCTTTATGGAAATATCAACAATTATTTAATTCAAGAGTGCTTTTTGCACATTTGTCCACCCTAACCTACTAATTCCCAAAGTACATAAAAGGTTGATCTATTAGACCTTATTCAAGACAAAAAGACCTCAACATACTAAAATTTACCAACTGTCCTCCCAATTTACCATCAAAAAATCACAAATTGAGGGTGAGGTGTAGGTGCTCCCGCACCATTCAACTTTCAAAAAAAAAATCAATTAGGCTGACAGACGTGTGGATCGGGCCAACATTTGGTGGAAGAGGAAGAAAGATGACTGGAATTCTGGAGGCCCACCATACTAGATTTCAATATTGAACCATGAGAGTAGAAGAGAGAGCTAATATCATGTATCAAAACATTAAGCATGCATTCTTCCAACCAACGGAGAAGGAGATGATTACTTTGCTTCATTTTCATTTGCATAAGCATATCAAGGCATGGGAATCAAGAAGATCAAGGATGTCCAGTTTTATGTGGAGGTAATGGATGTGGTCCAAACTTTAGGAGGGGAAAGAAGGTCAATGTATGATCTTGATCAAATTGAGGAAGAACAACAAGAGAGGGACAGAAAAGGTAAAATCAATACAGAGTTTCAAGGATTTGTCAAGCAAGTAAGAGAGCTATGGGAGCAGCCTCATCTAAAATATTTTGAACTAGAGTTTGATATGTACCATTTAGAGAGCTTGGTTTTCATGGAGTTCATTTCAAAGCCTTTTATTTTATTGTTCTTATGGTAAACTGTTTGGTAGAGTTGATGGAATTACCTTTCTTAGTAATTGCTATTAGTGAGATTGAGATTGTTAACCTTGAGAGAGTAGGACTTGGGCAAAAGGAATTTGATATGGCTATTTCTTTCAAATAATTCAAGCGGGATGTACTCTGCATTGATGCCATTCCTCAATCTTCACTTGATGGAATCAAGGAATGGTTGAACTCCATGGTTATAAAGTATTATGAAAGCAGAATGAACTTGTACTAGTGGCCAATTTTGAAGACTATTACTGATAATCCAAATAAATTTATTGAATATGTTGGTTAGGAATTTTTAAATATGGAAGCTACTAATTTTGATTTTTATAATTCGGAAGAGTCATATTAAGGATATAAACCCTCTAATTTAGAAGAGGAATTAAAATTACTCTTTATGTTGCAGGTATCGGCTTTAATACCAACTACAATGGCAACATTGAAATTCCCTAGCAATATTTATGTAAAGGAAATTTCCTTTAGATGCAAGGATTCAAAGCACATCAACCATGTGGTAAAAATGATTAAATACCAAAGACGATTTGTAGCAATGAAAGTTTGAAAAGGCAGAGAGAGCTACATTGGTGACTTAGGAGAAACTTCAGCTTTCAAAAACAAAGCCAATTAGGTTGGCAGACATGTGGATCAGACCAGCATTTGGTGGAAGAGAAAGAAAGATGACTGGAACTCTAGAGGCCCACCATACTAGATTTCAATATTCAACCATGAGAGCAGAAGAGAGAGTTGATATCATGAATCAAAACATTAAGCATGCATTCTTTGAGTTAGCGGAGAAGGAGATGATTACTTTGCTTCATTTTCATTTGCATAAACATATCAAGGTGTGGGAACCAAGAAGACCAAGGATGTTGAGTTTTATGTGGAGGTAATGGATGTGGTCTAAACTTTAGGAGGGGCAAGAAGGTTATCTTGTCTTTACTGTTGCTACCTACTTTCACAGTGTTCCTGGATTGAAGGGTTTCATGATGTAATTCGACCCATTCCACTTTTTGTGCCTACTATAACTTGTGGAATGGGTCCTCTAGCTTGTAAAATACATGCCTAACCTTTTTAGAATGTTGTGGAGTCAAGGTTGGGTGTTTGGGATGATGTTCTAGGGCTATAGCAGGGTATTTTCATGATGAAAATGAGGGTTTCAAGTGGTGTTTTGACAAAATGTGGGAATGATTATCCATGTAATGTATTATTCACCATGTGCAGGGTCTGGTAAGTGTGTTTGGTACTTTGTTTGGGTATCGTAGGTGTGGGAGATAGAAGTTTCATTAAAACCCCAAGTATTTTGCTTGAAATAGAGGGCTTGGTGTCTTAGGGGTCTAGAGGTCTTGGACTTGGAAATAAATCATGGAATTGGAGGTTTTGACACATAACATACTGTTGTTTGAGGATTTTGAGTGAAGATCTAGTGTTTAAAAGGTCATCTCTTTGTAATAGGGCTAATTTAGTAGCCTTTATGCAAGGTGATCTATTGGATCTTAATGATGGTACAAAGAAACATGGTATGATCTCTTGAGAATTTGTCTTAGGGTCTATGTTAAAGCTTGATTGATGTTTGGTTGGCCATTGGATGACCTTCTCTAAAAGATAAGCCCATTTAATGAGATTTGGAGACTATAAGTTAGGCAAGGGTTTATTGAAAACCCATACTAGAAACCTTCCCATCAAAAACCAAAGCCTAAAAATCCTTCAAAAAGGTCCGCACAAGCTTAAAAATTCAAGAGATATCGCTGCCCCCAAATATTTCTTCAAACCCTAATAGTAAACCACAATTTTCCACTAAAAAATGCACCATTTGACATCTAGGGCATCACCTAAAAACCCTCTATTCACCTCCCTTGCACACAAAACTTTTCACACATTTCTTATAACCATAACTAAGCCTTTCCATTGAGTTATAGAAGCATACAGTGGGTGAAAGGCTTAATATGACATTTTAATGCACTCAAAACCCTTAAAACAGGGTATACAAACTAACCCTTAGTAATTGGCTTCTAAAATGCACAAAATCACTTGAAATCCAACCAAACCAAAAATAAAATGGAGTTAAGTTTGGTGCCCACCAAATTCCATCAAAAAGAGAGCACAATCACCCTATACGGAACCGTACAGTTCAATGAAACATCAAATCCCAAAGTGCAAAAGGGTAGCAATCTCTGATGGGGTATTACTCAGATACCATGGTGCTTATGAAATATTCGTATGAACCTATGGGATCATGTTGGGGCCATCTACAATAACCTCTCTCTATTTTTTTTTATCTCGGGGTTGTTTTCTCGTGGTTTCTAGTTTTCAGTTGATGGAAAAAGTGTCAAATGCAAGTAGTGGAAAGTTGCAAAGTGGTGCAACTTTCGTTATGCAACTTGTATGACCAAAAAAATTGTTCCAACACATTTGAATATTTTTTTTATGCTAGGCATGGTCCTCTTTCACACCCAAACACATGGAATCGCTCTGAGCTACGTTCAACCAGATCGATCCCTTAAGGGTCCAAAGTGCAAAATGGCTGCAAACTTCAGCATGTTGCTACTCGGATACCGTAATGCTTAGAAACTTATCGTTTGATCCTATCAGATCATGTTGGGCCCCGTATAATAACCTCTCTCAGTTTTTATTAGCTCAGATTGGTTTTCCTGTGGTGTCCAGTTTTCAGTTGATGAAAAAAGTGTCAAATGGAAGTAGTGGAAAGTTGCAAAGTGGTGCAAATTTTGTTATGCAACTCGTGTGACCAAACGAACTGTTCCAACACATCTAAATAGGTATTTTTACACTAGACATGGTCCTCTTTCGCACCCAAACACGCAGAATCGCTCTGAGCTATGTTCAACCAGATCGATCCCTTAAGGGTCCAAAGTGCAAAATGTTGAAAGCTTCAGCATGTTGTTACTCGGATACCGTGATGCTTACAAACTTCTCGTTTAATCCTATTGGATTGTGTTGGGTCTCTCTACAATAACCTCTCTTGGTTTTTGTTATCTGAAAGTGGTTTTGTGTAGGTATGGATTTTTTAGTTGATGGAAAAAGTGTCAAATGGAAGTAGTGGAAAGTTGTAAGTGGTGCAGCTTTACGTTGCGCAACTTTCGTGTATTATTAAAAAAACTATTCCAATGCATTCCAAATAGGTATGAACATGCTGGGAATGGTCCTCTTTCACACCCAAACATGCGAGAATCACTGCGAGCTATGTTCAACGGTCCGATCCCTTAAGGGTCCAAAGTGCAAAATGATACAAACTTCACCCATGCTGTGCCAGATACCCGTGATGCTTGAAACTTCTCATCTAATTCTATACGATCATGTTTGAAATATCAGTCATCAGCTTTTTGTTCTGCAACTCCTGTGACCAAATGAACTATTCCAACACATCTAAATAGGTATTTTTACACTAGACATGGTCCTCTTTTGCACCCAAACACACGGAATCGCTCTGAGCTATGTTCAATCAGATCGATTCCTTAAGGGTCCAAAGTGCAAAATGGCTGCGAACTTCAACATGTTTTTACTTGGATGCCGTGGAACTTAGATACTTCTCATATGATCCTATGGGATCATATTGGGCTCCTCTACAATAACCTCTCTTAGTTTTTTTTATCTTGGAGTGGTTTTCCCGTGGTGTCTAGTTTTAAGTTGATGGAAAAAGTGTCAAATGCAAGTAGTGGAAAGTTGCGAAGTGGTGCAACTTTTGTTCTGCAACTCGTGTGACCAAAAACTATTCCAATGCATCTGAATAGGTTTTACTAGGTATGGTCTCTTTTTGCTTTTTGGGAACCATTAGGAGCCAGCAAGCTATGTTCAAAATTTGGATTGATCCCTTAGGGTCCCAAAATGCAAAAATGATGCAAACCCGACATGTTGTTACTGGGGATACCATGATGCCCAAAATTCTCATCTGATACTATAGGATCATGTTGGGCCCCTCTACAATAACCTCTCTTGGTTTTGTTATCTCGGAGTGGTTTTCCTATGGTGTCAATTTTTAGTTGATGGAAAAAGTGTCAAAGAAGCAATGGAAAGTTACAAAGTCGTGCAACTTTCATTTTGTAACTCGATGTGACCAAATGAACTATTTCAATGCATCTAAATAGGTATTTTTATGCTAGGCATGGTCCTCTTTTTCACCCAAACACACGAATCACTCTGAGCTACGTTCAACTGGATCAATCCCTTAAGGGTCCAAAGTGCAAAATGGTTGCAAACTTCAACATGTTGTTACTCGGATATTGTGATGCTTAAAAACTTCTCATCTAATCCTATGGGATTGTGTTAGGCCCTTCTACACTAACCTCTCTCAATTTTTGTTATCTCAGAGTGGTTTTCCTGTGGTGTCCAATTTTCAATTGATGGAAAAAGTGTTAAATGGAAGCAGTGGAAAGTTGCAAAGTGGTGTAACTTTCATTCTGCAAATCGTGTGACCAAATGAATTGTTCCAACACATCTGAATAGGTATGTTTATGCTAGGCATGATCCTCTTTTGCACCCAAACACGTGGAATCATTTTGAGCTACGTTCAACTGGATAAATCCCTTAAGGGTCCAAAGTGCAAAATGGCTACAAACTTTAGCATTATGTTACTCGAATACCGTGATGCTTAGAAACTTTCATCTAATCCTATGGGATTGTGTTGGGCCCCTCTGCAATAACCTCTCTTAATTTTTGTTATCTCGGAGTGGTTTTCCTGTGATGTCCAATTTTCAGTTGATGGAAAAAGTGTCAAATGCAAGTAGTGGAGAGTTGCAAAGTGGTGCAACTTTCGTTCTACAACTCCTGTGACCAAATAAAATTTTTCAACATGTTCAAATATGTATTTTTACGCTAGGCATGGTCCTCTTTCGCACCCAAACACTTGAAATCGCTCTGAACTATGTTCAACTGGATCGATTCCTTAAGGGTTCGAGCATAATATGTTGAAATAGGCCATTCCACCTATTGTTCAGGTTGTGTCTCGGTGACATGGGCCTGATGTGAGTAGGATAGGGATTAGGAATAAGAAAATAGCATTGGTAAAGGCATTGGAAGAGATTACTAATGCTGCCCTCAAAATTCAAAATTGAGGCCCCTTAAAAGCAAGGCTAGAAGAGGTGAAAAGAATAAATTGCTTGAATTTTTTTAGAATAGGTTGGAAATAGGGTGAGGTTGTGGAGTTTGATGTGTTCAAAAGGTCTGCAAGGACAGGGGAGGTCAAAAGTATGTTATGGCATGATTCCCTAGTTGGGAAAATAGGGGTTTTGAATGAAAAGAGATGTTTGAGGGAGTAAAAGTGGGTAAAGTGAAGAGGCAACATAATTTGGTAGTCAATTAAGTTTGTGCAGAAAAAATAAAGAGTGTTGGAATAGGTTTTGAGGTTCGGTTCACCGGTTAGGCTAAATTTTTTGGAGGGGGGTTCGGTTCGTTTTGGGTTCGTTGGTACAAAAATCATGTAAAAACAAAATATAAATATATATACAGCCTATAAGCATGCATTAGGATTACAATAACACATAACATCATATAAACAACAAAACCACCATAAACTTGAATGTCATTTAAAACATGCATGATAAATATTTATCTTTGAAACTTGAATTGTGGTAGCTTGATATGCAAAGTCTATTGATGCTAGGGTTCAATATGTATGATTTTGAAAACATAAGCCAACTAAGTAGAGTTATCAGCGTTCTTCATAAATCATAAGAATTTTTTTAGTGCACTAACCATTTTGATGTCTTCTTGCAGTCTCAAACATTATTTTGTATCATCGTTACATTGGTCTTGAGATTGGTAGCTTAATATAGCTCCACAATACAAAATTTGGTTTACCTGTGCAGTGTAACAATGGAATAGGCAGATTTTTCTTTCAAAGAACCAAAGGGTGAGTGCACAATTGAAGTGTATAAACACATATCTTTTTGTAATATCAAGGATACTTTTTGAAACTTCCATGCATTGTTAATCTAAAAGGAAAAGTCTTATACATATCATTTGCTTAATTGAGTTGTTCCAATCAAAGGATTAAATATATTATAATCTTTTTATCAATCATTTCATAGAATACCAATTGAAAACATGTTTTTTTCTTTTAGATAAAGTTGTTTACCATCAATCAATTAATTTATTCAAGACAAACCATGAAGGAAAGCAATGATCAATGCTATGGCTAACCCATTAATAAGTATACACATGAATAAGTCAAGCATGTACATGTGAATAAGGGAAGCACAAGTAGTCACAAACACATATGCCTTGAAGTATACACACGAATACATAGTATACACAACTTAAGACAAAGTATATGCACGAATACAAGGTATATGCATGAAAACGCGTAAGTTGCAAAGTATACATTGGAACACATGTAAGTCAGAAAGTATACACATACGTTGTAAAGTAAACACTTCAATACACGTAACTCATATCTATTGAACCATGAATTTATAACATGCAAATATGGACACCATCGATAAAAAATATTTGTATTAACCAAATAGCCATGTACGCATACATCAATATATGTTGATATAAGTATAAAATATAGGTACAAAATAGCCATATAGGCTTACGAGAATGCCATATAGGCATACAATGTCAAATATATCCAATACAAAATACGTACAAAACTACCATGTAGGCATACAACAAAGGGCTCTGGAATCAAAAGTCATTTCTCTCCAGGCTCTTGAAATAAAATCTTGCCCTTTGCTAGTCAATCGGATGGTGATAGGTCTGTCACTAATTTTTGCTGCACTCAAGGAGTGCTCCTCCTACTACTGTTAAGTTTTTGGTGAAGTTTTAACTGTTACAATAAGAAGTAATGACATTAATATATAGAAATTATATTATAAAAAATGATGTATTTAAAAAAATAATCACTTACGGCCATCTCATGATCACTCTCCTCGAGGGAAATATTCATATGCCAATGCTGAGGTGTGCTCAAGCCCTGTATAAACCATCCAAATAGAAATTAGACAATGAATCAATAATTTGGTTTGATTTTTCACTCAAACTAACATCTATAACAATGAATGTAAATTGAAATTTAGTAATTTGCCTCATACCTCCCTTGTCAAAGCCATCGAGGATTGTATAGTGGATGAAACACCAATATCCATTTCCCTCGTAACATTTGGAGGTGTTTCCACAACCAACATCTGAAAATAAAACAACAAATTATTTAATCACAAAAAAGTTGCAATAGTGATGGACACGTCATGACTTATAGTGTATGAGATCTAATGAACAAAATTTTGAGTACTTATTAAACTATATATTTTTTATTATCATGCTTACTATATTCCCTATCCATATCTTTTTCAAAAGGACATTTTTTTAAGCTTTTACCCATAGTAGCAAGCCATTGAATTTTTTGATTAAATGCTTTCGTAGACATGTACAATAACTGTGGTGGCATAGAGAAGGCAATGAACTGTTTGAAAAAATGCCTCAAAAGAAATGGGGTCTCGTACTGATGGAATGCTATTACAAAAAAATGCATGTCATGGCATTCCATCACCATAAGAACGCATTTCTTTCAGGCATTTTTTCAAAAATTTCATTTCCTTCTCTATGACTAGTATTATTGCTTACTATTATGCTTTGATAGATATTTTTCCAAGCATCCATAGTTTGTTGGAAAGCACCTATTTTAGGATTTTAGCCATAGCAGCAAGGAAGCACTAGTAGTTTGATAATGAAGAACCCTTTCTAAGGTATAATGAGTGTCTCCTCTAAAAAAGGAAGAAACTACTTGACCAAGCCAAATGAAGAGACAAATGCTAATGTATATGTGTAGGGGGTGAAAACTAGGATTGGAGATATTTCTATTTAGAATATATTATATTTAGTTTTTTGATACTTGTTTCCACTTGGATTAGCATAAGGTAGAGTTTAATTGCTCAGTTGTATCAATTTACTAGCACAAGTGAATTGAGATGGTTCAAATGCAAGCCTATTCCCCATAAAATTTATTTTCTAGAAAACTTATGTAACCAATTTTATTGGTTTCTTTTGTATTTAGTTCAAAGGATTAGATTGTTATATTAATATTCTTTGATAGATATTTTTCCAAGCATCCATAGGTTGTTGGAAAGCACCTATTTTAGGCTTTTAGCCATAGCAGCAAGGAAGCACAAGTAGTTTGATAAAATGCTTTGGTGCACATGTATGAAAAATGTGGTATCATAGAAAAGGTGGTGAGCATTTTAAAGAAATGCCTCAAAGAAATGTGGTCTCATGGTGATGGAATGGAATTTCATCACCATGAGACCGCATTTCTTCAAGGCATTTTTTGAAACTACCAACTGCCTTGTCTATGCTATTGCTTACTATTATGGTTTCATAGATTTTTTCCAAGCATCCATAGTTTGTCGTGCAGGTGCACCTTTGCAAGCACATGCCTCCATGTGAAGAAATTGCATCATTGCTTATGTTGACTTTCTAAACAACTATATTGTAGTTGAAATTTTTTCATCTATCAACATCTAGTTATTAGTTATGGAATGTGAAGTAATGCTTTGAGTTTGAATGATGTGCAATGCAAGGTAACCAACGATATGAATATAAAATACACAAATCTATTAAGTACAATTCATTAGTTAAACTCTTTATTCTATTAACTACGTGAAGGTTTGAGTAAATCCACTGGCACTGGGAGGTGTTCCCTCAAAACCTCCAATATTACCCTGTTCAACATCCAAAATCACATATTAAAATACCATTCGCAAAACAATGCTATTAACATGTAATAAATTTATAATTGTTTACTAGTTACATACCCTTCTGATAGGTGTATTGTAGAAATAAGTAGGTGGAGGGTTGGTGTATCTAGTCTCAACACTATGACCCTACAATTTTATTAAAATCATAAAACTAAATTAGTTAATCTTGCACTTCAAAATCAAAATTTAATAAATTAAATTCAATGAACATGCTAACTTTTACCTGAGTATCAATAACATACATATCATGCAAAATGTCAGTTGCCCTCTCCATCTTTGTAGCTACATAAGGATCCTCTATAGTAGCCTCCTGAGTGTCGATGGGGTCATATGAATAAGTCGCCCCACAAGATTGACACACATGGGTTCGAAGGCCACCACTTGAAGACTCCCCTGGATGGTGTTGTAGAATAGGGATAGTATGATGGATGACACTCTGGGTCAAAGTGTTGATTGCCTACAATGTATCTACCTTTGCACTCTCCTTCGCGACTGCAGGCATAACAACGTGCTCACGAGGCGGCCTAGCGAGAGCTTGTCTAACTTGCAGCGTAGGATCCGGCTATGTACTGGGTCTATCTAAGCCAACCCCCCACCTCTCCCCTGGAAGTCCTTCATCAAAATAATTTGGTATTTTTTTCAATATGAACTCATTGCATAGTTTCCTAAGAAAATACTGGGGGACTTCACAATTGTTGTACGGTCGGTCATCAAAGACCATGTACCACCTATCATAAAAATGGTTCCTAATCTCTTGGTGGTGGAACCAATGAATAGGAAACCTCTTCGCATTGAGGCTAAGATTTTGATTTGTGTGTGGGTCAGTGAATAATGAGCACAAATCACCTTCTTCTTCTTCTTGAGGATTTTGTGTGTGTGCAGGTTCATTTGCATCTCCTACAAATTCAAAAATTTAACCTAAAACTAACAAAATCAACCTAAAACTAAGAAATTCAAAACAAAACAAAAAAATACTTACCTCTCCCACCTCTTTGTCATCGTGGCACCATCCTTGCAAAGAAATAGCAACTCTTGTTGAAGATTTATGCCCAATACCTCCTCCTAGAACGCGGGCGCGAAAGTTGGGGGTTTTGGCCCTAGGAAGAAGAAGGAAATAGTCGAATTGAAAATGAAGGCTTTCATTTTTTTTTGCTTTTAACATGCTATAACTCGAGTTCATTATAACGCGCTCGCGTTATAGCATTTTGAAACTTTTTTTATAAAGTGGCCATGAAATTGCTACCCAACTTCATGCACCCACCCAAAAGTTGTAGGAAAAGATCTCAAGAATAAAGTTTTTTTTACAAAAGAACATAGGTTTATTGTAATAGTTTATTAAAAAAAAAATTAAGTTTATTTTAACAATAAGAGTCTTTCTAAAAGACAAAAGCCTCACTAGCAAAGGAATACAAGTTTAGAAGTTTTTCCATAGTTAATAAAAAATATTGTAATAGTTTATTAAAAATATTTGGAGGGCTAGCATAGAAGACTTTCATCAAAACTAGAGATAGTTCCACTATACCCAAGAACCTCTCTATTGAAACATATCAATTATTTTTATGCATTATGAGATAAAGATTCTACACAATCAGTCTCCCATAAAAAATAGTATTAAGAAACTAAACTAAAGATTTATAGACCAAGGACAATGATTTTAGATGATCATAAAGTTCAAAGAAATTAATCTACAAACATATAACTAATTTGTGTGCAATTTTTTTAATTGTTAACAAGATCTAATTTTTTTTCTTTCTATCAGTTATAGGTTCAAGCAGAATTTGAAAACCTTCCACAAGCTATTAAGGTGATTGGAAAATAATTGCATGGGGAACTGGCATCAAATTATCAGAAAGAAGGGCTTCTTAATGCTTGGAGACCATTGTTGATCTATCAACAGGTAGAGATTTACAAATATTCATATATGGCATTTGTTTTTTTTACAATTACTTTCAATGGGGAGGTGCAAATTTATTTCATACAACCACATACCATGGACAAAAATGAATGTTAACAGTAGAAAAAAACTCTTGTCCATCGAGCCAAGATTTCAGGCATAAAACTAATTGGATTTCTTATTGCAAATCAACACAAAATCAAATAAAATTAAAAATAACATGAAAATTCTAACACCCAGAAAGAAATGTGTATCTTAGCACTGGCTTGTCTCCAACCTAGAAACCAGGCACTTAGATTGGCATAAATGAAAAAAAGTGATAAACAACACAGTGAGCTTGTTAGGAATTTGGAGACGATTTGCTTCTTTCTTAATTTGCAACAATTTCTAGGAGAATATTTCACTGCATCTATCAAAATATACTAAACAAGCTAGTAACTTTCTCAGGATTGGTGATATCAACGAATTCTAGATGGGTGCATACTTGATGTTGATCGCAGTTCTCACTGCAATCAATTGCTTAGTGCTAACAGTCAGTTCCAACCACCATCAATTACTTGGTACTGATAGCTAGTTCCCACCACCATCAATTTCTCAGTGTCCCACCACCATCAATTGATAGCTAGTTCCCACAACCATAAACTATCAATTTCTTTGTATCATTTCCAAAGTTCTCACACCCACACTCAATGCAACTCACATTAATACTAACTCCCATAAAGACAGATATTATTCACCTTTCATATATGCTAATGACTTCCTCGAAATCATCTAGTTTGAGATATCGAGTAGTCTAACATTGAAATAACTAATAGTTCTAGTTCTAGTTCTAACATAAAATAATATTTAAGCTTCCAAAACTATATGAAAACAGTTCATGTAGAGTTTTAAACAATAAGATATTGAATGAAAAAATTCTATAAATCAATTACAATACTAAAATTTATATATTGGTCATTGTTGTATTTTATTTGAAAATCATTAAATTTGTATTGCCTATTTTAATGATATTGATTGTATTCTATAGCTGCTCATGTACTCAACCATTTCTTATGGCATTGAAACTTTGGATTTGTTCCATGTGTACCTTATTTAGAAGGATCCAAGCCCTTTTTGTTGCAATGAAGTTAATCAGTTGAATTCAACAATCAAAGGAAAACATGTAAGGAAACATGTAATAGAACATATATGCAGATGCGAGCAAAATCATTGATATCGATTGGAATAATGCAAAAAAACTTTCTAGGTTTTGTAAAGTTAAGCTTCCAGTTCCTATTTTTCTCAACACAAATTGCTCACGGTAAGTGTAAATGCTTTTTAGTTCTTTAATTTCTTTTTTTTTAAGGTTATTGGTTTACATTTTCAATAAATACAAATATTTTTATATTTTTTAATTTTATTATGAATCTCTAATTATGTTTATGTTTTTTGTTGTTTCAATTTTGTAGTCTTTAAAAGGATTTTTTTTTCTACAATAAATTTCTTTACAAAAGAAAAAATCAACAAAAAGGATTTTGAGAATAAGTTTATATAAAAGACAAGAAAAGTATTAGGAAACGAACTCAAGAATAAAGTTTTTTTTGACAAAAGAATATAGGTTTATTGTAATAGTTTATTAAAAAAGTTTTGAAAGTTTCTTTTAATAATTAGTCTTTCTAAAAGACAAAAGCCACATTGACAAAGGATTACAAGTTTAGAAGTTTTTATGTAGTTAATACAAAATATTGTAATAGTTCATTAAAATATTTGGAGGGCTAGCAAAGATGAATTTCATCACAACTAGAGATAGTTCCACTATACCCAAGAACCTCTATATTGAAACATATCAATTTTTGTTAAGCATTATGAGAGAAAGAGTCTACACAATCAGTCTCCCACACAACTTAGTATTAAGAAATTAAACTAAAGATTTATAGACCAAGGACAATGATTTTAGATGGTCATAAAATTCAAAGAAATTAATCTACAATCATATAGAGTAATTTGTGTGTAACTTTTTTTATTGTTAACAAGATCTGATTTTTTTTTTATTTCCATGAGTTACAGGTTCAAGCATAATTTGAAGACTTTCCACAAGCTCTTAAAGTGATTGGAAAATAATTACATGGAGAAAAAATTATCACAAAGAAGGGCTTCTTAATACTTGGAGACCATTGTTGATATGTCATCAGGTGGAGATTTACAACTATTCATATACAACATATGTTTTGTTTTATAGGTACTTTTAGTGGGGAGGTGCAGATTTGTTTCATACAACCACAGACCATGGACAGAAAAAAATGTTGATAGTAGAAACAAACTCCTATCCATAGAGCCAAGATTTTTGGCATAAAATTAATTGGATTTCTTATTGCAAATCAACACAAAATCAAATAATATTAAAACTGACATGAAAATTATAATGCCTAGAAAGAAATGCATAGATTAGCACTGGCTTTTCTCCAACCTGAAAACCAGGCAATTGAATTGACACAAACGAATAGAAGTGATAAATAGCATAGTGAGCTTGTTAGGATTCTGGAGACGATTCTCTTCTTTCTTAATTTGCAATGATTTGTTGGAGAATATTTCACTGAATATATAAAAATATATTACAAGCTAGTAACTTTCCCAGGATTGGCGATATTAGTGAATGCTAGATTGGTGCATCCTCGATGTTGATATCAGTTCCCACCACCATCAATTTCATAGTGTTGATAGCTAGTTCCAACCACCATCAATTGTTCGATGTCCCACAACCATCAATTGATAGCCAGCTCCCACCACCACAGACTGTCAATTGCTTTGCATCACTTCCAAATTTCTCATGCCTGCATTCAATGCAACTCACGTTAATAATCACTCTCATACACACAGATATTATTCACCTTTCATATCTATTAGCGACTTCCTCAAAATCATCTAGCATCGAAATAACTAATAGTTATAGTTCCAGTTCTAACATAAAATAAGATTCAAGCTTACAAAACTATATGAAAAAAAGTTATGCAGAGTTTTAAACTATAATATATTGAATGAAAAAATTCTATAAATCAATTACAATACTAAAATTTACATATTGCTCATTGTTCTTGTTTTATTATTTTAAAATGATTAAATTTGTATTGCATGTTTTAATGATATTGATTGTGTTGTATAGCTGCTCATACTCAACCATATCTTATGGCATTTCAACTTTGGATTTGTTCCATGTGTACCTTATTTAGAAGGATCCAAGCCATTTTTGTTGCAATGAAGTTAATCAGTTGAATTCACCAATCAAAGGAAAACATGTAGGGAAACATGTAATATAAGTTGTATGCAAATGCAGGCACAATTTGTTGGTTTGTGGTGACTGATCATGCTTTATCTACCTTCTAACACTAACACAATTATTGATATCAATTGGAATAATGCAAAAAACTTTATGGCTTTTGCAAAGTTAAGCTTCAAATTCTTGTTTTTCTCAACACAGATTGCTCATGGTAAGTGTAAATGATTTTTAGTCATTTAATTTCTTTTTTTTTAAGGTTATTGGTTTACATTTTCAATAAATTCAAATAACTTTATATATTTTTTTTATTTTCTTATGAAGTTCTAATTATCTTTATGTTTTTTGTTGTTTCAATTTTGCAATCTTTAAAAGGATTTTTTTTCAACAGTGAAGTTCTTTGCAAAATAAGCAATCAACAATAATGATTTTGACAATAAGTTTATGTGAAAGACGAGGAAAGTTGTAGGAAAAGAACTCAAGAATAAAGTTTTTTCAACAAAAGAATACAGGTTTATTGTAATAGTTTATTAAAAAAGTTTTTAAAGTTTCTTTTAATAATAAGAGTCTTTCTAAAATACAAAAGCCTAACTTGCAAAGGATTACAAATTTAGAAGTTTTTCTATAGTTAATATAAATTATTGTAATATTTTAATAAAAATATTTGGAGGGCTAGCATAGAAGACTTTCCTCACAGCTAGAGATAGTTCCACTATACCCAAGAACCTCTCTGTTGAAACATATCACTTTTTGTTAAGCATTATGAGGGAAAGAGTCTATGCAATTAGTCTTCCACACAACCTAGTATTAAGAAATTAAACTAAAGATTTATAGACCAAGGACAATGATTTTAGATGGTCATAAAGTTTAAAGAAATTAATATAATAACATATAACATAATTTATGTGTAATTTTTTTATTGTTAACAAGATCTGATTTTTTTCTTTTCGTGAGTTATAGGTTCAAGCAGAATTTGAAGACCTACCACAAGCTCTTAAGGTGATTGGAAAATAACTACATGGGGAACTGACATCAAATTATCACAAAGAAGGGCTTCTTAATGCTTGGAGACCATTGTTGATTTGTCATCAGGTGCATATTTAAAACTATTCATATACGACATCTGTATGTTTTATAGGTAATTTCAGTGGGGAGGTGCATATGTGTTTCATACAACCACATAACATGGATAGAAACAAATGTTAATAGTAGAAATAGACTCATGTCCATCGATCCAATATTTCTGGCATAAAACAAATTGGATTTCTTATTGCAAATCAACACAAAATCAAATAAGATTAAAATTGGCATGAAAATTCTAACGCCTAGAAAGAAATGTGTAACTTAGCACTCGCTTTTCTCCAACCTAAAAACTAGGCACTTGGATTGGCACAAATGAATAGAAGTGATAAACAACACCGTGAGCTTTTTAGGCTTTTGGAGACAATTTGCTTATTTCTTAATTTGCAACAATTTGTAGGAGAATATTTCACTCAATATATCTAAATATATTACAAGCTAGTAACTTTCCTAGGATTGGCAATATTAGTGAATGCTAGATGAATGCATCCTTAGTGTTGATAGTAGTTCCCACCACTTCCAATTGCTTGGTGCTGACAACCAGTTCCCACGACCATCAATTGCTCGGTGTCGATAGCCTATTCCCACCACCATCAATTGCTTGATGTCCCACTGCCATCACTTGATAGCTAGTTCCCACCACCACAGACTATCAATTTCTTTGTATCACTTCCAAATTTCTCATGCATGCATTCAATGCAACTCATGTTAATACTCACTCCCAAACAGACACATATTATTCACCTTTCATATATGCTAGCGACTTCCTCGAAATCATCTAGTTTGAGATATCTAGTAGTTCTAATATCGAAATAAGTAATAGTTATAGTTCCAGTTCTGACATAATATAAGATTTAAGGTTCCAAAACTATATGAAAATAGTTCATGCAGAGTTTTAAACTATAATATATTGAATGAAAAAATTCTTCAATCAATTACAATACTAAATTTTACATTAAATTGGTATTGCTTGTTTTAATGATATTGATTGTATTGTATAGCTGCTCATACTTAGCCATATCTTGTGGCATTGCAACTTTGGATTTGTTCCATGTGTAACTTATTTAGAAGGATCCAAGCCCTTTCTGTTGTAATAAATTTAAGCAGTTGAATTCAACAATCAAAGGAAAATGTGTAAGGAAACACGTAGTAAAAGTTGTATGCAGATGCAGGAACAATTATTGATATCAATTGGAATAATGTAAAAAAGCTTTCTGAGTTTTGCGAAGTTAAGCTTCCATCCCCTATTTTTCTCAACACAGATTGCTCACGGTAAGTGTAAATGAGTTTTAGTTATTTAATTTCTTTTTTTTTTAAGGTTATTGGATTACATTTTTAATAAATTCAAATAACTTTATATATATTTTTTTATTTTATTATGAATTTCTAATTATCTTTATGTTTTTTGTTGTTTCAATTTTGCAATCTTTAAAAGGATTTTTTTCAATAGTAAAGTTCTTTGGAAAAGAAACAATCAACAATAAGGATTTTGACAATAAGTTTATATAAAAGACGAAAAAAGTTGTAGGAAAATAACTCAATTATGAAGTTTTTTTTGACAAAAGAATACAAGTTTATTGTAATAGTTTATTAAAAAGGTTTTTAAAGTTTCTTTTTCTAATAAGTCCTTCTAAAAGATGAAAGCCTCACTAACAAAGGAATACAAGTTTAGAATTTTTTCTATAGTTAATACAAAATATTGTAATAGTTTATTAAAAATATTTGGAGGGCTAGCATAGAAGACTTTCATCACAGCTAGAGATAGTTCCACTATACCCAAGAACCTCTCTATTGAGACATATCAAATTTTGTTAAGCAATATGAGAGAAAGAGTCTACATAATCAGTCTCCCACATAACTTAGAATTAAGAAATTAAACTAAGGATTTATAGACCAAGGACAATGATTTTAGATGGTCATAAAGTTCAAAGAAATTAATCTACAAACATATAGCATAATTTGTGTATAATTTTATTTATTGTTAACCAGATCTTATTTTTTTCTTTCGATGAGTTACAGGTTCAAGAAAAATTTGAAGACCTACCACAAGCTCTTAAGGTGATTGGAAAATAATTGCATGGGGAACTAACATCAAATTATCACAAAGAAGGGCTTCCTAATGCTTCGAGACCATTGTTGATCTCTCATCAAGTGGAGATTTACAACTCTTCATATACGACATCTATTTGTTTTGAAGGTACTTTCAGTGTGGAGATACAAATTTATTTAATACAACCACATACCATGGAAAAAAATGAATGTTGATAGTAGAAACAAACTCTTGTCCATCAAGCCAAGATTTCTGGCATAAAACTAATTGTATTTCTTATTTCAAATCAACACAAAATCAAATAATAGTAAAACTGACATGAAAATTCTAATGCCTAGAAATAAATTTGTAACTTAGCACTAGCTTGTCTCCAACCAAAAAACTAGGCACTTGGATTGGTACAAACGAACAAAAGTGATAAAAAACATAGTGAGCTTGTTAGGCTTCTGGAGATGATTTGCTTCTTTCTTAATTTACAACGATTTGTAGGAGAATATTTCACTAAATGAGCATCAAAATATATCATACAGTAACTTTCCCAGATTACATTATATATCAACTAACGCTAGATGGTACATCCTCACGTCGATAGCAATTTCACCACCATTAATTGTTCAATGTTGACAACTAAGTCTCTGCTCCACCATCAATTGCTTGGTGTCCCACCGTCATCAATTGATAGGAAGTTCCCACCACCACAGACTGTCAATTGCTTACTATCACTTCCAAAGTTCTCACACCTGCACTCAATGCAACTCACATTAATACTTACTCCCATACACAAATATTATTCACCTTTCATATCTGCTAGCGACTTCCTCAAAATCATCTAGTTTGAGATCTTCAGTAGTTCTAACATCGAAATAGCTAATAGTTATAGTTCTAGCTTTGACATCAAATAAGATTTAAGCTTCCAAAACTATATGAAAATAGTTCATGGAGAGGTTTAAACTATGAGATATTGAATGAAAATATTCTATAAATCAATTACAATACTAAAATTTACATATTGCTCATTGTTCTTGTTTTTTATTTGAAAATGATTAAATTTGTACTACATGTTTTAATGATATTGATTGTATTGTATAGCTTCTCATACTCAGCCATATCTTGTGGCATTGTTACTTTGGATTGTTCCATGTACAACTTATTTAGAAGGATTCAAGCCCTTTCTATTGCAATGAAGTTAAGTAGTTGAATTCAACAATCAAAGGAAAACGTGGAAGGAAACATGTAGTAGAAGTTGTATGCAGATATGGGCACA
>VDFB02086081.1:36525481-36568976 GCA_007258455.2 Sequoia sempervirens | reverse complement strand
GGTCTATAAATCTTTTACAGAAAGTTTATTAAGAATTTCAGTAGCATTTGTGCACCTCTAACTGAAGCAATGAGGGGATAGAAAAGAGTTTAAGTGGACTACAGGAGCTTCCAATATTTTTGACATGTTGAAGAAGAAAGTTATTGAGCAACCTGTTTTGGCACTTACAGATTTCAATAAGGTATTTTAGGTAGATTGTGATGCTAGTGGCCCTACCATAGGAGTTGTTTTGAGTCAAGAAGGTAAGCATGTTGCCTATTTTAGTGAGAAGTTAAATGATGCTAAGAAGAAATATTTTTTCTATGATCAAGAGTTGTATGCTATAGTTTAGGCTTTGAAGAAATGGAGACACTATTTGTTGCCAAAAAAAATTGTTTTATATACTGATCACTAGGCTTTGCAGTATCTCAATAGTCAAGGAAAGTTGAATCAAAGGCACTTAAAATGGGTTGAGTTTTTGCAGAGTTATACTTTTTTTTTTAAGCATAGGAGTGGAAGGTCAAACAGAGTTGTACATGCCTTAAGTAGAAGGAAAAATTTGTTGATAGAGATGAATATAGAGGTTGTTGTGTTCAATGAACTCAAGAGTTTGTATCGAGAAGATCTAGACTTTGCATAAGCTTGGAAGGATTTTTTGGAACCTATTACATTGGATAGGACAAGATGGTTGGATTTCTTAATCCAAGATGGAATGTTGTTTAGAGGAAGCCAATTGTGCATTCCAAGGAGTTCTATGAGAGAGAATCTAATCAAGGAGAAGCATATTGGAGGATTGGCTGGACATTTTGGTCGAGATAAGACCATTGCTCTTGTCAGTGAGAATTATTATTGACCATAGTTACAACAAGATGTGAAGAATTTTGTACAAAGTTGTAGAGTATTTTAGATGGCGAAAGGAACACCTCAGAATACTGGATTGTATCATCCATTACCTATACCTAAAAGGCCATGGGAGGATATTAGCATGGATTTTGTTCTTGGCTTGCCAAGGACACAAAGAGGGCATGATTCCATATTTGTGGTGGTGGATATATTTTCAAAGATGGCACATTTCATTCCATATCATAAGACCAGTGATGTTGTTCATGTTGCAAAGTTGTTTTTTAGAGAGGTGGTGAGACTACATGGTCTACCAAAGAGTATAGTTTTAGACTGAGATACCAAATTTGTTTGTTATTTCTAGAGGACATTATGGAAGAAGTTGAAGACAAATTTGAAGTTCATTTCTACACACCATCCACAAACTAATGGAAAAACAAAGGTGGTGAGTAGGAGTTTGGGTAACTTGCTAAGATGCTTAGTAGGAGATAAGCCAAAGGGATGGGATTTGATTATACCATAGGAAAAATTTGCTTATAATAATTATGTCAATAGGAGCACTGGTAAATCACCATTCCAGATTGTGTATGGGAGTAGTCCAAGAAATTCTTCTAAACTGAGAAAGATGGATAAGGGGGAGAAGAGTAGTACTGAGGCTAAAGATTTTGTTGAGAACTTAAATAATTTGCACGAAGAGGTGAAGAAACATATCAATAAGATGAACTCACAGTATAAGGCTCAAGTAGATTAGAAAAGGAGGTATAAGGAGCTCCACGTAGGAGATGAAGTCATGGTTCATTTGCAAAAGGAAAGGTTTCTAGTTGGTACATACAACAAGTTAATGATGAAGAAGTTTGGACCATGCAAAATTCTAAAGAAGCATGATTTACGAAATGCTTATGAGGTAGAGTTTCCTAGTGGAATAAATATTTCTCATGTGTTCAACATTGTTGATTTGAAAAAGTATCATAAAGTTGATATAGAGGAGGGGTCGATGAAAGAACAGTGGAAAATTCTAGCACCTACTTCAGAGAAGGAAGAGATAGAAGAAATCTTGGATAGTCATGTGGGTAGAAGCACAAGAAACATACAATATGCATAGTACTTGGTGAAATAGAGAGGAAGGCCTACTGAAGATTCATCATGGTTATCTTAGGATGAGGTTAACTATCTTGGTTTCCCTCTAACTCCTGAGAAGTGATAGGGTCACTTTTTAAATTACCCTGGGTGTTTGATGCAGCAGCATCCAACAGTGTAGGGCAATCTTGCATCACCCAAAAAAAAAAAAAATCTTTATTTTCTTTAGTTGTTTTGAGTTGCATGATGGAACTTAAGGAGTATAAGATTGGCATGCATCAAAAATAGTGAAAAATGGGCAATTACTATTTTGTTAGTTATTTCTCACTCGTGCACTCAATGCAACTCACATTAATACTCACTCCCATACACACAACTATTATTCACCTTTCATATTTGCTAGCGACTTCCTCAAAATCATCTAGTTTCAGATATCCAGTACTTCTAACATCGAAATAACTCACAGCTATAGTTCCAATTCTAATATAAAATAAGATTTAAGCATCCAAAACTATATGAAAACCATTCATGCAGAGTTTTAAACTATAAGATATTGAATGAAAAAATTCTATAAATCAATTACAATACTAAAATTTACATATTGCTCATTGTTCTTGTTTTTAATTTGAAAATGATTAGATATGTATTGCATGTTTTAATGATATTGATTGTATTGTATAGCCTCTCATACTTAGCCATATCTTGTGGCATTGTAACTTCGGATTTGTTCCATGTGCACCTTATTTAGAAGGATTCAAGCCCTTTCTGTTGCAATGAACTTAAGAAGTTAAATTAACTAATCAAAGGAAAATGGGTAAGGAAACTTGTAGTAGAGGTTGTATGCAAATGCAGGCACCATTATTGATATTGATTGGAATAATGCAAAAAAACTTTCTAGGTTTTGCAAAGTTAAGCTTCCATTTCCTGTTTTTCTCAACACGAACTGCTCAAGGTAAGTGTAAATGATTTTTAGTTATTTAATTTTGATGTAGGAGCATCTAGTGCTGTAGGGAAATCTTGCATCACCCAAAAAAAATGTTCTTTATTTTGTTTAGTTGTTTTGAGTTCCATGATGCCACTTAAGGGATATAAGATTGTCATGCATAAAAAATAGTGAAAAACTCGCACTTACTATTTTTAGTAAGTCGCCCTAAACGGGGTCATATGGACGTGAAAATTTACGCCAAGGAACAAAGCTAAAAAAAAAATTCGGTCGTGAAAGAATCACCTCAATACCCAGCATGATTTGGGAGAAATTAAATTTTCTGTCCTGAGAAATTTCTCCACTATAGAATAAAATTCAAATATAAAACTTTAGAGGCCCCACAATAGCTCAAAAAGTGGTCGAACTGACCTACAGTGAATTAGGCATTGTAGAGCTCATCAAGAGCTTTCCAATGATATGCAATAATAACAAATTGGGCACTCCGATCAAAAGTTATGGCCCCAAAAAGTTGGTCCTCTAAAAAGTGAATTTCATAAAAATTTCTTCCTAGGCCATAAATCAATCGTTGGGACTTTTGGTGCCAAAACAAAAAAGGGGAAATTTGGACTTTCTAAAAAATTCTAGGGCGGTTATTGGGGAAATATAAAAAAGGGTTAAGTGGGGGTTGTAGAAGGGGCCCTAACAGTGTAGATTGTGGCTTCAAATAGTAGATTTTCTTTTTAGAGTTGATTTTGTTGTAATGAATCAAGCCTGTGACACTACACCATGTAAGTATTGAATTTGTAATTTCATTTTCTAAAAATGATTGCTCGGTGTTGACAGCTAGTTCCCACCACAATCAATTCCTCGGTGTCGATAGCTAGTTCCCACCACCATCAATTGCTCGATGTCCCACCGCCATCAATTGATAGCTATTTCCCACCACCACAGACTATCAATTGCTTTGTATCACTTCCAAATTTCTCACACGTGCACTCAATGCAACTCACATTAATACTCACTCCCATACACACATATATTATTCACCTTTCATATCTACTAGCGACTTCCTTGAAATCATCTAGTTTGAGATATCCAGTACTTCTAACATCAAAATAACTAACAGTTATAGTTCCAGTTGTGACATAAAATAAGATTTAATCTTCCAAAACTATATGAAAACAGTTCATGCAGAGTTTTAAACTATAAGATATTGAATGAAAAAATTCTATAAATCAATTACAATACTAAAATTTACATGTTGCTCATTGTTCTTATTTTTTATTTGAAATTGATTAAATCTATACTGCATGTTTTAATGATATTGATTGTATTGTATAACTACTCATACTCATCCATATATTGTGGCATTGTAACTTTGGATTTGTTCCATGTGCACCTTATTTAGAAGGATTCAAGCCATTTTTGTTGCAATGAAGTTAAGCAGTTGAATTCAACAATCAAAGGAAAACGTGTAAGGAAACATGTTGTAGAGGTTGTATGCAGATGCGGGCATAATTATTGATATCGATTGGTATAATGAAAAAATACTTTCTAGGCTTTGCAATGTTAAGCTTCCACTTCCTGTTTTTCTCAACACAGATTTCTCATGGTAAGTGTAAATGATTTTTAGTTATTTAATTTTTATGTAGGAGCATCCACCGGTGTAGGGAAATCTTGCATCACCAAAAGAAATATTTTCTTTTTTTTATTTAGTTTTTTTGAGTTCCATGATGGCACTTAAGGTTTATAAGACTATCAGGCATGAAAAATAGCGAAAAATGGGCACTTATTGTTTTTAGTAACTCAGACTAAACAGGCTCGCATGGACATGAAAATTTACCCAAGGAGAGGAGCTGATAAACATTTCTGGTCGCAAAAGAATCACCTCAATACCCTACATAGTTTAGGAGAAATTAAAGTTTTTTGTCCCGAGAAATTTCTCCAATGCAGCTTCAAATTCAGATATAAAACTTTAGAGGCCCCGAAGCAATTCAAAAATTGGTCGAACCGACCTACAGTGGTTCGCATGTTGTAGAGCTTGTCAAGAGCTTTCCAACAATATACAATAATTGTTGGATGTTGTGTTGTGTTGTTGATATGTGGTTTTCATTGATGTCAACACTATTAGCATTCTTGCATTAGAAGTTGTATATGTCGAGGATATTGAGAAAATTGTAATAAGAAGTGCTCTAGATTGTCAGTGGTGAAATGAAGTTATTTCTATTGGTGTGATCAGTACATTTTTGTTTAGAGGTTGTGGACTAAAGGGTTTCTTGTTGAGTATATCTAGTTTATCCACGTCAAGTTTCAGAGATCTGTGCGAAGATTTGATCGAGTTATGAATATTTGTCTTCTGACAATTTTTTTGTTACTTCAATTTGTGTTCCCAAATGAAGATCATGTGATTCCATTAAGTTCAGTTGTTGTGGATCCTTCTCTGATGTTTCATGATGCTTGTGGATGTTTCTAGTTTGTTCTCTATCTGTGTTGCACGTCTGCATTGATTGTTGTGCTTGTGATCTGAGATTTTCTCTTGCATGTTCATATTTTTTTTATGTTCTTGGCCAACAAGGTGTTGAAGCATCTTGTGGATCTTCGAGCAGTAATTAATTGAAGTGGTTCACGTTTGAGGATGTTATTTTCGGTCTTCACTATGTTGTGGCTGACCTTGGTTGATTCACATGAATAATCTTTATTCATTTGGGTCGACTGTTTATATTCATTTTATCATTTCTTTGGAGCCGACTTATAGTGATGTAATTTCTTGTTGTAGATATATAAGAGTGATTGTTTTATCATTTGAAGGCATGTGTGTGTATGTGTGTGCAAAGTGTAAGAAGTCTTGTGTGCGAATAAATTTCAGATCATTCAAAGGAAAAGTAGAGAAAGAAGAAGAGTGAAGAAGTGTTCATGTGCTTAACCAAAACTTTAACCAGGCATTAGCAGATGTTATTTTTCTCAATTCAAAGTTTGATGGATTTAATCATAACCTTTATGTAAGTTAGTGTGTCTTCCTTTGGGCAGTAAGCCTATTTCGTATTTGAGCAGTGAGCTCTAGGTAGTGTGCCTAAATGCATGTGCATTCCCCATTTATATTCTCTTATACTTTTAACATGTTATAATCTTGTGGACTAACCTCCACCGTGATTTTTCCCCTAATAGGGTTTCCACATAAAAAATCTTGGTGTTATGTGTGATTCTGATGTGTTGTTCATTTATGCTTTCATGATTAATGTTTAGATCTGAGAATAAGGTAAATAAGTTGAATAATTTTGAAATTTGGTGACAACTAATTCACCCCCCCTCTCAATTGTCTACCCTTAAGTTTCCAACAATTGGTATCAGAGCTTGTGGTTCCTTGGAAGAAGTTTAACAGCTTAAGGTGATCTAGGATGGCAACTTATAAGAAGGATAGTCCTAGATTTGATGGAACAAATTATTCCTTATGGAAGACTTGAATGGAGTGTCATCTGAGATGCATTGGTGAACCCTACTGGAGCATTACAAGTAATAGATATGTTATTCCACTGAATAGTACTTATGCTGAGTATAATATCTAGGCTAAGGAGGCGTTGTTGAGTGCTCTAACCGATACTGAGATGACAAATGTGATAGATCTGAAGACTGCTTATGAGATCTGGAAAAATTTGGAAACCTTGTATGAAGGTGATGCTAATGTGAAGATTTCTAAGCTACAAATTCTGAAAGGGAAATATGAAAAGTTGAAAATGGGTGATGATGAAAATGTTACTACTTTCATGCAAAGAGTGAATGAACTTGTGTGTGGTATCAGATGTGCTGGTGGAAAGATAGACAAATCAGAAATTGTTGCTAAAGTGCTTAGATCCTTTCCTGATTCTTACAAAGTCAAGGCTAGTGCTATTGAAGAGCTCTGGACTATAACAAATGTTACCAGAGATATGTTGATTGGTAAGCTTACAGCTTTTGAGTTGAGTGAATTTGGTGATGCACTTTCTAAGGTTGAATTTGCATTCAAGGCCACTACTTCTGGAAGAGATAGACAAAGATATGATCCAGGTGAAAGTTCGTCTAGAAAGACATTCAAGTATGAGGATGAAATGAGACAGCTCGATGAAGAAGAAAGAGATCTTGAAGAACTTGAAGAATTTATTATGAAAAGAGAAGTCAGAGGACAAAGGTGAGTATAAAGGAAAGTTTCCTTTTAAATGTTTCTCTTGCAATAAGATAGGTCATTTTGCATCAAGGTGCCCTAAGAGAGTTTTCAAGCCAAGATTTAACAGGCCTAAATTCCAAAAGAAGTGCTACTATGTTGCTGATAAAGGTGTGACAGATGATGAATCTGACAAAGGAAATGCAAGTGAAGATGAATTTGTGTTTATTTCTATCAAGGAAAATAATCCTGTGTCTACTAAATCTGGTAGTTGTACAAATATGGAGAAAGCCCTAGCTACTCAAGTTGAAGAGAAAGATGAATGGGTAATTGACAGTGGTTGTTCTCATCATATGACAGGAGATAAAAGTAAGTTTGTGAATATGGAAAAGTATGATGGTGGTGTTGTGAGATTTGGTGATAATATAGTTGGTGTGATCCATGGAAGAGGATGCATTTCTCTTGATGGTAAGAATAATACTGATGATGTCTTGTATGTTGAAGGTTTGAAGCATAATCTTTTAAGTTTTGGAAAGATGGTTGATAAGGGATACAACCTTCAGTTCATGGATGGTAAGTGCAAGATATTGGGAAATTTTGGAAATGTGATTGCATCAGGTACAAAAACAAAAGGTAATATTTTCCACCTGAGTGCTACTAGTAAAAGTTGTTTGATTGCTCAAATTAATGAAAGTTGGTTGTGGCATAGGAGAATGTGTCATATTAACTTTGATAATATTGTCAAGATAAATTCCACTAAGGCTGTGAGAGATCTTCCTAAGCTAATGAAACCTACTAATTCCATATGCAAAGAATGTTAGTTAGGAAAGCAAACAAGAATTTCATTTTGAAGTAAACAACAAAATTCAAATGGACTGTCGGATCTTGTGCATAGTGATTTGTGTGGTCCTGCTAGAACTAGAAGTTTACAAGGTTACGGGTACTTCATGTTGCTTATTGATGACTATTCAAGGATGATGTGGGCTACTTTCTTAAGGGAGAAATCTGAAGCTTTGGAAAAGTTCAAGATATTTAAGGCTATGGTTGAGATAGAGACAATTCTGAAGATTAAATGTCTGAGATCAGATAGAGGTGGTGAATTCACTTCCGGTGAGTTTAATTCTTTTTGTGAAGAGAATGGAATAAATAGACAGTTATTTGCACCACGAACCCCTCAACAAAATGGATTTGTGGAAAGGAAGAATAGAACAATTCTAGATGTTGCTAGAACCATGATGTTGGAAGGAAATGTACTTCATATCTACTGGAGAGAAGTTGTGAGTACTACTGTGTACACGCTTAACCGGGTACAAATCAAAGGTGATACTGGTAAGACTCCTTTTGAGCTATGGATCGGTCAAAAACCTACTGTTAGATATTTCAAGATCTTTGGAAGCAAGTGTTATATCAAAAGAGATGAAGATATAGGAAAGTTTGATGCTAGGAGTGATGAAGGAATCTTTCTAGGTTATGCTACTAAAAGTAAGGCCTACCAGTGTTACAATAAGAGATTGAATAAAATGGTTGAAAGTGAAAATGTTAAGGTTGATGAAGACTTTGGTACACTATCCAGAACCTATGGATATGATTCTGATGATTAGAATGAAATGCAAACAAAGGTCAGAACTCAAGTCAAGTGCAAATCATTCTGGTGAATCAAGAAGATCAAGAGGAAGGAGAAATTGGTGGAAGAACAGAAGAGAGATCAAAAGATCATGAAGTTGAAGAACATTATAAGACTCTGAGGTATGTAAGGTTGAATCATTCAGAAGATCAAATTATTGGTGATAAGAACAGAGGTGTCAAGACTAGGAGAAAGATTGCAGAAGAATATTGTTTGATTTAATCATTCTAGTGAATCAAGAAGATCAAGAGGAAGGAGAAACTAGTGGAAGAACAAAAGAGAGTTCAGAAGATCTTGAAGTTGAAGAAAATTCTAAGAAGATTCTGAGGTATGTAAGGTTGAATCATTCAAAAGATCAAATTATTGGTGATAAGAACAAAGGTGTCCAGACTAGGAGAAAGATTGCAGAAGAATATTGTTTGATTTCAAAGACCGAGCCTAACAATGTGAATGAAGCATGCAAAGATGAACATTGGGTTGAATCAATGAAAGAGGAACTACAACAAATTGAGAAGAATGATACATGGATTCTTGTTCCCAGACCTAAGGATAAGAATATAATTGGAACTAAATGGGTTTTTAGAAACAAATTGAATGAACAAGGTGAAGTGGTTAGAAACAAAGCAAGACTAGTATGCAACGGATATTCACAGATGGAAGGTATTGATTTTGAAGAAACCTTTGTCGTTGTTGCTAGAATTGAAGCTGTGAGATTGTTTCTTGCTTATGCTACTTACAAAGACCACAAATTTTATCAAATGGATGTCAAGTATGCTTTTCTAAATGGCGAATTGGAAGAAGTGTATGCTGAACAACTTGATGGATTCCAGATGATTGATCAAGGAGATATGGTTTGCCGATTGAAGAAAGCATTGTATGGACTCAAACAAGCCCCTAGAGAATGGTATGCCAGATTGGATAAGTACTTGGTGAAGCTTGGATTTAACAAAGGTATTGTTGATAGTAATCTATCTTTCAAGAATGATGATAGAGATTTGATTGTGGAAGTTTTTGTTGATGATATCATATTTGGAGGAGATGATAGCTTGTGTATGAAGTTTGCTAAAGAGATGCAGAATGAGTTTGAGATGTCAATGATTGGAGAGATGAAATTATTCTTGGGATTGCAAATTACTCAGTTAGATAAAGGGATATTTATATCTCAATCCAAGTATGTGAAAGAATTGCTAAATAAATTTGGTATGGAAGATTCAAAGTCAGTTGGTACACCCATGGTGATCAGATGCAAGTTGACAACTGATGATGATTCTCTTAAGGAAAATCAGACTAGATACAGATCAATGATTGGTGGATTTCTTTATTTGACTCAAACTAGGCCTTATATCATGAATGTTGTATGTATTGTTGCTAGATTTCAAGTTGATCCTAAAGAATCTCATGTGACTATTGTGAAGAGGATTTTCAGATACTTGAAGGGGACAGTTGATTTTGGTTTATGGTATCCTAAAGATGATGATCTTAATTTGAGTGCCTTTACTGATACTAATTGGGTAGGAGATGTGAATGATAGGAAAAGTAATAGTGGTTGAGCATTTTTCTTGGGAAGAAGTTGATTTCATGGTTAAGAAAAAAGCAGAATGCTATCTCTCTATCTACTACAAAGGCAGAATACATTGTTGCTGCTAATAATTGTACTCAAGTACTATGGATGAAACAGATGTTGAAGGATATCAAAGTTGTGTATGATGAGCCTATTTTTATATTTTTTGATAACTCAAGTGTTCTTAAAATTTCTAAGAATCTGGTACTGCATTCCAAGACCAAGCATATATCTATCAAGTTTCACTTTTTGAGAGAGAAATTAAGTGAAAAGGAAGTCAAATTGGAGTATGTGCCTACTAAGGAGAAAATTGTAGACATATTTACCAAGTCATTTCCAAAGGATACTTTTGAGTATCTCAGAGGGAAGTTAGGGGTGATTACCCCTCCTAATCAAAACTAAGGATGCATTAATTTGCATCAATCCATGCATTTCATGATCATATTTTAATCTGGATTGATGTTGTGGTGCCTGCTACTCAGGGGGAGTAGTCAAATGTTTTGAGGTTTAGATGTTCAGATATGTGGTTCAGAGCTTTTATAGAAGAAATCTTTGCCATTGATGTCAAAGGGGGAGAAAAACAATGTGAAAAATCTTTGTGGGGAGAAGAGCTGAGGAAAGAAGAATCAAAACCTAAGGGGGAGTAAGCATAGTTGTGTTGATGGTATTTCTCACATCATGTGTTGCCATCAATGCCAAAGGGGGAGATTGTTGAATGTTGTGTTGTGTTGTTGATATCTAGTTGTCATTGATGTCAACACTATTAGCATTCTTGCATTAGAAGTTGTATATGTCGAGGATATTGAGAAAATTGTAATAAGAAGTGCTATAGGTTGTTAGTGGTGAAGTGAAGATCTTTCTATATATGTGATCAGTGCATTGTTGTTTAGAGCTTTTGGACTAAAGGGTTTCTTGCTAAGTATATCTAGTTTATCCATGTCAATTTTTAGAGATCCGCGTGAAGATTTGATCGAGTTATGAAGATTTGTATTCTGACAATTTTTCTGTTACTTCAGTTTGTGTTCCTGAATGAAGATCATGTGATTCCAGTAAGTTTAGTTGTTGTGGATGCTTCTCTAATGTTTCATGATGCTTGTGGATGTTTCTAGTTTTTTTTCTCTCTGTGTTGCACATCCGCTTGATCGTTGTGCTCGTGATCCAAGATTTTCTCTTGCGTGTTCATATTTTTTTTATGTTCTTGGCCGACAAGGTGTTGAAGCATGTTGTGGATCTTCAAGGAGTAATTAATTGAAGTGTTTCATGTTTGAGGATGTTATTTTTTGTCTTCACTATGTTGTGGCCAACCTTGGTTGATTCGCATGAATAATCTTTATTGATTTAGGCTGACTGTTTATATTAATTTTATCATTTATTTGGAGCTGACTTATAGCGATGTAATTTCTTGTTGCAGATATATAAGAGCGATTGTTTTATCATTTGAAGGCATGTGTGTGTATGTGTGTGCGAAGTGTAAGAAGTCCTGTGTGCGAATAAAGTTCAGATCATTTGAAGGCAGAGCAAAGAAAGAAGAATAGTGAAGAAGAGTGAAAAAGAGTGAGGAAGTGTTCATGTGCTTAACTGGATCTATAACCAAGAATTAGCAAATGATACTTTTCTCAGTTCAAAGTCTAATGGAATTAATCAAAACCTTTTATGTAAGATAGTGTGTCTTCCTTTGGGCAGCAAGCCTATTTTGTATTTGAGTAGTGAGCTCTAGGCAGTGTGCCTGAATGCATGTGCATTCCCAATTTATATTCTCTTATACTTTTAAAATGGTATAATCTTATGGACTGACCTCCACTGTGGTTTTTCCCCTAACAGGGTTTCCACATAAAAAATCTTGGTGTTATGTGTGATTTTGATATGTTTTTCATTAATGCTTTCATGATTAATGTTTAGATCTGAGAATAAGGTAAATAAGTTGAATAATTTTAAAATTTGGTGATAACTGATTCACCCCCCCTCTCAATTGGTTGTCCTTCAGTTGCCAACAATAATAGCAAATCAGACACTCGAATCAAAATTTATTGCCCCACGAAGTTGGTCCTCTAAAAAGTGAATTTCATAAAAATTTCTTCCTTGGCCAGAAATCAATCGGTGGCACTTTTGGGGCCCAAAAAAAGAGGGGAAATTTGGGCTTTCTAGAACATTCTAGGGCAGTTATTGGGAAAAAGGGGTTAAGTGGGGACTATAGAAGGGGCCCTAATAGTGCAAATTGTGGCTCTGAATAGTAGATTTTCTTTTCAGAGATGATTTTTTTGTAATGAATCAAGCCCATGACACTGTAGCATGTAAGTTTTGAATATGTAATTTCATTTTCTAAAAATAATTGCTCGGTGCTGACAGCTAGTTCCCACCACCATCAATTGCTTGATGTCCCACCGCCATCAATTGATAGCTAGTTCCCACCACCATGGACTATCAATTGCTTTGTATCACTTCCAAATTTCTAATGTGTGCACTTAATGTAGCTCATGCTAATACTAACTCCCATACATAGATATTATTCACCTTTCATATTTGCTAGCAAATTCCTTGAAATCATCTAGTTTTAGATATCCAGTACTTCTAACATCGAAATAAATAACAATTCTAGTTCCAGTTCTAACATAAAATACGATTTAAGCGTCCAAAACTATATGAAAATAGTTCATGCAGAATTTCAAACTATAAGATATTGAATGAAAAAAAATCTATAAATCAATTACAATACTAAAATTTACATATTGCTCATTGTTCTTGTTTCTTATTTGAAAATGATTAAATTTGTACTGCATGTTTTAATGATATTGATTGTATTTTATAGTTACTCATGCTCTGTCATATCTTGTGGCATTGTAACTTTGGATTTGTTCCATGTGCACCTTATTTAGAAGGATTCAAGGCCTTTTTGTTGCAATGAAGTTAAGAAATTAAATTCAACAATGAAAGGAAAACATGTAAGGAAACTTGTAGTAGAGGTTGTATGCATATGCAAGCACAATTATTGATATTGATTAGAGTAATGCAAAAAATCTTTCTAGGTTTTGCAAAGTTAAACTTCTAGCTCCTATTTTTCTCAACAAGGATTGCTCATGGTAAGTGTAAATGATTTTTACTTATTTAATTTTGATGTAGGAGCATCCAACAATGTAGGGAATTCTTGCATCACCCAAAAAAAAAAATTCTTTATTTTCTTTAGTTGTTTTGAGTTCCATTATGGCACATAAGGGGTATAAGACTACTAGGCATCAAAAATAGCAAAAAATGGGCACTTACTATTTTTAGTAAGTCGCCCTAAATGGACTTGTATCGACATGAAAATTTACCCCAAGGAGCAGAGCTGGAAAACTTTTCTGGTTGCAAAAGAATCACTTCAATACCCTACATGGTCTAGGAGAACTTAACGTTTATGTCCCAAGAAATTTCTCCAATGGAGCTTCAAATTCAGATATAAAACTTTAGAGGCCCCGAAACAGCTCAAAAAGTGGCCGAACTAACCTACAGTACCTCATGTGTTGTAGAGCTCATTGAGAGCTTTCCAACGATATGCAATAATAGAAAATCAGACACCTGGATCAAAATTTATGGCCCCACGAAGTTGGTCCTCTAAAAAGTGAATTTATAAAAAAATCTTCCTAGGCCAAATATCAATTAGTGGTACTTTTGGCGCCAATACAAAAAGGGTAATTTTGGACTTTCTAGAACATTCTAGGGTGGTTATTGGGGAAAAATAAAAGGGGTTAAGTGGGGGTTGTAGAAGGGGCCCTGATAGTGCAGATTGTGGCTCCGAATAGTATATTTTATTTTCAAAGTTGATTTTGTTGTAATGAATCAAGCCCATAAGGTTGTAGCATGTAAGTTTTGAATATGTAATTTCATTTTCTAAAAATATTTGCTTGGTGCTGATAGCTAGTTCCCACCACCATCAATTGCTCAATGTCAATAGCCAGTTCCCACCACCATCAATTGCTCAATGTCTCGCTGCCATCAATTGATAGCTAGTTCCCACCACCACAAACTATCAATTTGTTTGTATCACTTCCAAATTTCTCACATGTGCACTCAATGCAACTCACGTTAATATTCACTCCCATTCACACATGTATTATTCACCTTTCATATTTGCTAGCAACTTCCTCAAAATCATCTAGTTTGTGATATCCAGTACTTCTAACATCGAAATAACTAATAGTTATAGTTCCAGTTTTGACATAAAATAAGATTTAAGCTTCCAAAACTATATGAAAATAGTTCATGCAAAGTTTTAAACTATAAGATATTGAATAAAAAAAATTCTATAAATCAATTACATTACTAAAATTTACATATTTCTCATTGTTCTTGTGTTTTATTTGAAAATGATTAAATTTGTATTGCATGTTTTAATGATATTGATTGTACTGTATAGTTGCTCATACTCAACCATATCTTGTGGCATTGTAACTTTGGATTTGTTCCATGTGCACTTTATTTAGAAGGTTTCAAGCCCTTTTTGTTGCAATGAAGTTAAACAATTGAATTCAACAACCAAAGGAAAATGTGTAAGGAAACATGTAGTAGAAGTTGTATGCAGATGCGGGTACAATTATTGATATCGATTGGAATAATGCAAAAAAGCTTTCTAGGTTTTGCAAAGTTAAGCTTCCAATTCCTATTTTTCTGAAGCAAATTGCTCACAGTAAGTGTAAATGATTTTTAGTTATTTAATTTTGATGCTGGAGTGTATATGCATAAAAATGGTCATATCATTTAATCCTGACATTTAATTAAATATTTATTATTTAACTAATTTCTTTCTTAATTCCTCTACATATAAATAAATTTAATTTACTTATTTATATAGTTCACCTACTTTATTCTTCCACTTTAATTAAATAAATTCATTTTATTTAATTACCACTTTCTTAAGTCCACTTAATTAATTAAATAAATATCATTGTTTATTTAAATTAATTATCACATTTAAGTTTAATTAAATCTTTGATTTAATTGAATTTAATTCCCTTTCTTCTAAATCAAATATTAATTAAATATTCTTATTTAATTAATTCCACATGTCACTTTCCAAATCTTAATTAAATATTTTATTTAATTAAGAATCTTCCATTTTCTCCAAATCAAATTAAATTTAATTAAGAAAATCTTCCATGTCACCAATAAATGAATAATGAATTTAATAAATTCATTATTTATCTTCAAAATCTTTTCTCAATCTCACAAAAAGATGATTTTTACAATTCATCTTTATCATCTTTCCACATGTCACTTTCCAAATCTTAAATTAAATATTTTGTTTAATTAAGAATTTTTACAATCTCACCAAAAAATGATTTTTACAATTCATCTTTATCATCTTTCCACATGTCACTTTCCAAATCTTAAATTAAATATTTTATTTAATTAAGAAAATATTCCATGTCACCAATAAATGAATAATGAATTTAATAAATTCATTATTTATCTTCAAAATATTTTCTCAATCTCACAAAAAGATGATTTTTACAATTCATCTTTATCATCTCTCATGAAAGAGGAAATAAATCTTCTTTTCTATCTTCCATCTAATTTTCTCTCCATCCTTTTTATCTTACACCATTCGATCTACCAAGAATTTTCACAGCCATTGATCATCTACAACCAATCAGAAGCTTTCGAAAACTCTATAAATACCTCTGCAAATCCAAGCATTGGTTCTATTAGAGATTAGTTGCATTCAAGCGATTAGCATTTTAGCATTGTCATTATCAGCTTTAACATTCATAGAATTTTGTAATCTTACATTCTAGTTTCTTTAATAGCAATCATGTTTAGTTTAAGCATGTTAATCACATAGTAATAGCATGTGTTCAATCATCATCTCCAATCTCATTCTCTAGGAAGATCGTTTGTTGAGCCTAGCACAGGATTTGAGAGCAAGTTGGAATCAATTAATACACTGGAGATTAGAGGACAATGGAACATCTTTGAAGCATAAAAGGAGTTTGCTTTCTCTTCCTTTATTTTATGCTTTGATTTAAAGTTTCATTGGTGTGTTTGATTCACTTTTAATCTACATTTGATATACATAAAATAACGCACACATTTTTGGCGCCCACCATGGGGCTAGTCCTCGTTTTTAATATCTACTTGTAGGTTTTTTTGACAGGTTTTTGCATGCTGGAAATCAACTTTTTCAAAAAAATTGTGTTTTAGTACATCTGCAAGTTCTTTTAGCGCATCCAGGTCTTCTTTCAACACTTCTGCAGGTGTTTTAGCACATCCAGGAACTATTCTGGTGCATCCGAGGAATCTTTTAGCACATATAGTACACAGAGTGGCACATATAGTTAGTTGTATTTCATTAAAAATTGTAAAATAAAAAAACAAAAAAAAAACACCAAAAAGAAAAAAATGCATTTTAGTTTAGCGCATTTGAGGTTTTATGTAGAGCATTTGAGTTTTTTCTTTTGGTAGCACTTTCAGTACATTCACTATCTATTTTAGCGCATTCATCTGTTACTTCAGTGCATTCAGTATTGTACTTAAACAAGTTCTGAGTCTGATGCCTTCTGCAGATAGAGCTTTTTTTTTGGTTAAAACAAAACAACCCTAGGGTAGACACATCAATTTAAAATGAACCAATCCTAGGATAGACATGGAATTTAAAATGAAGCAATCCTAGGGTAGTCACCACACATTGATTTTGAGGCTAAAATGAACCATCTTGTTTTCATGAAGCAATATCTTCACATAGATTAAATCATTGTCATTTGGGCTTTAAAAAGAAAACAAGTGTATGCTGTGTCTGTGGCAATAGGTCTATGCTCTCCCCTTAACTGGGTGATCAGAATACCAGACTTTCCTTTTCAATTTCTGCAATTTTAATGCTTTGTTAGAACCCTTAGCAGGCCTGCTCTTGTGGGAAAAAGTACTCACCCAAGAGGAACGACCTAAGTGGGAAAAACTAAAGCCAATTTTTCCAACCCACTATAATCAAAAGTCAATTTGGGGAAAGTTCGTAATTCAATGGTAGTGTGCAAGATAACCATCCCCAAAGCCTTTGTTCTAAAGGTTGGTAGGTCTCCTAAGGGAGTTTATCACTTGTCGCACCAAATGAAAACCCTTACTACAAACCTTAGTGTAGAAGCCAACCGTGTCAGTTTCTAAACATCCTAATAATCACACTACAAGGGAAGGGAAGAATTTTCCCCCAAGATACTCACCATATAACTGCCAAGGACCGTTTGCTTAGGGGATCTGGTATCCACTTTCGTCACTTTGAGTACGTGCCTGGAAAAGACAAAAACAAGGCCGCCCCTTCGAGGGTGACACGATTGTGTGAGTCAATGCAATTCTAAGATGTGGGCTATGGTTATTATGATGACCTACTTGAGTACTAAGAGTGAGTCTGCCTGAAGTGTTTGTTTGTGCAAAAACTAGTGGAAATATTTTGTACACTCAATGTTTAGTATAGGGCTTAAAAAACAACTATTTTCAGAGTGCTTGTTGTGTTTTCCTCATGTTAAATCAGATTAAGATCATCCAAGAAAGCACTAAAAATTTGATTGAATCATCCTTTCTACCAGAATCTGAGTTTCTACCATCATTGGACTAGCTACATCCCCGATATCTTCTATGCTTAGAGATTGTAAATCCACCAAGTTTGTTAGGAAGTCGATTGCCAATAGGATCAAGAAACCTAAGAAACATATAGGTTACAAAAAGACTTTGCAACAAAGAAAATTCCTTTACAAGAGTTGAAACGTCTTGCTTCACTATCGCGAATTCCTTCATAGGTACCAAGATTTTGTTAGGGGATTTACTAATGAGTACATTGTAGAGCCTTTGTATTCCAGAGCCTATTTCCAAAGAAGAGCTCTATCTCAATGACAAAATCACAATTAGCCTCTTGAGTTTGATTTCATACCGCAACCCTCAATTGAATATCCCACTCATCCTAGCCAAATCATTCACTGATCTTGAAAAAAAACTAGGCTATTTGATACACTTATCATTTTTCAAGACTAGGATCAAATCTCAAAAAGTGCATCTTTTCAGACAAGTTTCTGATTATTGATTCAACTTCCCCAACAGGATTTTGATATTCTTTCATCTTGGAAGCCACAATCAAGAGTTAGAAATGTCATTTGATCATATCATAGGATTTTCATCTTATCAAATCAAGACATCATATTTCTTGTATTTTCAACAATCCCATTTAATCATCACAATAGAAGGACACCAACAAACAAATGAAGATCACCAAGCATTTTGAAACCCTTTTCCAAACTATCAAAAGGGTGAATCTTATGATCCAAGAGGAAAAAGTGTGAACCACATCAACAATGTCATAATCAACCATATCTACACTGATGATGAGCAGGTCAATGTCATAAAGGTCAAGGAAAAGTTGGAATATCGACAAGTCAATGTTACCACAAGGGCACAAGATAAAGTTGTCTTGAAGGGAACGAATTCAAAAACCCCTGTGTCCCCTCCTCAACATCAGTATGACTTGGTCAATCAACTTCATAAAACACCTGCTTAGATTTCTATCTTAGAAATTTTGAAAATTTCCCCAGCGCACAAGGAAATTATAGAAAAGGCTCTTGTTGAGACAATTGTATCCACTGATCTAGATGTCAACCAATTTCAAGCCATGGTCGGACATTTTTCCTCACCCAAATGCCTCTCATCCTCCAAAAAAGATGGCATTTCCATGACTCATCCCCATAATTCATCGCTATATCTAGAAGTCATGACCCACAAGTTTTGTGTTAGATGTGTCCTAATAGATGGAGGGGCTGGTTTGAACATATGTACCATGAAGCTAGTTCTGGCCTTACGATTTTCTGAGGATTCTATTGATCCCAGAAGAAATATTACCATTAAAGCTTACGATGATGAAGAAAGAGCATCCAAAGGATTAATCATGTTGTCGATCAGAGTGGGCCCTATTATCAAGAATACATTTTGTCAAGTGTTAGACCATGATCTTGCATACAAAATCTTATTGGGTCCTCCTTGGAACCATGGCATGCAAGTTGTCTCATCCACATACCACCAATGTCTTAATTTTCCATATGATGGACAAAAAATCACAATACTAGCTGATAACACCAACGGTCAAACATGTGCAAACATCAAAGCTACACAAGACACTTTGGTTCCCAACAATCGAGAAGCTCTTGCCATTACTTCTCCCAAAGTCAATGCACAAATCAGTCAGTTGACTAAAAGCTTTGACAAGAAACTGTAGTTCAAGGATAATGGGGTTGGAGAATATTCTCTTTGTCTTGCTAATTTACCCATATCTCCTCGGTCACATGTTTAACCTTCCATCACACAACCGTAGATTTTTGTAGCATCAACATCGATGCAACCTCCAACAGAGCCAAGTACATTGTTCAATGGATGATTTGTCAAAGGAAAGATCCCCATGGAAGTCCTGAGGATAGAGAATTTGTAAGTTGGCTCTATAAATATGAAGATGAATCTATCCTAAATGTTAAACTACCAATTGAACAATATGGTAAAGGGTATTCAATCATGTGGAAAATGGGATATGATGGAAATGGCCCTATCAGGAAAAGAAAAGAGGGAATAGTTGAGCCTATTTAACTGACTAGACTTGATGCAAAAGACAAGATGGGGCTAGGCTATGATCCTGATTCAAAATAAAAAACGTCTAAGCAATTGCATGATATTGTCCTTACTTTACAAGAAAGTTCACAAACAACAAAAGCATGCTTGACAACAATCCAAAATTTCTTGGATTATAACTCTGATTCAGATTCAAATGTGTATGAATGGGACACTATCTACAATGATGAATTTTGGAGGGACAAAAAGGTTGATGTGGTACACAAGTATACACCTACTCTAATCGAAGGTGAAGGTTCAGGGACCCAACCACAAGAATCTAAACCACAAAGCAACTATGGTTCTAGTGATACCCAGTCAGATCTGAGCAAACAAGACTATTGTGAGGATAGTACCATCATTGACCTACCTCATATTCGGACCCTACAGACAATTCTGTTATGACCATAACCATAGCCAATTTCAAACAACTCGATGACCCGCTACCTTTAATCCATCCCGATCTCATTGACTAGGATTTGTCTGAACCTATCGAGATACCGATGTTTCCAAGTGATGAATCTATCGTAAACTTTCTTTCTATAGGTGACCCAAATGATTATTCCACCAGTGATTTTTGGCATAAAGTCTTTAATCAAGAAAGTGTCAAGTCTCCTAGCTGCAAAAACAAAAATAAAAAAGAAAGATCTAATGGTGAAAACCAAAATCTAGCAATATTAGATCAAACAAAAGATAAAAAAAGAGTGTATCAGATGGTGAAAACCTTGTTAAGGCACCAGATGATGGGACACTTGACACTCTCTCTGAGCATTATCATGAGCGATCGCCTATCTTGATTGAGCCTACCAAAGAGGTCAACATTGACACTTCAAAAAAACCAAGGATTCTACAGTTAGTTGCATCAATGACAGATAAAGAAGTGCCAAAGTTCATGAAGTTCCTAAGAGAAAATTAGGTCAACTTTGCCTGGTCTTATGCAAACATGCCAGGTCTTGATCCCAATCTCATAATGCATCACTTGTCCATCAAACCAGGAGTTAAGCCTGTGAAACAAAAACTCAGAAAGATGCATCCTCATGTTGCACTACTAGTTAAAGAAGAACTGAGAAAACTCCTTGATGTGGGTTTCATAAGATCAATTGACTATGCAAAATGGATCTCCAACATTGTTCCTATATCCAAGCCAGATGGACGTATCAGAATTTGCATCAATTTTAGAGATCTTAATAAGGCATGTCCTAAGGATGACTTTCCACTTCCAAACATAGATACTATAGTTGATTTGACAGCTGGCCATGCCATGTATTCACTAATGAGTGGTTTTTTTGGTTATAACCAAATCAAGATTGCACCTGAAGACCAGGACAAAATAGCTTTCACATGTCCATGGGGGACTTACTATTGGAATTTCATGCCTTTCGGTCTAAAGAACGTTGGGGCTACTTATCAAAGAGCTATGACTACAATCTTTCATGACATGATGCACACATTCATGAAAGATTATGTAGATGACATATTGGACAAATCATACACAAGAGAAGGACATCTTGAAGTGCTATCTGAAATATTTGCAAGGTTGGAAAAGTTTAAAGTTCACCTTAACCCCAAGAAATGTGTTTTTGGGGTAACATCCAGAAAACTCTTGGGGTACATAGTGTTAGAAAAGGGAATTGAAGTAGATCCTTCCAAGGTACAAGGAATCATGGAGATTCCTCCACCAAGGAATATCAGTCAGTTAAGGTCATTACAAGGACACCTTCAATCTATACGAAGATTTATTGCATAGTTGGCTGATAAGAATCTACCTTTCACACATCTCTTGCACAAGAATGTTCCTTTCAAATGGGATGAGAAGTGTGAAATGACCTTTCAGCAGATCAAACAATACCTAATGAATCCACTAGTTCTGGTCCCACCAAATCTAGACAAACCTCTTATCTTATACATTAATGCAATAGAGGTATCTTTGTGTGCATTGTTAGCATAGGAAGACTCTACAATGAAGGAACCAGCCATTTATTACATCAGCAGAATGCTAATAAGTTATGAACTTAACTACACTTTCATCAAAAAAGCTTGTCTAGTCGTGGTTTTTGCTTCACATAAGTTTCGACACTACATGTTAACTCATACAATCAATCTTGTTGCTAAGATTGATCCACTCAAGTACCTATTAAGCAAAGCTACATTGATAGGAAGGCTAGCAAAATGGGTCATGATCTTAAGTGAGTTTGAGATCCATTATGTTGATCACAAAACAATCAAAGGACAAGTTATCACCAATCAACTAGTTGAAGCACCATTACAAGCAGAGCATCCCATGCACATTGAATTTCCAGATGTTGATGTCTTCATTGTAGAATCCAAACAACCATGGTTATTATACTTTGATGGTTCTTACACTCAACACATATCGGGGGTAGGCATACTCTTTGTTACCCCTCAAGGACACACCATTCCTCAGTCATATAGGCTAATGTTTCCATGCACTAACAACATAGCCAAATATGAAGCTTTAATCACTGGACTCAAGATAGCATTGGAATGGAGAATCACAGAACTACAAGTCTATGGTGACTCACAGTTAGTCATTAATTAGATCAATGATGATTATCAGACCAAAGATGAAAAATTGTTGCCATATAAGAAAATGGTTGATGAGTTCAAGAAGTACTTCGTGGATATTAAGTTCACACAGATCCTGAGAATTGACAACAAAGCAGTTGACACTATGGCCATGATTGCCTCATTACTACAAATTCCAGAAAATCAGGCTCGCTATGAATTTCTAGTGGAACAATCATTTACACCTGCCTATGACACTCCTGAAAGCCAAATCATTTTCCATTTAGTTGCATCTGATTCACCTTGGTATAGTAAAATACATGCCTATCTAAAAGATGATATCCTACCACCTGACTTATCCCAGAACCAAAAGCGCAACTTCATTCACCAATCCTCTCACTATACCCTTATCGCTGACATTCTTTATCATTGTGGTCTTGATGGTACACTTCTTTGATGTCTCGTGTGTTGGTATGGAGCCTGATCAATCTCCAAGTGGGAGATTGTTGGTATGTGGTGACTAATCATGCTATACTGTATAGCCCATGGTATACTGTACACCCCGGCTCCTATCCTTGCTGGGGTTCGGGGCCGAGCCAGGCCTCAGGCGGGGGTTCAGGGGCGGCAGCCCCCAAGAAAAATTTTCCTCCTACTTTTTCGCGTGATCACCGAAAAAGGGAAAAATCAATGAAAAAAGAAGAATCGGATTTTGTAGAACCCAAAAATTTGGAAGCTTCTAAGCTTGTTACAAAGGGGTTCGGATGGGTATTTTCAGTATGATGAAAAACACGATTATTCGCAAGATTGTAATAGGTTTTACACTAGATAATAAAAGTATTGGATGGCTAAGGTTTGGTGGATGTAGTCTGGATTGGGTGAACAATGTTAAATTTCTGTGTTATGATTTATTCTGTGTGTGTGTTTTAGTTTCTCTGTTTATTACATAGATCTGCATTTAATTTTTAGATATCTACCATTTTTAACCCTAACATCTCAAACGTGATGAATCTGACAAGGCTTTACAAGAAGTTCATGGTGGCATTTGTGGAACTCATTCAAGTGGACTAACTTTATCTAAGAAACTTATTAGAATGGATTACTACTGGTCGACTATGGAGAGGGAATCATTCACTTTCGTGAAGAATTGCTCTAAATGCCAAATTCATGGGAATCTCATTCATGCTCCTACACAAGAACTTCAACCATTTACGACAACCTGGCCATTCTCTCAATGGGCTTAGACTTAGTTGGAAACATTCACCCTCCATCATCAAACAAGCACAAGTTTATAATCAAAGCGACAGAATACTTTACCAAGTGGATTGAGGCGGTACCCCTGACTAAGGTCATCGGCAAACAAATCTCATCATTCATACTCAACTATATCATTTTTTGGTGTGGCATTCCCAACTCCATTATTGTGGATAATGGACGACCGTTCAAGAATCAGGATGTTGATAAACTTTGTGAGAGATTCCATATTCAGCACAGATATTCAACACCTTACTATCCACAAGGGAATGGCCAAGCAAAGGCCTCAAACAAAACTATATTGAAGATCTTGAAAAAAATTTGAATGATGCAAGGAAAGATTGGCACGTTCAACTCAATCCCGCATTATGGGCCTATAGAGCTAGCATTCACACGCCAATAGGAGCCACACCATATTCTCTTGTCTATGGAGTAGAAGCCATTTTTCCACTACATGTTGAGATTCCATCACTCAGGGTATCATTGAAGAGTCTCACAACTGATGATGAATACAAAGTTTCTCGGCTACAAGAGCTAGAACTTCTTGATGAGAAGAGACAACGAGCAGCAGATCACTTGAAATAATATCAACAGATGATGTCTTGAAGCTACAATCACAGATTCAAGCCACACACCTTTCAATTTAGTGATCTTGTTCTGAAGGAGAACCCACACAATCAGCAAGATAGAGAAAATAAAGGTAAGTTTGAACCAAATTGGTTGGGTCCTTATGTTGTCATTATATTTTATGGTTCAGGAGCATACAAGCTATCAACGCTAGAAGGGGACTTGTTTGAAGAACCTATCAATAGTATCCACTTGAAGAAATATTATGTCTGAATCATCCATCATATCCATAAATGTCCTTAGAAAAACAAAACAAAAAATCAGAAAAAAGTCCTTAAAAATAAATAAATAAATACAAAAAAAATAAAAAAATAAATCAAAAAGTGCAATAAAACAGATAGTGAAAATCTGGCAAACAAGCGCTATTTGTATCTAGCTAGTTCTCCATCTATTAGCTCATGTTCTGCATTAGCTTTTTAGCCATCATTCATGCATCTTTTCGCCATCATCCTAGGGTCATATCAACATCATAATGCCATCATTTTCCTAGAGCGATAATGTCTTACCATGGCTTGATCATTGTAGATATCTATTTCAGCAAGTTGTGTCAATACTGGTGACAAACGTTGGCAATACTGGGGGCAATCAAATTTTAGGTTTCACAGATACAGCAAGGAAAGGACATCAACAGTTTCACAATCATAAGCACACAAAACAATCAAATCATGTAAACAATATCCAATCATTGATCCATATCACAACAATTATCAACAAATTTCATATCATGACTCATATCTGGATGATCTAAATATGAATAATGTTTGGAATATCAGTAGCATAACTTTGAACAGTGGTTGTTTGATTTTTTGATATCATCTCTCTGGAGCACACTCGATGATGTACTGAACTAGAGTGGCGAGGAAAGAGAATGATTTTTCTTTGTCTATTGTCTTAAGAATTAACTATCAGTATGGTGCAAATTTGTCGTGAGACATGGTTTACAAAACATATCATTGATGGCATTTCCAAATTTGCATCAGAAATTGGTTAATCTATGTCTGTTTATGCAAGAAATACTTAGGTCGTCTTGGTTCAATTATACATTGATGCTTGTGTTCACTTGCTATATCAAATATCATGAAAGTTGTACTCAGGTCATCATTGGTGGGAATTTACCCTTTGATGCTTGTACATACTTCCAACATTTTAAAATGCTCTGTGATGATTCAAGAAAGCTTACAATTGGCTCAACAAACGGATGGTCTTGTTTCAGTTGCATTTCATTTAGATCATTGTACATATTTGCATAATGGATTCACATCAAGGGTTTCAAAGGCTAAATCAGGACATCAATGGTTGTTATGTCTCTTTAGATAGTTTGTGGAGGACATTTGGACATTCATCTTCATATCATCTTCATACCATTCTATCATTTATCCATTTCATATCATTGATCATTATCATTTCATATTTCACATTCATGTCATATGCATTATCATTTCATTTATCATTTCATGTCATTCGTTCATCCATCATTATTCATTTCAAATAATTCATTATCATTTTCCTTTATCATCTTCATTGATCGTTATCATTTCATTATCATCTTCATTGATCATTATCATCTTCATTGTCACCTCATTATCATTTCATGAGGTCCATTTCATTTAGCATTCATTTATCATGTCATTCATCATTTCAACACGTTGCATTTTTATCATCATCCACCTGCATGACATCATTAGTACACATCATAAATCATTTTTCATCATTATCATATAATCATATCAAATCATCCTACATATCATGTTAGTCATCAAATCATTAAAATGCATATCAAAATCCATATCACATCATGCAGAAATAAATGCATATCACATCATCCTCTCATAAATGCACATCACATCATCAAAAATCATCATCGTTGCATATCATCGCTCATCAAAAATAATACAAATGTTCAATGTCCAATGAAGCTAAAAAGTCCAAGGAGAGATACAGGAGATATGACCAAAATAACGTACACACTCCAAAAATAATATATATCGAGATGTGTGGATGAATCAATAATGAGTCTCATAACTCTAACTACTAGTGCCCCTTGATGGAGTTGGCCTCTATGGTGGAAGTCCACTGCCCCTACACCTCCTGCCCTAGGATTTCTACGTGGTCCCGACACACCTCGACTGTGCAAAGGTCAATCTGAATCTCTCTATCTATCAATGACTCATATCATGCGATTTATCTATCAATGCCTCATATCATGCAATCATGCCCTCTATCTTTCAAAATCTCAAATCAATCTATCAATCCTCATTTACTATTTTTTTTTTCAATGAAAGCAAATTTATTAGACATCAAATCAAATCTTTACTATCTATCTTCATCAAGATGGATTTATCAGACATCAAATCAAATCTTTACTATCTATCTTCATCAAGATGGATTTATCAGACATCACATCATTTTCCTATTTGTAGTTCAACCGTGAATACAAATATGTTTCTATCATTACTATTTGTTTTCTTTTCAGGAAGAAAATTTATCAAACATCCAATCATCCTTACTATTTGTTTTCTCTTTAGAAAGAAAATTTATCAGTTGTCAAATCTACTATTTGTTTTTCTTTTCAAAAAGCAAAATTATCAGTTATTCTATCAATTCAATCAAAAAGAAGCATGATGATAAGCAAAAATTCACTCATCTTTTGACTAGGGAAATACAAAAAAAAATCATCATTTCATCATTTCCATCAAAAGGGGCGTCATTTCAACAAGGGCATCTTTATACATCATTTTTCAAGAGCTAAATCACTGAATCAATGTCGACATTAGAATTTCATCATCAAATCATTTTTTTCAAAAATTGTCAAAACTCATATCATCATTCGTGATTTACCTCCCGAGGGGACATACATCAAGATCAATCATATTTTTTGATCAAGGGAAATTTTTTCAAAAGAAGAAATATTTTTCTTTGAAGCAATGTGTTTTCACACATCACTTCAAAGAGGGGCAAAATGTATATGCATAAAAATGGTCATATCATTTAATCCTAGCATTTAATTAAATATTTATTATTTAATTAATTTCTTTCTTAATTCCTCTACATATAAATAAATTTAATTTATTTATTTATATCGTTCACCTACTTTATTCTTCCACTTTAATTAAATAAATTTATTTTATTTAATTGCCACTTTCTTAAGTCCACTTAATTAATTAAATAAATATCACTGTTTATTTAAATTAATTATCATATTTAAGTTTAATTAAATCTTTGATTTAATTGAATTTAATTTCCTTTCTTCTAAATCAAATATTAATTAAATATTCTTATTTAATTAATTCCACATGTCACTTTCCAAATCTTAATTAAATATTTTATTTAATTAAGAATCTTTCATTTTCTCCAAATCTTAATTAAATATTTTATTAATTAAAAATCTTCCATTCTCTCCAAATCTTAATTAAATATTTTTATTTAATTAAGAAAATCTTCCATGTCACCAATAAATGAATAATGAATTTAATAAATTCATTATTTATCTTCAAAATCTTTTCTCAATCTCACAAAAGATTATTTTTACAATTCATCTTTATCATCTTTCCACATGTCACTTTCCAAATCTTAAATTAAATATTTTATTTAATTAAGAATCTTTACAATCTCACAAAAAGATTATTTTTACAATTCATCTTTATCATCTTTCCACATGTCACTTTCCAAATCTTAAATTAAATATTTTATTTAATTAAGAATCTTCCATTTTCTCCAAATCTATTTAATTAAGAATCTTCTATTTTCTCCAAATCTTAATTAAATAATTTAATTAATAAAATCTTCCATATCACCAATAAATGAATAATGAATTTAATAAATTCATTATTTATCTTCAAAATCTTTTCTTAATGTCACAAAAAGATGATTTTTACAATTCATTTTTATCATCTCCCATGAAAGAGGAAATAAATCTTCTTTTCTATCTTCTATCTGATTTTCTCTCCATCCTTTTCATCTTAGACCATTCGATCTATCAAGAATTTTCACAACCATTGATCATCTGCAGCTAATTAGAAGCTTTCAAAAACTCTATAAATACCTCTGCAAATCCAAGCATTGGTTCTATTAGAGATTAGTTGCATTCAGGCGATTAGCATTTTAGCATTGTCATTATCAACCTTAACATTCATAACATTTCATAATCTTACATTCTAGTTTCTTTAACAACAATCATGTTTAGTTTAAGCATGTTAATCACATAGTAATAGCATGTGTTCAATCATCATCTTCAATCTTTTTCTCTAGGAAGATTGTTTGTTGAGCCTAGCACAAGATCTGAGAGCAAGCTGGAATCAATGAATACACTAGAGATTAGAGGACAATGGAACAACTTTGAAGCATAAACAGAGTTTTCTTTCTCTTCCTTTATTTTATGCTTTGATTTAAAGTTTCATTGGTGTGTTTGTTTCACTTTTAATCTACATTTAATATACATAAAATCATGCACACAAGGAGCATCTAGCAGTGTAGGGCAATCTTGCATCACCCAAAAAAAATGGTTTCTTTATTTTCTTTGGTTGTTTTGAGTTCCATGATGGCACTTAAGGGGTATAAGACTGGCATGCATTAAAAATAGCGAAAAAAGGGCACTTACTATTTAGTAAGTCGCCCTAAATAGGCTCGTATGTATGTGAAAATTTAACCCAAGGAACAAAGCTGGAAAAAAATTTGCTCGCAAAAGAATTGCCTCAATACTCTGAACATTTTGGGAGAAATTAAAGTTTTCATCCCAAGAAATTTCTCCAATGCAGCTTCAAATTCAAATATAAAATTTAGAGGCCCCAAAATAGCTCAAAAAGTGGTCAAACCGACCTACAGTGGCACGTGTTTTGTAGAGCTCGTAGAGAGCTTTCCAACAATATGTAATAATAGCAAATCAGACACTCAGATCAAAATTTATTGCCTCACAAAGTTGGTCTTCTAAAAGGTGAATTTCATAAAATTTTCTTCCTAGGCCAAAAATCAATCAGCAAGACTTTTCGTGCCAAAACAAAAAAGGAGAAATTTGGACTTTCTAGAAAACTCTAGGGCAGTTATTGGGGGAAAATAAAAAGGGGTTAAGTGGGGGTTGTTGAAGGGGCCCTGATAGTGCAGATTGTGGCTACTAATAGTAGATTTTCTTTTCAGAATTGATTTTGTTGTAATGAATCAAGCCCATAAGGCTGTAGCATGTAAGTTTTAATTTTGTAATTTCATTTTCTAAATATAATTGCTCAGTGCTGATAGCCAATTCCCACCACCATCAATTGCTCAGTGTCAATAGCCAGTTCCCACCACTATCAATTGCCCGATGTCCCACTGCCATCAATTGATAGCTAGTTCCCACCACCACAGACTATTAATTGCTTTGTATCATTTCCAAATTTCTAACGCGTCCACTCAATGAAACTCACATTAATACTCACTCCCATACACAGATATTATTCACCTTTCATATCTACTAGCAACTTCCTCAAAATCATCTAGTTTGAGATATCCAGTACTTCTAACATCAAAATAACTAACAGTTATAGTTCCAGTTCTGACATAAAATAAGATTTAAGCTTCCAAAACTATATGAAAATAGTTCATGTAGAGTTTTAAACTATATGATATTGAATGAAAAATTTCTATAAATCAATTACAATACTAAAATTTACATATTGCTCATTGTTCTTGTTTTTTATTTGAAAATGATTAAATATGTACTCCATGTTTTAATGATATTGATTGTATTGTATAGCTACTCATACTCAGCCATATATTGTGGCATTGATTTGTTCCATGTGCACCTTATTTAGAAGGATTCAAGCCATTTCTGTTGCAATGAAGTTAAGCAGTTGAATTCAACAATCAAAGTAAAATGTGTAAGGAAACATGTAGTAGAGGTGGTATGCAGATGCGGGCACAATTATTGATATCGATTGGAATAATGCAAAAAAAATTTCTAGGTTTTACAAAGTTAAGCTTCTAGTTCCTATTTTTCTCCTCACAGATTGCTCACGGTAAGTGTAAATGATTTTTAGTTATTTAATTTTGATGCAAGAGCATCCAGCAGTGTAGGGCAATCTTGCATCACCGAAAAAAAAAATTTCTTTATTTTCTTTAGTTGTTTTGAGTTCCATGATGGCACTTAAGGGGTATAAGCCTATCAGGCATAATAAATAGCAAAAAAATGGGAACTTACTATTTTTAGTAACTCGGCCTAAATGGGCTCGTATGGACATAAAAATTTACCCCAAGTAGCAGAGCTGAAAAACATTTTCATTCGCAAAAGAATCATCTCAATACCCTACATGGTTTACGAGAAATTAAATTTTTCGTCCCGAGCAATTTTTCCACTATAGCTTCAAATTCAGATATAAAACTTAAGAGGCCCCAAAATAGCTCAAAAAATGGCTGAAACAACCTAGTGTGGCTCTCATGTTGTAGAGCTCATCGAGAATTTTCCAATGATATGCAATAATAGAAAATTAGACATCTGGATCAAAAGTTATGGCCCCGCGAAGTTGGTCCTCTAAAAAGTAAATTTCATAAAAAATTATTTCTAGGTCAAAAATCAATTGGCGGGACTTTTGGTGCCAAAACAAAGAAGGGGAAATTTTGACTTTCTAGAACATTCTAGGGCGGTTAATTTTGGAAAAATAAAAAAGCGTTAAATGGTGGTTATAGAAGGGGCCCTGATAGTGCAGATTGTGGCTCTGAATAGTAGATTTCCTTTTCAAAGTTTATTTTGTTGTAATGTTTCAAGCCCATGAGGTTGTAGCATGTATGTTTTCAATCTGTAATTTCATTTTCTGAATATAATTGCTCGGTGCTGACAGCCAGTTCCAACCAAATTTATTGCTTGGTTTCAATAGCCAATTCCCACCACCATCAATCGTTCGATGTCCCACTGCCATCAATTGATAGCTAGTTCCCACCACCACAGACTATCAATTTCTTTGTATCACTTCCACATTTCTCACATGTCCACTCAATGCAACTCACGTTAATACTCACTCAGACCATACACACAAATATTATTCACCTTTCATATCTGCTAGCGACTTCCTCGAAATCATCTAGTTTGAGATATACTGTAGTTCTAACATCAAAATAACTAATAGTTATAGTTCTAGTTCTGACATAAAATATGATTTAAACTTCCAAAACTATATGAAAACAGTTCATGCAGAGTTTTAACCTATAAGATATTGAATGAAAAAATTATATAAATCAATTACAATACTAAAATTTACATATTGCTTATTGTTCTTGTTTTTAATTTGAAAATGATTAGATATGTATTGCATGTATTAATGATATTGATTGTATTGTATAGCCTCTCATACTTAGCCATATCTTGTGGCATTGTACCTTTGGATTTGTTCCATGTGCACCTTATTTAGAAGGATTCAATCCCTTTCTGTTGCAATAAAGTTAAGCAGTTGAATTCAACAATCAAAGGAAAACGTGTAAGGAAACATGTAGTAGAAGTTGTATGCAAATGTGGGCACAATTATTGATATCGATTGGAATAATGCAAAAAAACTTTCTAGGTTTTGTAAAGCTAAGCTTCCAGTTCCTATTTTTTCTCAACACGGATTGTTCACGGTAAATGTAAATAATTTTTAGCTATTTAATTTTGCTGCAAGAGCATCCAAGAGTGTAGGGAAATCTTGCATCAACCAAAAATATTGTTTTCTTTATTTTCTTTAGTTGTTTTGAGATCCATGATGGCACTTAAGGGGTATAAGACTATTAGGCATCAAAAATAGTGAAAAACGAGCACTTACTATTTTTAGTAAGTTGCCCCAAATGGGCTTGTATTGACGTGAAAATTTACCCCAAGGAGCAAAGCTGAAAAACATTTCCGGTTGTGAAAGAATCACCTCAATACCCTACACAGTTTGGGAGAAATTAAAGTTTTTGTCATGAGAAATTTCTCCAATACAGCTTCCAATTCAGATATAAAACTTTAGAGGCCCCAAAATAGCTCAAAAAGTGGTCGAACTGACCTATGGTGATTCATTTGTTTTAAAGCTCGTCAAGAGCTTTCCAACGATATGCAATAATAGCAAATCGGACACCCAAATCAAAAGTTATGGCCCTGCGAAGTTGGTCCCCTAAAAAGTGAATTTTATAAAAATTTCTTCCTAGGCCAGAAATCAATCAGCAAGACTTTTGGCACCAAAACAAAAAAGGGGAAATTTGCAATTTCTAGAACATTCTAGGGAAGTTATTGGGGAAAAATAAAAAGGCCCTAAGTGGAGGTTGTAGTTGGGGGGCTTGATAGTGCAAATTGTGGCTCTGAATAGTAGATTTTCTTTTCAGAGTTGATTTTGTTGTAATGAATCAAGCCCATGAGGCTATAGCATGTAAGTTTGGAATCTGTAATTTCATTTTCTAAAAATAATTGCTCGGTGCTTACAGCCAGTTCCCACAACAATCAATTGCTTGGTGTCGATAGCTAGTTCCCACCACCATCAATTGATAGCTAGTTCCCACCACCACAGACTATCAATTGCTTTGTATCACTTCCAAATTTCTCACACGTGCACTCAATGCAACTCACGTTAATACTCACTCCTATACATAGAGATATTATTCACCTTTCATAGCTGCTAGTGACTTCCTCAAAATTATCTAGTTTTAGATATACAATAGTTCTAACATCGAAATAACTAATAGTTATAGTTCCAGTTCTGACATAAAATGAGATTTAAGCTTCCAAAACTATATGAAAATAGTTCATGCAGAGTTTTAAACTATAAGATATAGAATGAAATTTTTTGATAAATCAATTACAATACTAAAATTTACATATTGCTAATTGTTCTTGTTTTTATTTGAAAATGATTATATCTATATTGCATTGTTTTATGATATTGATTTTATTGTATAGCTTCTCATACTCTGCCATATCTTGTGGCATTGTAACTTTGGATTTTTTCCATGTGCACCTTATTTAGAAGGATTCAATCCCTTTTTGTTGCAATGAAGTTAAGCAGTTGAATTCAACAATCAAAGGAAAACGTGTAAGGAAACATATAGTAGAAGTTGTATGCAAATGCATGCATAATTATTGATATCGATTGGAATAATGCAAAAAAAATTTCTAGGTTTTGCAAAGTTAAGCTTCCATGTCCTATTTTTCTCAACAAGAATTGCTCACGGTAAGTGCAAATGATTTTTAGTTATTTAATTTTGATGCAGGAGCATCCAACAATGTAGTGCAATCTTGCATCACCTAAAAAAATAAAATTATTTTCTTTATTTTTTTTTTAGTTCCATGATGGCACTTAAGGGGTATAAGATTGCCAGGCATCAAAAATAGCGAAAAACGAGCACTTATTATTTTTAGTAACTTGGCCTAAACGAGCTCATATGGACATGAAAATTTACCCCAAGGAGCAGAGCTGAAAAATATTTGCGGTCGCGAAAGAATAACCTCAATACACTGCATGGTTTGGGAGAAATTAAAGTTTTCATCCTAAGAAATTTCTCCAATACAACTTCAAATTCAGATATAAAACTTTACAGGCCCCGAAATAGCTCAAAAAGTGGTCGAATTGACCTACGATGTTGTCTGTGTTGTAGAGCTTGTCGAGAATTTTCCAACGATATGCAATAATAGCAAATCAGACACCTGGATCAAAAGTTATGGCCTCACGAAGTTCGTCCTCTATAAAGCAAATTTAATAAAAATTTCTTCCTAGGCTAGAAATCAATCAGCGACACTTTTTCTGCCAAAACAAAAAAGGGGAAATTTGTACTTTCTAGAACATTCTAGGGCGTTTATTGGGGAAAAATAAAAAGGGGTTAAGTGGGGGATGTAGAAGGGGCCCTGATAGTACAGATTGTGGCTCCGTATAGTAGATTTTATTTTCAGAGTTGATTTTGTTGTAATGAATCAAGCCCATGAGGTTGTACCATGTAAGTTTTGAATCTTTAATTTCATTTTCTAAACATAATTGCTCAATGTTGACAGCCAGTTCCCACCACCATCAATTACTCGATGTCCCACCGCCATCAATTGATAGCTAGTTCCCACCACCACAGACTATCAATTGCTTTGTATCACTTCCAAAATTCTAACATGTGCACTCAATGCAACCCACGTTAATACTCACTCCCATACACAGATATTATTCATTGTTCATATCTGCTAGTGACTTCCTCCAAATCATCTAGTTTGAGATATCCAGTACTTCTAACATCAAAATAACTAATAGTTATAGTTCCAGTTCTAACATAAAATAAGATTTAAGCTTCCAAAACTATATGAAAATAGTTCATGCAAAGTTTTAAACTATAAGATATTGAATGAAAAAAATTCTATAAATCAATTACAATACTAAAATTTACATATTGCTCATTATTCTTGTTTTTTATTTGAAAATGATTAGATATGCACTACATGTTTTAGTGATATTGATTGTATTGTATAGTTGCTCATACTCAGCCATATCTTGTGGCATTGTAACTTTGGATTTGTTCCATGTGCACCTTATTTAGAAGGATTCAATCCCTTTCTATTGCAATGAAGTTAAGCAGTTGAATTCAACAATCAAAGGAAAATGTGTAATGAAACATGTAGTAGAAGTTGTATGCAGATGCGAGCACAATTATTGATATCGATTGGAATAATGCAAAAAAACTTTCTAGGTTTTGCAAAGTTAAGCTTCCAGTTCCTGTTTTTCTCAACACGGATTGTTCACGGTAAGTGTAAATAATTTTTAGTTATTTAATTTTGATGCAGGAGCATCTAGCAGTGTAGGGAAATCTTGCATCACCCATAAAAATTGTTTTCTTTATTTTCTTTATTTGTTTTGAGTTCCATGATGGAACTTAAGGGGTATAAGACTGTTAGGCATCAAAAATAGCAAAAAATAGGCACCTACTATATTTAGTAAGTCGCCCTAAATGGGGTCATATGGACATGAAAATTTAGCCCTAGGAGTAGAGATGAAAAACATTTTCATTCAAAAACGAATCACCTCTATACCTTGCATGGTTTGGGAGAAATTAAAGTTTTCATCCCAAAAAATTTCCCCAATCCAGCTTCAAATTCACATATAAAAATTTAGAGTCTCTGAAACAGCTCAAAAAGTGGCCAAACTGACCTACAGTGTTTTAAATGTTGTAGAGATCGTTGAGGGCTTTCCAACGATATGCAATAATAGAAAATCAGACACCCAGATCAAAAGTTATGGCCCCGCGAAGTTGGTCCTCTAAAAAGTGAATTTCATAAAAAATTCTTCCTAGGCCAGAAATCAATCAGCAGAACTTTTGGTGCCAAAACAAAAAAGGGGAAATTTGAACTTTTTAGAACATTCTAGGGCGGTTATTGGGGAAAAATAAAAAGGGGTTAAGTGGGGGTTGTAGAAGGGGCTCTGATAGTTCAGATTTTGGTTCTGAATAGTAGATTTTCTTTTCAGAGTTAATTTTGCTGTAATGAATCAAGCCCATGAGGTTGTAGCATGTAAGTTTTGAATCTGTAATTTCATTTTCTAAAAATAATTGCTTGATGTTCCACCACCATCAATTGATAGCTAGTTCCCACCACCACAGACTATCAATTGCATTGTATCACTTCCAAATTTCTCACACATGCACTCAATGCAACTCACATTAATACTCACTCCCATACACAGATAATATTCACCTTTCATATCTACTAGCGACTTCCTTGAAATCATCTAGTTTGAGATATCCAGTACTTCTAACATCAAAATAACTAACAGTTATAGTTCTAGTTCTGACATTAAATCAGATTTAAGCTTCCAAAACTATATGAAAATAGTTCATGCAGAGTTTTAAATTATAAGATATTGAATGAAAAAATTCTATAAATCAATTACAATACTAAAATTTACATATTGCTCATTGTTCTTGTTTCTTATTTGAAAATGATTAAATTTGCACTACATGTTTTAATGATATTGATTGTATTGTATAGCTACCCATACTCAACCATATCTTGTGTCATTGTAACTTTCAATTTATTCCATGTGTACCTTATTTAGAAGGATTCAATCCCTTTCTGTTGCAATGAAGTTAAGCAGTTGAATTCAACAATCAAAAGAAAATGTGTAAGGAAACATGTCGTAGAGGTTGTATGCAGATGCGGGCACAATTATTGATATCGATTGGAATCATTAAAAAAAACTTTCTAGGTTTTGCAAAGTTAAGCTTCAAGTTCCTGTTTTTCTCAACACGGATTGCTCACGGTAAGTGTAAATGATTTTTAGTTATTTAATTTTGATGTAGGAGCATCCAGCAGTGTAGGGAAATCTTGCATCACCCAAAAAAAAATATTTAGATAATTTAATTTAGTTGTTTTGAGTTCCATGATGGCACTTAAGGGGTATAAGATTGTCAGCCATCAAAAATAGCAAAAAATGGGAACATACTATTTTTAGTAACTTGGTCTAAACAGGCTTGTATGGACGTCAAAATTCACCCCAAAGAACAAAGCTGAAAAACATTTCCGGATGTGAAAGAAACACTTCAATACCCTGGACGGTTTTGGAGAAATTAAAGTTTTCATCCCGAAAATTTTCTCCAATGCAATTTCAAATTAAGATATAAAACTTTAGAGGCCCTGAAGTAGCTCAAAAAGTGGCCGAACCGACCTACGGTGATTCAAATGTTCTAGAGTTTTTCGAGAGCTTTCCAACAATATGCAATAATAGAAAATCAGACACTCAGATCAAAAGTTATGGCCCCGCAAAGTTGATCCTCTAAAAAGTGAATTTCATAAAAAAATGTTCCTAGGCTAGAAATCAATCGGTGGGACTTTTGGCGCCAAAACAAAAAAGGGGAAATTTGGACTTTCTAGAAAATTCTAGGGTGGTTATTGGGGAAAAATAAAAAGGGGTTAAGTGGGGGTTGTAGAAGGGGCCTTGATAGTGTAGATTGTGGCTCTGAATAGTAGATTTTCTTTTCAGAGTTGATTTTGTTGTAATAAATCAAACCAGTGAGGTTGTAGCATGTAAGTTTTGAATTTGTAATTTCATTTTCTAAAAATAATTGCTTGGTTCTGACAGCCAGTTCCCACCACCATCAATTGCTCGATGTCCCACCGCCATCAATTGATAGCTAGTTCCCACCACCACAAACTATCAATTGCTTTGTATCAATTCCAAATTTCTCACAAGTGCACTCAATGCAACTCAAACTTATATTCATCCCATACACACAGATATTATTCACCTTTCATATCTACTAGTAACTTCCTCAAAATCATCTAGTTTGAGATATCCAGTACTTCTAACATCGAAATAACTAACAGTTATAGTTCGAGTTCTGACATAAAATAAGATTTAAGCTTTGAAATCTATATGAAAATAGTTCATGCAGAGTTTTAAACTATAAGATATTGAATGAAAAAATTCTATAATCAATTACAATACTAAAATTTACATATTGCTCATTGTTCTTGTTTTTTATTTGAAAATGATTAGATATGTACTGCATGTTTTACTGATATTGATTATATTGTACATAGTTGCTCATACTAAGCCATATCTTGTGGCATTGTAACTTTGGATTTGTTCCATGTGCACCTTATTTAGAAGGATTCAATCCCTTTCTGTTGCAATGAATTTAAGCAGTTGAATTCAACAATCAAAGGAAAACATGTAAGGAAACATGTAGTAGAGGTTGTATGCAAATGTGGGCACAATTATTGATATTGATTGGAATAATGCAAAAAAACTTTCTAGGTTTTGCAATGTTAAACTTCCAGTTCCTGTTTTTCTCAACACAAATTGTTCACGGTAAGTGTAAATATTTTTTAGTTATTTAATTTTGATGCAGGAGCATCCAGAGGTGTAGAGAAATCTTTCATCACCCAAAAAAAATGTTTTTTTAATTTTCTTTAGTTGTTTTAAGTTTCGTAATGGCACTTGAGGGGTATAAGACTGTTAGGCATAAAAAAAAGTGAAAAATGGGCACATACTATTTTTAGTAAGTTGGCCTAAACGGGCTCGTATGAACGTGAAAATTTACCCCTAGGAGCAGAGCTAAAAAAAATTCCCGATCACAAAATAATCTCCTCAATACCTTGCACGATTTGGGAAAAAATAAAGTTTCCGTTTTGAGATATTTCTCTAATGCAGCTTCAAATTCAGATATAAAACTTTAAAGGCCCTGAAATAGCTCAAAAAGTGCCTGAACTGACCTATTGTGTTTAACATGTTGTAGAGATTGTTGAGAACTTTCCAATGATATGCAATAATAGCAAATTAGACATTGGGATCGAAAGTTATGGCCCCGTGAAGTTGGTCCTCTAAAACAAGAATTTCATAAAAAAATTCTTCCTAGGCCAAAAATCAATCGGTGAGACTTTTGGTACCAAAAAAAAAAGGGAAAATTTGGATTTTCTAGAACATTCCAGGGCGGTTATTGGGGAAAAATAAAAAGGGGTTATGTGGAGGTTGTAGAAGGGGCCCTGATAGTGTATATTGTGGCTCTGAATAGTAGATTTTCTTTTCAAAGTTGATTTTGTTGTAATGAATCAAGCCCATAAGGTTGTAGCATGCAAGTTTTGAATCTTTAATTTCATTTTCTAAAAATAATTTCCCGGTGTTGACAAATAGTTCCCACCACCATTAATTTCCCGATGTCGATAGCCAGTTCCCACCACCATCAATTGCTCGATGTCCCACTACCATCAATTGATAGCAGCTCCCACCACCATAGACTATCAATTGCTTTGTATCCCTTCCAAATTTTTCACACATGCACTCAATGCAACTCACTTTAATATTCACTCCCATACACAGATATTATTCACCTTTCATATCTACTAGCGACTACCTCAAAATCATCTAGTTCGAGATATTCAACAGTTCTAAAATCGAAATAACTAATAGTTATAGTTTTAGTTTTGACATAAAAGAAGATTTAAGCTTCCAAAACTATATGAAAATAGTTCATGCAGAGTTTTAAACTATAAGATATTGAATGTAAAAATTCTATAAAACAATTACAATACTAAAATTTACATATTGCTCATTGTTCTTGTTTTTTATTTGAAAATGATTAGATTTGTACTGCATGTTTTAATGATATTCATTATATTGTATAGCTGCTCAAACTCAGTCATATCTTGTGGCATTGTAACTTTGGATTTGTTCCATGTACACCTTACTTAGAAGGATTCAAGCCCTTTCTGTTGCAATGAAGTTAAGCAGTTGAATTCAACAATCAAAGGAAAACATGTAAGGAAACATGTAGTAGAGGTTGTATGCAGATGCGGGCACAATTATTGATATCGATTGGAATAATGCAAAAAAGCTTTCTAGGTTTTGCAAAGTTAAGCTTCTAGATCATGTTTTTCTCAACACGGATTGCTCAAGGTAAGTGTAAATTATTTTTAGTTCTTTAATTTTGATGCAGGAGCATCCAATGATGTAGAGAAATCTTGCATCACCCAAAAAATATGTTTTATTTATTTTCTTTAGTTGTTTTGAGTTCCATGATAGAACTTAAGGGGTATAAGACTGTCAGGGATCAAAAATAGAGAAAAATGAACACTTACTATTTTTATTAAGTCACCCTAAACGGGATCGTATGGGCGTGAAAATCTACCCCAAGGAGCGAAGCTGAAAAATATTTCTAGTCATGGAAGAATCGCCTCAATACCCTTCACAGTTTGGGAGAAATTAAATTTTGTCCTAAGAAATTTCTCCAATGCAGCTTAAAATTCATATATAAAACTTTAGAAGCCCTGAAACAGCTCAAAAAGTGGTTGAACTAACCTATAGTGGCTAATGTGTTGTAGTTCTTATCGAGAGCTTTCCAATGATATGCAATAATAGAAAATTGGACACTTAGATCAAAAGATATGGCCCAGCAAATTTGGTCTTCTAAAAAGTGAATTTCATAAAAATTTCTTCCTAGGCCAGAAATCAATCGGTGGGACTTTTGGTGCCAAAACAAAAAAGGGGAAATTTGGACTTTCTAGAAAATTCTAGGGTGGTTATTGGGGAAAAATAAGAAGGGGTTAAGTGGGGGTTGTAGAAAGGGCCCTGCTAGTGCAGATTGTGGCTCCGAATAGTAGATTTTCTTTTTAGAGTTGATTATGTTGTAATCAATCAAGCCCACGAGGCTGTAGCATGTAAGTTTTAAATCTGTAATTTCATTTTTCTAAAAATAATTGTTCATTACTGACAGTCAGTTCCCACCACCATCAATTGCTCAATGTCCCACCGCCATCAATTGATAGCTAGTTCCCACCACCACAAACTATCAATTGCTTTGTATCACTTCCAAATTTCTCATGCGTGCAACTCACGTTAATACTCACTCCCATACACACATATATTATTCACCTTTCATATATGCTAGCGATTTCCTTGAAATCATCTAGTTTGAGATATCCAATACTTCTAACATCGAAATAACTAACAGTTATAGTTCCAGTTCTGACATAAAATAAGATTTAAGCTTCCAAAACTATATGAAAATAGTTCATGCAAAGTTTTAAACTATAGGATATTGAATGAAAAAATTCTATAAATCAATTACAATACTAAAATTTACATATTGTTCATTGTTCTTGTTTTTTATTTGAAAATAATTAAATATGTACTCCATGTTTTAATGATATTGATTGTATTGTATAGCTACTCATACTCATCCATATCTTGTGGCATTGTAACTTTGGATTTTTTCCATGTGCACCTTATTTAGAAGGATTCAAGCTCTTTCTATTGCAATGAAGTTAAGCAGTTGAATTCAACAATCAAAGTAAAACATGTAGGGAAACATGTAGTAGAGGTTGTATGCAGATGTGGGCACAATTATTGATATCAATTGGAATAATGCAAAAAAAAATTCTAGGTTTTTCAAAGTTAAGCTTCCAATTCGTGTTTTTCTCAACACAGATTTATCATGGTAAGTGTAAAAGATTTTTAGTTATTTAATTTTGATGCAGGAGCATCTAGTGGTGTAGGGAAAATCTTGCATCGCCCAAAAAATTGTTTTCTTTATTTTCTTTAGTTTTTTTGAGTTCCATGATGGCACTTAAGGGGTATAAGACTGCCTGGCATCAAAAATAGCAAAAAATAGGCACTTACTATTTTTAGTAACTCGGCCTAAACGTGCTCATATGGATGTGAAAATTTACCCCAAGGAGCAGAGCTGAAAAACATTTCTAGTCGCGAAAAAATCACATCAATACCCTGCACGGTTTGGGGGAAATTAAAGTTTCTATTGCAAGAAATTTCTCTAATACAACTTCAAATTTAGATATAAAACTTTAGAGGCCCTAAAACAGCTCAAAATATGGTCATACTAACCTACGATGGCTTAAGTGTTGTAGAGCTCATTGAGAGCTTTCCAATGATATACAATAATAGCAAATCAGTTACTTGGATAAAAAGTTATGGCCACGTGAAGTTGGTCCTCTAAAAAGTGAATTTCATAAACATTTCTTTCTAGGCCAAAAATCAATCGACGAGACTTTTGGCAACAAAACAAAAAAGGGGAAATTTGGACTTTCTAGAACATTCTAGGATGGTTATTGGGGAAAAATAAAAAGGAGTTAAGTGGGGGTTGTAGAAGGGGCCCTGGTAGTGCAGATTGTGGCTCCGAATAGTAGATTTTCTTTTCAGAGTTGATTTTGTTGTAATGAATCAAGCCCATGAGAATGTAGCATGTACATTTTGAATCTATAATTTCATTTTCTAAAAATAATTGCACAGTGTTGATAGCCAATTCCCACCACCATCAATTGCTCGGTGTCGATAGCCAGTTCCCACCACCATCAATTGCTCGATGTCCCATTGCTATCAATTGATAGCTAGTTCCCACCACCACATAATATCACTTTCTTTGTATCACTTCCAAATTTGTCATGTGTGCACTCAATGTATTAATTGCAATCCTAAACCCACTCAAAACCCGGAAAAAACCATATCCCCATTCACATGAAGATAACCTTACCAATGATGCATCCACATCACTGCCAACAACTCCCACTAAACTCTGGTACCGAGTCACATATGGCATCGTGACTACCATCCTCTCCATGAAGATCACTCTGAAACATCAAGCAAAGTGTTATCACAAACAGTATTAGCTGAAATAACCAATGCATCATTATTGTCATTTGAGGATTCCTCTTTAGAAGAATCAGAACTCTCTTTCTTGTTCTTACAATCCTTCACATGTCCTAGTTTCCCACAATTCCAACACTTTACCTTGCCCTTCCTTGACTCCCTTAGGTTCCTTGGAGAAATAGGTGATGCTTGAGTTGTCTTATGGTAAGAGATATATGTTGGAATGGTTACTTGTAAGAAAAGCTATTTTCAACAGTAAAGATTGAGAAGCCTACACCTTGGTTGAGCGTGAGTTCAACACACTCGATGATTTCATATGCCTCCAAAGAGGCAATTTGGATATCGAGACTTGGGAAAGGTATTGGTTTTAATTGCAAGTAAACATATCTCTCCACCATTCATGCAAGAATGATCATCCCCTATTAACTGAAATTAGTCACCTGTTATCATTTAGAATGATCAATCTCTAACTTCTAGGATCTTTATATGCATTACAAAAGTGTTATCTTTTTCTCCAAACAGTTAACTTAACTCAAGGTGGGTTCCATCTTCCATGTGGGTGCCCCATGTGCTCCTATTATTTAGGAACTCATCTTGGATGCCCTCACATGATCCTATCATTTAGAATTAATCACAAATGTCAATTAACATAATTATTTCATTCAATATTAATTTCTTTCTAATCCTAGTGTTTGAGAAAACTTTCCAAGGACTTAGGAGATACATGAAATAAATAATATAAGTTTTAAATCTATAATTTCATTTTCTGAAAATAATTGCTCGGTGCTGACTACTAGTTCCCACCACCATCAATTGTTTGGTGTCGATAGCTAGTTCCCACCACCATTAATTGCTCGATGTCCCACTGCCATCAATTGATAGTTAGTTCCCACCACCACAAACTATCAATTGCTTTATATCACTTCCAAATTTCTCACGCATGCAGTAAATGCAACTCACGTTAATACTCACTCCCATACACACATATATTATTCACCTTTCATATCTACTAGCGACTTCCTCGAAATCATCTAGTTTGAGATACCTGGTACTTCTAACATCGAAATAACTAATAGTTATAGTTCTAGTTCTAACATAAAATAAGATTTAAGCTTCCAAAACAATATGAAAAAAATTCATGCAGAGTTTTAAACTATAAGATATTGAATGAAAAAATTCTATAAATCAATTACAATACTAAAATTTACATATTGCTCATTTTTTATTTTTTTTTTGAAAATGATTAGATCTGTACTACATGTTTTAATGATATTGATTGTATTGTATTGTTGCTCATACTCAACCATAT
>VDFB02086081.1:36504083-36525381 GCA_007258455.2 Sequoia sempervirens | reverse complement strand
CTCCCATGGTTTCCAAAACCAACTTCAAAGCCCAAGAGGTAAGTTGTGTCAAAAAAAAAAATTTCTAATCCATGAAACATTGCACATAGCAACTTCCAAAAGCAACAACACCTATCTCATCTATAACAGTCATCTTGCCAAATACAATATAAGTTCAACATAGAAACTACAATAGCCAAGAATAGGTGTTTTCTTTACCTCACACCACTTAAAAAATGTGAACTCCACCATAAATTCCAGCTACTAAAGTACAACTCCAATCCATAATAGAATTTTCAAACCAAGACTCTTTAGTCAACAAAGGAAATTGCCAAAAGAAATTCCATTCCAAAATGGAAATATATGACATATCCCCAAAATATAGTATCTTCCAAATGAGTTCCAACTTCCTAAAAAATAGGGATTATGCCATCTCATCACCTACCATGTAGGATGCCACCTCACAAAGAGGTCCCACAAAGATGAATGACAAATTAGGAAGTTAATAACTTAGGATAAAAAATAATTATGCAACAATTAATTAAAAATAATTCACCATGTTGAGACTCTAAGGTTGAGACACCTTAATCCCAACATTCTCCCACTTGTCAAAGACTTGTCAAGAGTCTACAACATCAAATGCTCAAGGCCCAAGGCCCATGGAACTGGCACACCATTTAAACTTCTTAGTGCTCACTGGCTTCATCAATGCATCTATGACATTCACCAAAGTATCAACCTTTTCCAACTTCACCTTTCCATCTTCTACCATATCACGAACAAAATGAAATTTTACATCAATGTGCTTTGTTCTAGCATGGAAAGTAGGATTCTTAGCTAAGCTAATGGCACTTTGATTGTCACAATAGATAGCAATCTATCCAGCATCAAAACCAATATCAGAACACAACCGTTTAAGCCAAATGGCTTCCTTACAAGCATGAGTGGCTGCCATATACTCTGCTTCTGTCGTGGAAAAAGAGACTATAGCTTGCATCTTACTCATCCAACTGATAGCACCACCAAACATCGTGAAAACATATCCACTGGTGGTTCTCCTACTGTCAACGTCACCACCCCAATCTGAATCCACAAACCCACGAATAAAAATTGAATGTTGAGGTCCAGTAGGATAACCATGAAAACATAAGGAATACCCGAAAGTACTCTGCAAATATCTGAACACTCTCTTCACTGCATCCCAATACACTCGTCCAGGATTAGCCATAAACCAACTCAGGACTCCCACTACTTGGGCAATGTCTGGCCTCGTACAGACCATAGCATACATCAGGCTACCTACAACACTCGCATATAGTACTCTGGTCATGTCCTCAATCTCATTAGGAGATTTTGGACAATCCTCAATGGATAACTTCATCCCATGCAAAAAAAGAACTACCAAGGATCTGCAAAATGACATGTTGAATCTCTGCAACACCGTATTCACATACTTGCTCTGGCTTAACCAAAGCTTTATGTTAGCTCTACCTCTTTTGATCTCCATCCCTAGAATATACCTTGCTGCACCTAGATCTTTCATATCAAACTGTGCTGACAACTGGAACTTCAAATCTGAAATCATACTACCATTCCCAAAAAAATAACATATCATCTACATACAATGCAATAATGACAATGCGACCATTTTCAGTTTTGAAATACACACAATGGTCAGATTTAGATCTCTGAAATCCCAAACTCAACACATAGGTGTCAAATTTCTGATACCACACTCTAGGAGACTACTTAAGACCATACAAAGATTTTTTCAACTTGCAAACCAAATTTTCTTTACCTTTAACCATGAAGTGCTCTGGTTGTGACATGTAAATCTCTTCCTCCAAGTCACCATGAAGGAACGTTGTCTTCACATCCATCTGCTCAATCTCTAAATCATATGTTGTAGCAAGTGATAACAAGAAACGAATGGATGTTAGCTTCGCTATAGGAGAGAAAATCTCACCAAAGTCAATACCCTCCTTCTGAGAATACCCCTTCGCGACCAACCATGCCTTATGTTTCTCAACACTACCATCAAGACCCGATTTCTACTTGAACACCCATTTACAACCAACAGGTTTACGTCCTTCAGGCAATGGTACCAGATCCCAAGTATTATTTTTCTTTAATGCAACCATTTCTTCATCCATGGCTTTCAACTAGGAATCTGCATCATCCATACTCATAGCCTCTATAATAGTCCTAGGCTCATCAGTGTTAGAAATCAAAGCAAAAACACAATTTGAATCCAACAATGAATATCCAAACCTCTCTGGTGAATATCGATATCTATTTGGTTGTCGCTTCTCACATGTAGACCTCCTCACTGGCTGAGGTTGAGGTTCTTCTTCTTCTTCAAAACTTTCTTGGCTTCTCAAGTTCTCCTCATCATCAGGTCCATTCTGGGCTTCAGGTTCAACTTTCTTAGAGTCAAGAGGAAGTTGAACCACATCTTTCTTTTGTTCTTTTGGAGGTTGGAAAATAGAGGAAGAAGGTTTCATCTCTCTGAAGATAACACTTTGACTATAGAGAACCTTTTCAGCCACTGGATCCCAAAGCTTGTACCCTTTCACACCAATACCATATCCGATGAAGATACAATTGACAACCTTGTTTTCCAACTTTCACCTTTTCTCCCTTGGCACATGAGCATATTCCTTGCAACCAAACACACGAAGATGTCTCAATGAAGGCTTCTTTCCCAACCACGCCTCCATAGGTGTCTTATCAACACGAGCTGATGTAGGAGATCTATTTACCAAAAAACATGTTGTGGAAACAACTTCAGCCCAGAACTTCTGCTCAAGGCCAATACCACTCAGCATACTCCTAGCCCTCTCCATCAATGTCCTGTTCATCCTCTCTGCAACTCCATTTTGTTGAGGGGTATATGGAGTTGTCTTATGCCTTTCAATCCCATGTTCTTTACAAAACTTATTGAATTTTGCAGAACAAAACTCACCACCATTGTCAGTTCTTAAACACTTTATCTTTCTACCAGTTTGATTTTCTACCAAGGCTTTAAACTCCTTAAACCGACTAAAGATTTTAGATTTACTTCTGAGAAAATAAATAAATGTCCTTCTACTGTAATCATCTATGGAAGAAACAAAATATACATATTTTCCTAACAAAGGAACATTCACAAGACCAAAAACATTAGAATGCACATAGTCCAAAACCCCATAAGACTTATGAGAACTTTTAAAAAATTGCACACGGTTTTGTTTACCAAAGATACAATGTTCACAGAAGTCAAACTCGAGATTCCAATCTTCAAGGCCTTCTACAAGGCTCTTAGATTTCAAGGTTCTTAGACCCTTCTCACCAATAAGGCCAAGTCTTTGGTGCCATAACATTGTCTTCTCCGCAGGAAGCTTCATTTCCAAGGAATGAGCACCCTTAGGTACCCAAAATGCACGACCATCAGATGTAGTTGCTATAGATTTTTCTACTTGATCTGACGGTGAGGATGAAGAATCCAAAGATTTCTTTTTTGGTTTGTTAGAAGAACTATTGCACTGTACCGTGCATGCATCTAGCTTGAACATGGTTCCTATCCGAACTCCTCTAGCCAAAACCATAGCTCCTCTAGTCATCTTACATCCTCCACTCGAGAAGACAACTTGCACACCCTCATCATTCAATTTACTCACTGAAAGTAGGTTTACCCGGGATATGCAACACACCATCAATTCCCTTCACTCTACCATTTGGGAATTGTATCATGACTCTTCCACGACCAACTATCTTCAGATGAGAATCATCACTGAGATACACCTTTCCACCATCATATTCTTCATATTTCGAGAACCAATCTCTATGTGATGTCATGTGAAAAGATACTCTAGAATCAATTAACCACACATCTTTTGATGCTTGTGTTGCGAAAGTTGCAACCAATGCTTCACCAAAACAATCATTCTCCATCTCAATCCTTATAGATGTGCTTTCCATCTTTTTTTGCAATAGGATATCAAGAAAATCACTTTTGCAAAACTCCCACTGAAACTTAGATCAGCTCAAAAAACCCTTCAAACCCAACAATAGAATCAAAGCTAGCCAGGGTCTGATACCAACTAAAAGGAAACATAGGTGGCAGAAATAGTTTCCTATACTAAATCTATCAGGAGAGAGTTGCAAAAATTCTAGACCAATTAACATTTACAGATTCAAATGCACATCTAAATACACATAAACAGATATTCAAAACAAAATAAACTCATAACACAACATATACGTGGGAAAACCCTTTCAGGAAAATACCCACACTATAAACACTCAGCTCAATTGTATTAATTAGCAACAACAACAGTTACAATACAATCTCAGAGCTATGCTCTTCAGGAGTTTTCACACTATTACAGGATTCTAGAATAATTTCGGCAGCATAACAGTGTCTCTGAAAAATCTTCAACCTGTCTCATAAAATGTGCTAAGGCACCAACATATAAATAAAGCTCAACATGAAAGGAAGGCTCCTATGGTTTCCAAAACCAACTTCAAAGCCTAAGAGGTAAGTTGTGTAAAAAAAAACATTAACTTGCTAATCCATGAAACGTTGCACATGGCAACTTCCAAAAGCAACAACACCTATCTCATCTATAACGGTCATCTTGCCAAATACAATGTAAGTTCAATATAGAAACTGCAATAACCAAGAATAGGTGCTTTCTTTACCTCACACCACTTAACAAACATGAACTCCACCATTAATGCTAGCTGCTAAAATACAACACCAATCCATAATAGAATTTGCAAACAAAGACTCTTTAGTCAACAAAGGAAATTTCCAAATCAATTTCCACTCCAAAATGGAAATATATGCCAACATCTCCCCAAAAAAATAGTATCTTCCAAGTGAGATCCAACTTCCTAAAAATAAGGATTATGCCATCTCATCACTTGCCATGTAGGATGCCACCTCACAAAGAGGTCCCACAAAGATGAATGACAACTTAGGAAGTTAATAATTTAGGATAAAATACAACACCAATCCATAATAGAATTTGCAAACAAAGACTCTTTAGTCAACAAAGGAAATTTCCAAATCAATTTCCACTCCAAAATGGAAATATATGCCAACATCTCCCCAAAAAAATAGTATCTTCCAAGTGAGATCCAACTTCCTAAAAATAAGGATTATGCCATCTCATCACTTGCCATGTAGGATGCCACCTCACAAAGAGGTCCCACAAAGATGAATGACAACTTAGGAAGTTAATAATTTAGGATAAAATACAACTCCAATCCATAATAGAATTTGCAAACAAAGACTCTTTAGTCAACAAAGGAAATTTCCAAATCAATTTCCACTCCAAAATGGAAATATATGCCAACATCTCCCCAAAAAAATAGTATCTTCCAAGTGAGATCCAACTTCCTAAAAATAAGGATTATGCCATCTCATCACTTGCCATGTAGGATGCCACCTCACAAAGAGGTCCCACAAAGATGAATGACAATTAGGAAGTTAATAATTTAGGATAAAAATAATTATGCAACAATTAATTAAAAAATAATTCACCATGTTGAGACTCTAAGGTTGAAACACCTTAATCCCAACAACATTCACCTTTAAATTCTAAAATATCAACTTTCACCTTGGAGCCTTGTTTGGATATGACTTCAATGAGCCTCTCCATAGGATTTGTTTCCCTAGCTACATTTTTTGGATGCTCTGGTTCCTCTTTAGAGTCATCCAAGTGCAACTTGTTCTTAATGGCCTCTAATTGTCTAACCCAATCATCAACATTATTCCTTCAAAGACCAACATTTATCCTTCCTCTCCCTCCCTAGTCCATATAGATCCCTCTTTGGGCCATCATAGTTTGCTTTGATACCAAAATGATGCAAACAATTCCTCAGATCCTACAAATTAATAAACTTGCCCTCTATAATATAGAGGAAATAAGCACAATAGAACAAAGACAAAAATAAAATATGGAGATTCTTACTCCTTCCAACTATACTCTATTTTCATTATTCGAAACTTGATCATTACATTCTCCAAAATCTACTTCCTACGTTACTAGCTATCCCCTTAATACACCAACAAACTCCTAATTTAACTCTTATGAAGACTACAAAGTAATAGCAGTCCAGAATAGAATAATCAACTCCTAGTTTAACTCTTACGTAGACTACTAAGCAACAACAAATCAACTCCTAAATTAACTCCCACAAAGACTACTAAACAGATCAATAACATATCAACACTAAATGAACAACAAATCAACAACAGTGAAGGAATAGTTGCATCAGTTGAGGCTAGAGTTGATTCAACCAATGTAGATGTTAGGTCTAGAGCTTCAATCTTGATGTTTAAACAATATATAATAAGTAATAATCTGATTTTTTTTTACTACTTTCAAATGTTTTGGTAGCCCATTAATCTCTTAGTAGAATTATGAAATATAAGACAATGTCCTATATAATTTAATGTGTCAAAATATACAAATATAATATTTTACTAAATGATATGGATTCAAGAATATTTTGATTAATAGCATATAGAAAAATAATAATTTAATTGTTAAATATTATTATTAGTTATTAAAATTAAGATTAGATGCATATATATTATCCTCATCCTAACATTATAGAAGCTACTAAACTCACATAACTAAAATATACTTTAAGAAATAACACCTTAAAAAATTGGATTATCTTATGTGGGAGAGTTGTTTACAAACATCCTTGGTGACTGCACATTCATTGAAGTGCTAATATTTTAATTATGTCAGTGTCTACAAAAATCACTCTTTCCTCCCCCTCGTGTTGCTTTTCATTTTGCCACTCCTCTCTTTTCTTTGCTTTTTTTAATTGGATTCAGAAAAGAAATAGGTACAGAAAAAGTTATAAAAAACATCTGCAAAACAGCTATAAATTATCAATAAAGATGCTACAGAACAAACATACAACAGCAACAAAAAGTAGTGAGACAGGGCGTCAACCACAACAGTAACAGATCGCTACCAAAGACATCTAACAACTTCAAAAATTTACAAAAAGCTTATAAGAGAAAGAAAAAGAACAGTAAAAATATATCCCACTGTCAGCACAACAGAGCTTCCCCAATAAAATGTGGATGCGCCAAAAGAAGAGAAGAAATGGCTGAAATCATTTGGGCACTCTTGGTACGAAGCATCGACGGGTAACCTATCATAAGAACCCTGCAACCGGCACCTCTTACAGAGAATCAATTGAACACTAAGAAAAGTTACAGAAGCAGCTATGGCAAGAAGAAAGGAAAGAGCCCAGTAGGGCAACAAAATCAAGCTACAAACCACCAAAACAGCACTGGCCAAAGTTTCCAGTCACCATTCAATCAGCTGTCATGTTAATCAGTGGATCTACTAACAACACTCTTGCAATATCTTGCAGGGGAGCACAAATTCCACTCCTTCCTGACTTTCCTCACATCTCTAGCTCCAATGAAGCATATGATAGTCAAATGGAACACCATCATGTACGTCCATTCAAATAATGGAGGCAACAGAGGAAGAAACCACAACAAAAGGAAGCTGAGTTCCAAAACCATAGGAGAAAAACACAAAAAGCTCCTGAATATCCACCATGCAGTCCTCCAAAGTGTGAAGATCAGAATACACCACAATTGTCATTTGACAGGTCGAAACTGCTATCAGACTTGTAGTCAATACCTTGAATTCTGGTTTCAAATGAATGGTACCTTGAATCAATTTCTTATCCTTAACAACCATCAACATCAATCTTAAACATGGCGAGACGAAAATCTATAATCTTAGCACGAAAATTCTTGTCCAATAAAATATTATCTAGATATGAGATAGAAAGAGGCAAATAAAGAAAAAAAGGCAATCCCAATCTGACAAAATATCCTGTAGATAGAAGCTAGAAAGAGGAAAATAAAGAAAAAAGAAATCCTAAACTATGTGGATGTGATGGAAAACATAAATTTTATACATCACATGAAGATTTTATAGTGAGACTTGAACAGAAGACCAGAAAAGAAATCTTATAATAATAATATTTCCTTTTACTTTGCGTTATTAGAGAGTCCAAAGTGGTTTGACTTATTTCATCATTGCATTGACAAATAGCTTATAGTTTGTGAAAGACGACCCCCCTTCTTTCACCGTATCCTTCGCCATGCTACTCCATTTTTTCATTTCTTCTTTGATTGCCTTGCCTTCTTCCGTAGCTACTAATCTCTCAATTACTTTCCTAATCTCCTCTTTCTCCATTAACCCATCATTATTGGCTTCCAAACGCAGCCCCACCTACCAGACATCTACAACATATGTGCTGTTAAGAAACTGATCGGCAAAATAAGGCCAGCAGAGCATCGGGACTCCCATGGCGATGCTCTCCTGTACAGAGTTCCATCCACAGTGGGTCACGAAACAAGCTACGGAAGGATGCGACAAAACCCTTAACTGAGGAGCCCAAGATACTATAAAACCTCTGTCTCTAACGCGATCCAAGAACCCCGCAGGCAGAACGGTAGTGACCCCATCCACGGCATCCGAGCGCACAACCCACAGAAATGGTCTTTGGGTAGCCTCCAGCCCCAGAGCAAGCTCTTCCACTTGCCGGTTATTCCAAACAGCGACACTCCCAAAAGCCACATACACCACAGATTGCTTGCGCTGTTTTTCTAACCACTGCAAACATTCCATATCATCTTCCCAAAAGCTTGGGGTCGCCATGGTCGATATCTTTCTGTCACCGTCCAGAAACTCGGGAGAAATTAAGGGACCTATGGGATACACACCCATTTCTCTGGATAAATCATCAGCTACACCAGTTTCTAGCTCGTAAAACGTGTTGAACAGGATCCATTCGATTTTAGCCGCTTCTTTTCCTATTCGAATCCCGTGACGAAACATGTATTCACCTCCGTACATCCATGGCAGATGCGCAGACTGTAGCGGTGGCATAGAGGGAAGATATTTTTGTATGGAATCCTCCTTTGGAATACCTTCAACAACAACAGTTACAGATGGTCTTAGATCTTAGATCAAAGTTGCATGATTAAATAAAAAATTACATAAATTACTTTACCATCGGAAGGAAGAATCCCAAGGGAGACAAGTTTGGGACTGAAGTAGCGGATGGCGAAGGTGGAAACAAGAGACGTATGCAAAGCCGCAAGCGAAATATGATGGAGTTTGGCCACTGTCTGCAGGCCAAAGCACGTCCAGACATCTGCTATTATGCAAGTGATTTTCTCCTCTTCATCTATGCCGTTTATTTCCTGAATAAGTTTGTCAATTACAGAAGGCCCAAGCCTATTTTCAACATCCCCAAAAAAAATTGAGGGGCCATGATTTTGGTTATCCCCGCGGAATACCTCGGTCGGCAGTCCTCCTGGAACAGTAATCATCCTGATCTTATCGCTGTTATGATGCATGTCTTTGTCCTTGTTGGCTTTAATAATTCGTTGATGAGTGAGTTCGGTGTTGAGGAAGGTGATGAGGAATCCATCAGAGACAAGCTTCCTAGCAAGCTGCATCATGGGATTTATGTGCCCCTGTGCAGGAACAGGAATGAGAAGGGCATGAGGCATTTTAGCTCTGCAATTACTGCCACTCCTCTTGTCCAAACGAACGGATATTCTCACCAAATGTTGACATACAGCCCTTAAATTGTTCGACGATCGAACAGTCAACAGTAATTTTATACTGTAAATTGTTCAACAATCAATGAGTTAGGTATGGTAGACTGTGAATGACAGTTTTAAATCAACTAATCATTGACAAAATTTACTTTTCTCTATTCGAAAATCACTTTCGATGAAACACATGGGCAGCCAATTGCTCAGCCCATTCTTTTTAATTTATTTTCCAGTGAAATGACGTTAATTATTGTCCTTACGCGTGCGACAGTCGGTAGTGGAGCTCATTGCATGTGGGATTGATTGCTCTTTTATTTGGCCGCTGTCTTTTTCAAGGCATCTCTACCAAGGACCCACTAGTTGAGCATCCTACCTTCGCGCTGGGAATTATTCTTTGTGGAAATTTCAAATCACCCTAAATTTTTACAGTAGCTTACTTGACAAGTCCCTGTTTATAACTACTAAGGTTTCATAGGGCACATCATCAAATATGATGCCACATCGCATGCTTTTTGTCAGGTGTCAAAAGGCCCAAAACATGTTTTATTGAGTGCTGATGTGGAATCACATGATTGGTTGCTTTTTAGATCAAATGAATACATTTTGTTTAATTATGGGTAGTCATCATCAACACTAACAACTTTAAAGTCACAACTATTGATCCAATATTGATAAAAATATTGGGCATTATATAAACAATTACAATCACAACTACTGAAACATGCCCAGGGTCCTCTAACCTATATTAGTTTTTGTTCGATGGGCTTAGAACAGGTTTTTTGGGAGAGTTATTTAATCAAAGCCTAGTTTTTCTTTTCAAATCTATTTAGATTTGGCATCTTTTTGGGTTAGGATTTTTTTATTTTTATTTTTTTCATTTGAAAAGATTAGAAATTTTATTATTTTTATTGGTTGTATAATTAATATTTTTATTTTATAGAAAAATTATGATTTATTTTGATGTGTTTGTGTAAATTTAAGGGTAAATAAATAAACTTGTATTTTAAATTATTCATTTGTAAGTGTTTTTTTATTCATCTATATGTATTTTTAAATCATTAGGGTAATACATTTTCTATACTACTCTCTATGTGGATGTAAACATGGATGTAGCCAACATTTTAGAAGAGTTGATGATTCCTAGTAACATGGCTCTTAACTGCCTTCCAAACAAGTTAGGGATTGTGATGTCCACAAATGGTCTCAACCTCTCACCCACCTTTAATATCTTCATATGGGCATGTTGTTCCCAACTTGTCAAATTCTAGCAAGTTTACTCACTAGGATTTGGTAATTTCTCATGTTCATGTGCAACAATCTATTGATGGATCGAGAAGATGGGAATGTTCTCACTAGTTGAGAACTGATTGCTGATGATTATATCCCCATTAATGTATGGAGTAAACTAGATGACCATAATCTCCCTTATGGAGTAGCTCTCATTACCTACCAACTTTGTCAGTTCTTGTTATTTGGAATTGACCCTACATAAACTTTGAGGGTGCACGTTTTATCACCTACCTCTTTCCTTGTGAATGGTGTCTTATTCTTGTTTTAGTATATAAAAAGTAATAGTCATTATTCATAAAAAAAAGATGCCCTTCAAATGTTAAGACATTTTTTTTCTAAAATGTATATCATAGATTAATTAGATATATACTTGATTATAATTATATGTAACTTTTAATAGTTGATACAAAGCCTTTCCTTTCAAGTAGTACAATTTCTTCAAAATACAACCATATTATTGTCACTCATGCAATACACTCAATGATTCATCAAAATATTATGGCCCTTCTTTGATCTTTGAATTATGTTTTCACAATGCTTTACATTCTCTAACATGGTCCAAGTCATTTTTTATTTTCTGAAGCTCACAAATTAATTATTCACATAATCTAAATAGACTTCAAGATCTTGTATTTTACTCAATAGTTGCTTAAAATGTGTGAGCTTACATTTTGGCCATTTAATCTTTATTTATGTATGTCTCCTTGCTTGAATCTTGTTCATGTATAACACTTGTATTCCATTAGCTGTCACCCATATTCAATGCCTACATTTAATGTGACCTCTCTGACAAATATAAGCATGGTCATTACTTGTCACAAAATCAACCACCATGCATCCCTTCATGTACAATTGAGAGTTCAAGTGGATTAAAATTAAAATTTAGACATACTATAATTTTCTATTAAATACTCATTAATTGTAAAGAAGTATCAAGTTTCCCAAGAATTTAATTTTTGATTTGTTTGACTTTACAAATGATATGGAACTATCCCAAGCTTGCAAAAATAACACACATTCTATGTTACAAGAGTTACCTTGTGCTCAATCTCACTTTGACCGATTTTTGAAAAAACCCAATTGTTCATTGAAAATACAACTCATCATTCAAGAAAGGGCCTTTCGTAAAAGAACACATATCTATATAGAAAATATCAACATATGAAAAATTTACAATTTATTAAAAAAACACAGAAAAAAATGTATAAAAAAATATAAGGACAGATTACTTAAAGAGGACCCCTTTTATTTAAAATGAAAAAGAAATGTGAAGAGGCGTAAAGATTTTAAGGGGCCACTTTAATCCAAAAGGTCGAGGGGCCCACATAAGAATGTTGTTTCAATTTTTAAAGGTGAAGAAATACAAACGAAGTGGGCGTAGGAATTAAGGCCATTTAATTTAAAGTCACATCATAAGATGAAATAAGGGGCATGAAAGGACATATGGTCGTAACTTAATGTCGAATCAAAGATTTCAAATCTTTTTATTGTAAATAAAGAGATATTGTCAAAGGAGTAAGGACAATTTGTTAAATGTGATAAGCCTAGAGAAGGCCTTAAAAAAGAAAGAGAGAAAAGGGGATTTAGATGAGGTAAGTGAAGATACTTTGGATGGAAAGAAAATATTTTTTAATTTGTAGTGAAGGAGATTATAAATAGGCGGAATCTTGATAGATGTTCTTCTTTTTATTATTTTTTTCATTTATTTGTGTTATTGTTTGTAGGTTCTATATTTTTTTGGAAGCTTCGTAATATTTCTTTTATGTAATGTAATATAGTGGAAAATTATTATTATTTTTTTATTTAAGGGGTAAACGCTTTTGATCCAGAGCTATGAACAAGTGAGGTCACAAACGGGGGACCTCATCCCCAATACAACCACTCAACAGTACCACCCCAACAAGGTTTGAACCTTGGTGGCAAGGATAACAATGCCACCTTTAAACCATCACACCATGTCAATATTGATTAGTGGAAAATTATTGTTATTTTTTATTTGGGTTTTGTAAATTTATAAGTGCAAAAATTGTTTGTTGTTTCAATAGTTTATATAAGTGTATCTCTTCTAAATTTAATGATTATTTATTTTGAGTTTATCAATTTTATTATGTAAGTATTTTTCATCAATATTTTGGATCATATTTCATGATTCATCATTAGGGCGAAGATAATCAAAGAAGAGAATATAAGGAAGACTCAAATTTTCTTGTAGTCACCTTCATCTAGTTTTTTAATGTTTCGATCTCTTAATTCTATTTCTTCTTCTTGATGTGTGTGCTATTTGATTCGTGTATTCTCCTTCTCTTGTTCTTCCATGATCTTTTGTTGTTGGTTGTTTATTCTTTTTGTTCTCATTCTTCGTGAATCTAATTATTCACATTTATTTGTTTTGTACACACAGTATGCTTGTGTTTAAATATAAATATATAGAAATGTGTGTGCGTGTTTCCTAGATTATATTTACACATTAATATATATACTCATTTACATGTATTTGTAACTTGATTACTCTCTTCTTATATTATAAACATGTATTTATTCTTTTTGTGGTTTATTTTTTCATTATTCATGTGTGTGTATGTACATGTGTACATATGTAAATGCACATACACATCTACATGTACATACATATATGTATGTATGTATGTATGTATAATATATACATATGTATACACGCACACATGAATTAAAAAAAAAGAATAAACATATGTTTATCTATTAAGAAGAGAAATAAAAATGAATTACAAGATATGTAAATGAGTATATATAAAAATATATATGTTAATGAGTACATATAACAAGAAAACACACATATATGTTCAAAGGTATTTGTCTATATATTTATATTCATGTTATACATACATATTATATATGTATGTACATATACATGAACAATGAAAAAAATATAAATCACAAAAGAATAAACACATGTTTATAAATAAAGAAAAGGGAGATAAAAATAGAGTAAACAAGTTATGTGTGTTGCATGCTTAAGAATAATTATATATACATAAACATATCTTTGGAACCTATGTGTATATATATTTTCCCCTTTTATGTCAATTTTTTTTGTTCTTTTATATAGATTCTTTTTTCTTTCTCTTTATAATATTTCTCATAATTTTTTACCTTTATTATATTATGTGCTTGCATTTTCTTACCTTGATTCTTTATTTTTCATAATTATTATTTGTATGGATACATTTTTTTGGTGTGGATATTATTTATTCTATTATATTATATATTATGATGGATGTTCTCTCTCATTATCCATTTTTACTTATGTTTGTTATTTCTCTGACATATATTCTTTTTTTGGGTGCAATGCACCCATATTATTAGGGAGTAAATGCTTTTGCCGAATGAGCGGGTAAAAGAAACCAGAAGAAACCACCAAACCATAAACACAATGGCCTATGAAGGCATAAGGCACATGAGCACTTTGGTGAGGGTATGAACCATGGTGGCCGTCACTACAATAAGCGACTTGACCATGACCAGTGCCCTTATCGGCATCTCGGTATATTCTAAAGCTTGTATTTAGGTATGTATATTTTAATATTGTTATGTCTCCCTCCCTTTACCTATATTGTCTTTTTTTGTCAAGAAAACACTTTATTCAAAGATCATTAAATACAAATCCAACACAAATTTTTAGACAACAATTGTCACAACAAGCAATATAAGTAAGGCCCACATGGGGTTCCAATAGAACCACCTAACCACAAACTTACTAGAACTAAAACTCCAAGCAAGACACAACCTATTCTAACTAACCAATCATCCACATTCTAGTTTGACATTCCCACATAAACCCATTTTTCCAAACAATCAACAACCTTATCCTGCTCTCTAGGAATATGGACAAATGAAATAGTGTTGATTTTTTTTCCAACTCAAGGATTTTCTTACCCACCATAATCAATCTCTAGGAGGAATTCTGTAAATTGTATTTATTTAGGAGAGTGACCAATATCATAGAATTAATTTCAAAAATTACCTTTCACCAATCTATGGCAAAGGCTTTCTCTAGAGCTATATGAATTGCCCACTTGCTTACATTAGATTATTAGAATTTTGTGCCATGAAAGTAGAAAAGAGAAAGTGAACAATACCTACATTTCATGCATCCAATACCACCAATCACATCCCCTAGGTTACCTCTAGAGGATCCATCTATATTAATTTTAAGGAAGCTACTAGGAGGAGGAGACCATCTTTTGCATCTTAAACTCACCTTCCTAGAGGCTTGATCTTGAGACCTTGACTTCAATAATGAGGAAGAAGGCACAAACAACTCCATAAGCTTAACAATTTAGACAAATTAGAGGATGTGAGAGGCTCAACTATACTAAATTTTCCTTCAATTATCTCCTTGACCATGCATTTGACCTTATGACAAAATTGCATTAAATTCTATGTCGACATTCTACGTTGATTCCACTCCAACCAAATCTTCCAAAGAATAAAAGAAGGGACAACATCCCAATATGTCATAAGGAAGGAGTTAGAAGCAAGGGGATGACCCATATTCTCCTAGAAATTAAGGAAGTAGTATAGATGATAGGCCTACTCCAAATCATCCACCATGAAGACCATATTTTCAGAGAAAGGGAGAACTGGAATAAAATATGATTAGCACATTCTTCATTACCACCACAGAGAACACATATGCAGGGTCAAAATAAACCTCCCTTCCTAATATTTCCCACGTGAGTCATTTTTCTAAATTTAAGAATCCACATAAAAAATTACACTTAGGCCAACCAAATTTGTTCTAAATTATTTTTCACAAGGGATATTAAATATAACCCTCCTTATTCTACTCAATATTTTGATATATAAGAGCCACTAAGTAACCTCATTTAGAATCATGCAACCAAGAAAGCATATTAGAGTCCTCCAAAGAGCTATAAGGTTTATCTTCTAGGATTGAAGCTAAAATATCTCGATCCTTTAAAGAACCCTCTCATGACCATCTACAAGACTCCTTTCATCTTCTAATAGTATATGCCACCCTAAAGTAAAGATTAGTTAAATTCATCAACTCTATTCCATCTACCCCCCCTAAAAAGTGGCATAAATGGCTTGAAGTTGGGGAAAGGATGAGATAATAGGGGGTAATTATCCCAAAAATATCCAAATTAACACTCTATCACCCTTGTTTATTTTCCAAAAATATCCAAATTAACACTCTATCACCCTTGTTTATTTTCCAAAAAAATCCTTTCCTTTATAAGATAATCCTCTCTTTAATTTGTTCTAAATCATTAAAACATTCCCCATGACCTTCACTCTTGAAATATCTCCAGCTTAACATAACCAAAGGTCTATTTGAATTTACATAAATTAAAGTCATAATAAGAAGAATCTTGTGTTCATTTAAAACACTTTGATCATGCACTCATTTGATACAAAGCCCATGTCACCTCCTTGTAGATAAGACAAGTTCCACTAATCTCCAACTAAAAGGACTTTAAATTTATGATGAAAATAATTCTACCTTTATATACTATAAAAATTAGATGAATTTACCATCAAAGACAAGGTCAAAATATTCAAGACATTACTAGTTAATTTCATAAGAAGACAATTTTACTTTAAAAGATGTGATAGACAAATAAATACCAATAAAATACTTGAAAGGGTTATTTGGACACCTTTATAATATTTTTTTGATGATAAAAATAATCTCAAAATGTTGATGAAGTATGAATACACACCCATTATATCTATACAGGGAAAGAAGAACTCCTCTTATCAAGGAAGGCAAGAAGTGTTTATCACTTTAGACAAAATTTTAGAGGAAGTATTTATAAGGGTAATATTCTACCATAGAACATTTATATCCTTGTTATTTTATTTAGGTTGAAGCTTAATCATTTCTTAGTTGATGAAAGATCCCAAGGATCCATATGGGTCAATGCACCCACCTGTGACAAAAAAAAGGTGCCACTTTTTCTAAAAAAAACACGAAATTGTTGTTTTCACACACACCAAACTAGCTTTGCATTTGGCGAGTGCAAAATTTGGTGCTCACCAAATGCAAAAAATCTTTAAAAAAAACTAGCCCTTTTCAACACATTTTTTCAACAACCCATTCCTTGTTCTCCCATTTTTTTTTCTCTCTCAAGTTGCACTCGCCAAAAGGAGATCAAATTTTGCTTGCAATTCTTTGCAAGTATGCTACCAAGATGTTAAAGAGGTCAAAGAGATCAAAGAGGTATGTATTTCTATCATTTTAATTTTGAATTAGAATTAGAATGTATATTGAAATAGGTTTCTTTAAAAAAAATTATTTTAATTTCCAGGGAATCAATTTCCACCTCAAAACATTGACAATTCACAATCACCCCCTCACAAAGAGTCTCCCGAACAAGAACAACCTCAAACCCCTTCTTAAATTCATAGGAATCCACAAGGAACCCAAGAAAACATCTTAAATCAAATTGAAAACAACAAAAGAGAGATTGAACAATTGATTGGAAGATTAACTTAGCATGCTGAGACCCACCCTTATAGGAGAGGGATTACCAAATCGTTGAAGTCAATTGTATCACATGTAGGAGAAATGAGTGAGAAAATCAATTTTTGTTCGAATAAGAGGGATGAATTAAAACAATTTTATGCTATTGGTCTTTCATATGCAAATGTGAATTTTTTTTTTTTAGCAAAGCCGACTTGTGTGCCCTATTTACAAACCCGAGTCTACCAACACACCTTTATCACATGCATGAAGGAGGTCCCCCATCCATTGGTGCCACCATGAATTAATAAAAAAAAAGTTTTGGGAGCGGTGGTGGATAGTTTTTGACCAACCTCCATGCAATAACCATTAGGTACTATAGTATTTTTTGAGGAAAATCTATTGTGATTTTTTCCTCAATAAGGTGCCAAATTATTTTGAGATTTTAGACTTTTAGGGTAGAGGTGGGGGATCCACACATGATAGACCAAGTGCACGACATAATCCACAGTTGGCACCAAGACCCTTAGCCAAGCCCATGGTGGAGCATGTTGTTGTTCCTTCCATTGTGAAGGACGGTGTCGAGGTGGACACATTGGAGTTGATTAGCTCGCTCACTCAGAGCATTATATAGTGTGCAAGGCCTCTAGTAGAGCTTGATGTGGACAAGACTTCTAGGCCTAGAGTTGCACCCCACCATTGTCGCTCTTGTAGTGCTCTTTTCATGTATGATTATCAGAGTGCTTAGGATGTAGCTACATGACCTACATCAGTTGTTGAGAAGATGGTTATGAGAGATGCATTGTTGAATGAAACATTCGACATTGATACTTAGGTAAAATTCAGCAAGTTCATTTAATTTTTTTTATTAAATTATATATTTTGAAATGTAAGAATAACTAAATTAGTAGAATCAGTAAGATGAAAATTTAGGGCTAGAGTGTTCGTGATACTTGCACCATTCGTGTAGACCCTTATTTCTTTTCAATGTCAAGTCTTCATGTATGCAACTAGTATTAAAGAAATAATTATTGCATGTGAATAGTTGAATGTTATTTGAATGATTGTATCATAACATGCTTTGGATGTCAAACATTTTGTTGGGGTACGTTCAAGCTCCACACCTCACTATTCATGTCATCATACAACTTTCACTCGGGTAACCTTTATTCATTAATGGTGTTGTAAAATAATGTTAGCTAGTTTTGGTAATTTTACATGTACAAATCTAAAAAATTGATGAGAAACACAAACATTGGAGGAATGTGAAGCAGAGAATGAATGAGTCTGAATTGTGCAATTAAGAAATTGAAAGCTCGGAGTTGAAATTATTTCTTATTTTCCATCTCAATTTTATATTATATAGTTTGATAACTTTTGAATGATTATGAAATTGCTCTCATAAGAAGTATAGTTCAAGGTTGGAAGATATTTTGTTGGTAGCATGCCCATAGAACCTTGAAATTATTTTCTCTATGTGTAATGCATATTCTCTTTGGTGTCAATTCTCATATTATAGCCTCACAAAAATATTAATAGTTTAGGTTATAATTGATTATTTACTACTTATAGCTAGTCGGTAAATAAGTCAAAGAACATGCTTTATTCTCAAATGGCTATTGTTATCACCTTTCCTAGTATTCACTAGTACTATGTGCCCATGATTCTAATAATCCCTTGTCATATCCCTTGGTTTCCCTATGATCACTAGCTCTACCCACTTGCCTTGTACAAGATGTTATAGACACATGCTAATTTTTATGATGGTAGATCATAGTGGTAAATCATCTCTCACATAGTTTCTTTCATGCTCATTTTTAGGCTACCTCATCCCTTCAAGCAAGTTAACTCTTACCTTCCACCATCCCATAACTTATCACTTGTATCATCCTCCTCACCACACATTTTAACAAAATATGAAGAGTATATGACATGCGATGTGAATGAATTATGTTGTAAGGAATCGACCATGATGTCTTATTTTCCATATCTATTAGATGATGTCATGATTGGTTCCTAAATATATTTACCATTCAACGTCCATCTCATTATTTCATTCCTATCATCACACATATTTTAACCATTTTATATCACATATCCCAATCTTTAACACCTTATATATTATACCACCTTCCTCCATATTTCATCTTATACACATATCCTTACAAGAAACCTTTCCTTCTGCTCATTAGTGACCAAATCTCTTATACATTAATACTACACACCTCAATTTCCCACTTCATATCCAATATTCAAACCTTAGACACTGCCTAATTCACCTTATGTTCTAATATTCCCTCCTAATCACATCCTACTGACTTCTTAACAGTTCACCTTTACAGTTTCATTATCCTATCCTAGATCATCCACTAATCTCTACTTTCAGTCCATTCTATGTCTCCATTATCCTCTTTGATTGTGTCCCATTGTCTTCCTAATCTCAACTCTATGTTCCCTTTTATTCCTTCCTACTCCCATCCCATTAACATTTAATAGTTCACCCTATTTTCCATGACCCCTCCTAGCCCATCCCACTAATATCTACTAGTCCATCCTATGTTTCATTATGCCCTTCTACTCCCATCTTATTGTACCCTTTATTATTTCACCCTATGTTCCAACATCCCCTATGTTCCTTTACCCATTCTATGTTATACTATCTTTGCCCATGTTTCATCCTATACAGATGTAACACACACAACAACCCTCTCCCTCCCTCCACCACACGACCAAAGGGTCTTCCATTATTACTACATACACTCTCTGTGCTCCCCTAATTTTATGTACTATAGCCTTGTGACACTCCTAATTCAATTCTCCTATGCTCCATTATTCCCTCTGCTAATCTCTCATCTCATTGTAGTCTCAACAGTCTCACTTGCTACTTCTGTAACATCATCCTGTCTGTCATTGCCAATCTCTACCAGTCCATCCCTCCTGCCCAATATCCCCTCTGCATTCCAACCCACACCTCTCCTTTACATTCTCACACCCTATGTTCCACTATCCCCTCTTGGTATTGTCCCATTATCTTCCCCTAATTCACCCTTTGTTCCTTTATTCCCTCCTAATCCCAACCCATTAACATCTAATAGTTTACCCTATGTTCTACGATCCCCTCTTGGACCATCCCACTAATCTCTACTAGTCCATTCTATGTTCCATTATCCCCTTCAACTCCCATCCCATTGTACCCTCTACTATTCCACCATATGTCCCATTATCCGCTCTTGGTCTTGTCTCTTTATCCTTTCTATGCTATACCAAATCCATCCAAATTTTATCCTATACACATACCATTACAAGAAATATTTCCTTCAACTCATTATTGACCAAATCTCTTCTCCATTACTGTTGCATTGTACCACAACAACCAACTTCATGTGCTATAGTCAAACACTAGACACATCCTAATTCATCATATGTTCCATTATCCCCTCTTGGTCTTGTCCCATTTTCCCTCCTATTCTCATCCCATTATCCCCTCCTCATTCACCCTATGCCCATATTTACCCTATGCACTCATCTATATCTTCACAATTGTTGACATCATCTCCCTTAAAATCTAGGAGGAAACTTACATCCACTATTCTATATTTCCAAACAAGCAGAATATGACTGCCCATCTTGAGTACTGTGTCAACAACCACTATTATTTATCTTGCATGATGATGCATGATTTGGAATATTCTCATGATCAAGAATAATGAGCTCACTTGAAGTCTACAAATAGAGCTTCTCACTGTCATACTTATGCTATCATAGTGATTGAAATCTTTTTTTACATCTTACTTATGAGTTACTCTTATGCCTTTGCCCCTTATGGTCATGATCATTGTCCTTTTATCCATTTTTTTTGAACATTGGGGTATAAGGGTGTATGTTCATGTATATTGAGTTGGATACCATATATAAAGCATGATATTTGAAAGCATGTCTCAAATGCCACTTGTTCATAT
>VDFB02086081.1:36461565-36503983 GCA_007258455.2 Sequoia sempervirens | reverse complement strand
TAAATATAAGCTTTATAATATACGTTAGAGAAATAAGCAACATGAGTAAAAATATACAAAGACAAAGAACATTGATCCGAGTAAATTAGAATTAATTATAGAATATAATAAATAACATCTAGGCCAAAAAAATGTCCATGCAAAGAATAATTATAAAGAATAAAAATCGAGGCTGAAAAAAGCAAGCACATAATATAACAAAGATAAAATATATAAGAAAAAATATATAAAAGAAAATAAAAAAAAGAAATCTCAATAAGAAAAATTGACATAAAAGAGGAATACACATATATGTCCAAAGATATATTTATGTATATGTAATTATTCATAAGCATAAATCATGAATATAAATAACTAAGATATACCTTTAAACATATTTATGTGTTTACTTCATTATATATACATTAACATGATATATGGCATAGCTCTACCTCATTTCTATAGCTCTTGCATCAATACAAACCAATTTAAAATGATCACACAATTTTTTTCTTTCTCAATCCTTTTTTATTGAATATGAATGTTCATTTATGAATTATCTATTTTTAGTAGTTGTTATCAAATTTCACTCTTGTTGCATTGTATTCCATTTTCCATGCCCATCTTGTATAACATTCTATTGTATTCATTATAAACTTAAAACATCATGATTCATAATTTTCTTTCGAAAATAATAACACTCATTTCTAATGACCGCACATCTACACATACTAATGCCATGTAAAAAATGTACTATACAATTAATGTAAAATATTTTAATTTAATACTAAATATTTAAAGAAAAATTAAAAAAATTAATACACTACAAATTTATTAAAAATGTTTAAATTTAGTAATAAAAAATTTATTAAGATATTTGACAATAATAGAGAAAATTAAATATAGAATGATAATTGAATAAAGCATGTCAAATGATAATACAATTTTTTTTATTATTGATTAAGGAAAATGTCTACTGTACCCAAAACGTAAGCAATCATTCATCTGAAAATAGTTCACGAGAGGTAAAAGATACTCTGCAACGTAAGGACGATTCAAATTACTAATGCAGCTGGGATACGGACAATACTTAACATCAACTCACTGAAAATATATTAAAAAAGAAAGTTCAAGAAAATTTGGCCAACCATACCTTATCATCTTCACACAGCAGAAATCCAAGTGAAATTCTTGAACATTAAAGGCTTCAACACTCAAATTGACATGAGCCCCGTTGATTAATTTGATGTTTAAGTAAAGGGCTGTATGCCAAGGTTTAGTAAGAACATCCGCTCATCTGGAAAATATGAGTGGCAGTAATTGCAAAGCTAAGATGCCTCATGCTCTACTCATTCCATTTCCTGCACAGGGTCACATAAATCCCATGATGCAGCTCGCTTGGAAGCTTGTCTCTGATGGATTCCTCATTACCTTCCTTAACACCGAAGTCACTCATAAAAGAATTATTAAAGCCAACAAGGACAAAGACATGCATCCTAACAGCGATAAGATCAGGATGATTTATGTTCCAGGAGGACTGCCGACCGAGGTATTCCGCGAGGAGAACCAAAACCATGGCCCCTCAATTTTTTTGGGGGATGTTGAAAAACGACTTGAGCCTTCTGTAATTGACAAACTTATTCAGGAAATAAACGACATAGATGAAGACCACAAAGTCACTTGCATAATAGCATATGTCTGGACGTGCTTTGGCCTGCAGACAGTGGCCAAACTCCATCATATTTCGCTTGCGGCTTTGCATACGTCTCTTGTTTCCACCTTCGCCATCCGCTACTTCGGTTCCAAGCTTGTCTCCCTTGGGCTTCTTCCTTCCGATGGTAAGGGAATTATATGGTTTTATTTAATTTGATCATACAACTTTGATCTAAGATCTAAGACGATCTGTAACTGTTGTTGTTGAAGGTATTCCAAAGGAGGATTCGATTCAAAAGTATCTTCCTTCTATGTCGCCGCTACACTCTGCTCATCTGCCATGGTTGTACGGAGGCGAATACTTGTTTAGGCACGAGATTCGCATGGGAAAAGAAGTGGCTAAGATCGAATGGGTTATGTTCAACACATTTTATGAGCTAGAGCCTGGTGTAGCTGATGATTTGTCCAAAGAAGTGGGTGTGTATCCCATTGGTCCATTGATTTCTCCTGAGTTTCTGGATAGTGATAGAAACATATCGACCATGGCTACCCCAAGCTTTTCGGAAAATGACATGGAATGTTTGGAGTGGTTAGAAAACCAGCGCAAGCAATCTGTGATCTATGTGGCTTTTGGGAGTATCGTTGTTTGGAATAGTCGGCAAGTGGAAGAGCTTGCTTTGGGGCTGGAGGCTACCCAAAGACCATTTCTGTGGGTTGTGCACTCGGATCTAATGGATGGGCCCACTGCCATTCTTCCTCTAGGGTACTTAGGTTGGGTTAGGGACAGAGGCTGTATAGTTTCTTGGGCTCCACAGTTAAGTGTATTGTCGCATCCTTCCATAGCTTGTTTTGTGACCCACTATGGATGGAACTTTGTACAAGAGAGCATTGCCATGGGAGTTCTGATGCTGTGTTGGCCTTATTTTGCTAATAAATTTCTTAACATCACATATGTTGTAGATGTCTCGAAGGTGGGGCTGCGTTTGGAAGCCAATAATGATGGGTTAATGGAGAAAGAGGAGTTTAGGAAAATAGTTGAGAGATTAGTAGCTTCGGAAGAAGGCACGGAAATCAAGATATGAAAAAATGGAATAGAATAGTGAAGGATACAGTGAAAGAAGGGGGGTCGTCTTCCACAAACTATAAGCTATTTTTCAATGCAATGATGAAATAAGTCCAATCATTTTGGACTCTCTAGATAAGGTGATTATATTTGATTGCTTGTTGCTACTGCTTCTTCTTATTGTTATATATATTAAGGTCATGTTTATCTTCACTACATTATAAGAATACATTCTAGTCTTCAAGTAGTTAAACACTATTTTCACAATCACAGACTTGTATTACAAAATATACAATTCAAAAGCAATAAAAAATAACATTAAATTGTAAAACATGAGCATTATAATGTTAAAATAAATTTGTCAAAGTGTATATATATATATATATATATATATATATATATATATATATATATATATATATATATATATATAATCTTACATTTATAAGCTTAATCAAAGGTTTAAGTTACTTCATCTAATGTAGTGTATTCCTTATCTTAGGATGCAATAAAAAATTATAATAAAAAAATACAATCAACACTACATCAGTTATTGTACTACTTCTATGCCAATTGTATTGTAACCATTCTTGAGATCAAGAAATATTCTCGTCAACTGTTACATATAAGAATCAAATGAGATAAAATGTAGTTGGTATATGTGTATATATAAAGCCAACTCACATCTCTTATCCTTAATTGTAATACTAGCTCTTAAGAAAGAGAATGCAGTGTAAGCCAAAATAAATTTTACAATCTAAATTGAAGGAAATATGAATTTTAAGTTGAAATATTTAAATAATAAATATTTTATGTTCAATGTTATTTATTTAAATTAATTAAAACATAAATGTTACTATGAAGTTCACAAATGTTAAAATCAAATCTATTCATTTTTTAATACCAACTATTTTTTATTTATATATTATGAAATTGATAAGTTATAAAAAATAACATAAAATTTAAATAAAAATTATAAGTTGGATTGGTTAAGAAAGACATCAAATAATATCACATATTTAATTGATTCATGCTTTCATGTAGACCACCACTTAATAAAAAATCACCTAGTGCAATAAACTTAATAATATGTATGGTTAAAAATGAAAAAAATAAATTATCATTGTAAATAATAGTAATATTGTGAAAACCACCACATCCACCTTTTTTATTGCCTCTATAGGGATTGCATAATCATTTATTGATCATTGCATTTGAGAATTGTAAAAACAACAATATTGGTAAGAAAAACACTGTGTTGTTGAATGGTGATTGAAAAAATATTGTATAACATACATTGAGAAAAGGTTCTCCCTTAGATGTGAAGGAATCCAACAACTAGGCCTTGTCAGGGTTAGAAATTTTGGATTCCCCACAAAGGAGGAAAGTGGGGTGGCCTTGAGTAAGGCTGGACTAGCCACATAGCAACCAATGTAACCAGTTGCTTTGATAATCAAAATGTTGCTTCCTCCCATCTTAAATTTAGTTGTAAAAAATGAACATTCCTATATTCTTGTGCCATAGAAAAATGGCCCCTTGTCATTTTCATGGTCTTGTAGGCCTTTCTTCACGATACTTGGTCCATTTTGCTTTGATTTAATGTTGCAATGTGGCTTGAACATTCACATTAGGTCCTTAAATTTCAAATTATGGCATCTTGTGAATGTGTTCTGAAGTGTTGAAAAACATTTCTACACTTTTCTATTATTCATTATTCACCTAAAAATCACCTTTTCATCACTTATCAAGTCCTATTTTGACGTGTTGTAAAGTCTTGTAACAAGATTTCATGCTTTTTAAGGCTTAATTTCACCATTTACACCTTTCTTATGCTTTATTTGACCCCTTTATGCCCTTATAAGTCATAATTAAGTGTATTTTTTAATTTAAACCCAATAAAAAATATTAAATGCAAGATAATTCCTGACACCCACTTTCAAGTACAAGGTGGGACCTATTCTCCATGGGTGGTGAATGAGTCCCTCTTGGTTAAAAATTCAAAATATTTCAAATTTTCTTTCGGGTTTTTACTTAAAATCACCTTATGTCAGCTTATGATGAGGTATCTTCAGATTACTAAGGCACAAGTGTGTATAAATAAGTATTTTTACATCCATTTTAACCCCAATTCATCAAATTCACTTATTCTCTCATTCATTCAAGCATTCAAGCACTTTGCATCATTCAATCAAGCATCAATCAAGTATTTTGGAGCAGCCATTGATATATCTTCAAATTTATTCAACAAGGGTTTGGTAAGTTGATAGCATTTGCATGTTATTTGTTTATCATTCTCTTCCATTTCATTAAGGGTTTGATTACCAAAGTGGGATTTGACTGAGGAAAATCCCTATAACCTAACCCTTAACCATTTTTCCCCTTTTGCATGTGTGTGTGCAGACTTGTGTATGTAGATTTGACAAGCTATTAGGTGTTGAAAAGTGGACAAGAATTCAACAAAGTGTTTCTAGTCAATTACAACCTATTTCAAGCTTGGAGAAGACATTCTATCTATTTTCTACGGATTTGACTCCATTGGCCCGACAAACAAACAACCTTAGATCTGGTGCTACAAGATTGGTCCCTGATTTCATAAAATTTTGGGAGTGGACTGATTTGCCACCAGTGGTGAATGAGTCCCACCTTAAGGCTGAAAATCCAAATTTTTTCAGATTTTGGATCCCGACACTCAAAAACCTGTTCTTAGAAGTTTTCATCAAAAGCAGGACTGATTCACCATCAATAGCGAATGAGTCCCACTAGTGATTTTCAATGATCTCTACCAGCATTCAGGACACTCCAAATTCTCCATTCTCTGCCCAGGTGCACTCTGATTCAACCTTCTTCTTTTTTGTTTTGCATTTGTTCACATTTAGTTCATGCTTGCATATCACATTGTGTTTTCAAACATCAAATGTTTCTTAGGTTTTACGTTCATAATCAATCAAATAGTTCATTTAATTGCATTTAGATCATTTCATTTAGCCTTAATAACATCATACATATCATAATTTAAGTGAACCACCTAAACTTTTGAGTGGGGTTTATCTCTCTCCTTTTAGGTGAATCATCCTAAGAGTGCAAGAGTAACCTATAAATCCTACCCAAAAATCTACAGTTTATTTTGGTGAACCTACATATTGGTCACTTCACATTTCTAATTTCATTTGCATCGTGCATCATAGGTTTCATTTGCATCAACATTCAATTAGGTTCTTTTTTGCATCCTAGGGTTTCTCAAATTGCATTAGTGAAAGACTCATTTAGATTTCATTTTTGTATATCATGTCATTCAAAAACTAAAATATTGCATCTACATCCTTCATTGGTATCTGAAAAGCATTAAAATCACTTTAATTTTTTTGAAAAACACCAAAAAAGAAATCTCATAACTGGTCTCATTCGCCACCTTGGGCGAATCAGTCCACCTACATATTTCATACTACATTTTCAGGTATCTTTCTGGGCATTTACTGCATTTCTATTCACTATTGTTATTTCTCTGTTTCACTTTACATAATTCCTATTATTTTCATTTTACACTCCTAAATTACATTTCAGTTGCATTCACCCATCTTTTGTGGTACTTGTATGAGTGTTTGGTGCCCCATTGATAATACTTTAGTGAGACAAAGTTCTAGACTCATGGCTTCCCGCACTAGCACTTTTGTTGTGGACCTTGGGATCTCAAGAACTCCTATACTCCTAGTATGGAGAATGGTGCATTAGGCATGGAAAATACCACTAATATGCCTTCACCTTTCCATCCAATGAATGTTGACACACAAACTAGTTCCCTTCTACAAGACAAAGTCATTAGTATTCATGAGGATTTTGCACATTTACAACAAGATGTAAGTATTGAAAACATTTCCACCACTGCTATACCTACAATCAAAAACCTTCATCATTTGATTGAAAGTGATGATGGCTTACAAGTTATGAAAATAATTTCTAAGATATACAATAAGCATTCCCCTTCCACATCCCAATCAGCAAACATAGTTGCGAGCCAAGGAGACCTCACAATCCTCCTCTTTCAACCATAGAATCCATACCAACTTATACCACTCCTCAAGTTACAACAACTATGCAATAGGTTAGTCATGTGGCTCCTTCTTTTGCAATTCCAACAAGCATTCCTAGTTCTTTTGTGGCATCGCATATTCCTTCTTCCACCTTCACCCCTCTTAGTGTCCATTTCACTTCCCCTAACATTACATACACTCCATCACCATTTTCCCTTCCACCTCATACCACTTACACTAATCCCATCCTTACACAACTCTTTAACACAGTTTCATCCATGCAACAACAAATCTCCATCATTAGCCAATGTCAAAATGCTCCACCCAGATACCATGTTCATAGTTGTCCATTATCCTTAGATATCTTACACACATAGATGCCACAAGGAATTGAAATGCCTAGGTTTGAGAAATATGGAGGTAAAGGAGACCCTACTAATCATGTCAATGCTTATACAACCTTGTGTAGTGACTTTGTCCTTGATGATAAGCTATTAGCCAAAAATTTTCCTAGGACCTTGAAGGACACTACATTGGAGTGGCTTTCCAACTTACCCAATCATTCAATCTGATCATTCAATGAACTTGTGGATGCCTTTATAAGTCATTTCCAAGTCCATATGACTCCTAAAAAGACAATGGATGATTTAATGTGATGTAGAAAAAATACTGATGAAAAGGTAACTAATTTCATTTCATGATATCAGTCATTGTATGCTCAAATTGATGTCAAGATCCTTGATTCACATCTGCAGAAGATGTTTATCAAAAACTTGCACACTCACCTTCAGGATAAGTTAACTATGATGAAATTCCCTTCATTAATGCATTTATGCATGACCCTTTGTGATTATCACAACTCGATTTCTAGTTGTGATTCAAAGTCCACTTCTAACCAAGTGGAAAACTCTAAGCAAAACAACCAAAACAATGCGCAAAACTTTAGAAAACCAAACAAAGGCTTTTTATAGTTTAATCCGCCTTCTCTGCAACCAACCCAACTTGTTCAAGGTCAGGTGGTAGATTTTAAAGCAACAATGCCCTTTACCTATGAGGACCTGAAGAGACAATTTACTCCCTTACCTAATACCCTCCATAATAGAATGAACCAATTTCTCTAGCAACAAATGATCACTTTGCCTACCATTAAACCACTTGATACCACCAAGCCTGTACCACCCACCTTTAAACCTAATGCTTATTGTCATTTTCATCACCAAAATGGACATGACACCGAACAATGTAAGTGTCTCAAACACTTAGTTCAAGACCTCATTGATTTTGGTAGTTTGTCCTTTGTGGGTGTTAATGATCAAGGAAATAAATATGTGGCACCCCCTAACTAGAATTTACAAGTCTTTACCAACCTCATGCCTAAATGCAATGTTTCATTTGTCAAGGCTGGTGAACCTTCAAACCCTCAAGTCATGAACATTGATACAAATAATAAACAACATGATATAACTCCAAATGTTACCCAAGTTACTCCTATGGATGAACTTGTGGGTGTGATAGACATTATCCCTTGTAAGGGCCCAACCAACAAAACTCTTGATATCACTTTTTCTTCCAAATATATACTTAAAAAACTTCCTCATGGTCCTCTTTACATAGCCAGTTGAATCTATGATAATCCCACCAATGGGATATTAATAGATCCCACCTGTGGTGAGAATGTGATCACATAAGAGTTTTTAGTATTACATGAGTTGAGTCAAGATGATTATAATAAACCCATTGCATGGATTAAAACACATACTGGTTTTTTGTGCCCTACGATCGAACCGATCGTACTCCCATTACAAGTAGGACCTAAAACTTTGGAGGTAACATTTTCTATCATTCCACAATCAGATCAATTTCGCCTATGGTTGGGCCATCCTTGGCTCCGCTCGATGAAAGCGGTCCCAAAAGTTGTTCACAAATGTTTGAAGTTTCCACATGGAAATGAAATATTTACCAGACACCATAGTGGATTTAATCCATTATCTTCTAAAGGTAATTTTTCCTTAGAAGCCTTGTGGCCTAAACCTATGGAACCCATCACCCCTCGTAAGGATTTCTTTTTCATAGCTTATCAAAATTTCAAAGCCAAACGAATAGCCAAATTCTCTCTTCATAACGTGTCCCCATCCATTTCCACTCCTCCTATCCTAGATGAAACCATGCTTCATCCTGATTCCAACATTGAACAAACCACACAACCTCCTGAACAACCACCCATAAAAACTTCCCCTTCCTCATTTAAATGACCATGAGAAAATGAAACCAATCTCGTCATGCCTCCTCGCATTAAACAAGTGTATAAACCTAAAGAGAAAGTGATTGACCCATCTTCTTCAGTTTCTTTTGTTCTTTCCCCTCTAGAAGAAAAGGAACCTATGATGGATCAACCCGCTCTTACACCTCAACAACTTCAAAATAAACTAAAACAAAACTGCGCTGCTAGGGAGTGTAGGTGTTATCATTGTCTCCTTGCTCGTCAGTCTTGAATGGAAGAAAACAAAGAAAACCAACCTTCACCTTTCACAGAAGCAATAGATGACCAGCCTCTTTCTCCTGACCCACCACAAGATAACATAGTCTATCCCTCACAACAAAATGAACCAATCCAATAGCCACAACTTTTGATACATCCTTCCTTATAAATAACCATTCGTCCTCCTATCATAATCAACCTTGATGATAATGATGACAAGGAGATAACAAAAATAGATGAAGAAGTGCATAACGATCTAAACTCTTTATTTTCATTTTCCATGAGCTTAAATGATAAACCTTCTCCACCATGTGAAGAACCTAGCACATCTCCTAGTTCGACACATGCAATTCTTCCTTTGGACAACCAACCACCCTCGAATTACACTGAACATGATTGGGAGGTAGATGACTTGTTGGATGGTTGACTTGCATTTTCCTTACTAGCCTTTTATATTCCTTTTTTTCTTTTTCTTTGGCATTATTTTATGTGTGTATCATGTTCCCCTCTAATGTGTGTTTGATGATTCTCTCTCTTTGTACACTTCTTCTATATGTCGTGTATTGCCTTTTTTTTTATTTTTCTTTTGTTATTTTCTTTTGGGGATGATGCAAAGCATAGAGATGCCCTATGTCTCTTCCACGTTGACCCAGAAGGTCCTTTCTTTAGATTCTTTTGTTTTGTGTTTTCCTTTTGGGGATGAAGCAAAAGCATATAGACACCCTATGTCTCTTCCATGTTGACCCAAAAGGTCCTTTCTTTTGTTCCTTTTGTTTTTTGTTTTCCTTTTGGGGATGACACAAAGCATTGAGATGCCCTATGTCTCTTCCATGTTGACCTAATTGTTCCCTTTTCCTTTTTTATCCTTGTGTTTTTTCCTTTTGGGGATGATGCAAGGTATTGAGACCAAAATGTCTCCTTCATGTTGACCCAAAAACTTTTCCTTTTCTTTTTTCTTTCATTTTATTTTTGCTTGTGTTTTCCTTTTGAGGACGATGCAAAGCATTGAGACCACAATGTTCTTCCATTTGACCTTTGTTTTCTTTTGTCTTTTATTTGTTTGCTTGTGTTTTCCTTTTGATGCAAAGCATTGAGACCACAATGTCTCTTCCATGTTGACTTTGATGTCTTCGCTCTTTTGTGTCATTCTTCCAGTTCTATGTGCTTTCGAATGATGATAGTTCTGAGCTCTTTCATAAAAACATTTTAGCAACGAACATATTGACCCTAAATCCATAGATCCCTTATGTGTTTGGTGTGTTCTTTTCTAGGGGCAACCCTCCTTTCTTTTGTTTTCTTTTTCGTTTACATGACGTAGCCTTACTCGGAAACATATGACTTGGCATAGGGGCTTTCCAATTTGGCTCTCATGTCTTGTTTTCTTTTTTGCATTTCTTTCCTTTGCTACTTTAAAGTAATTTCTCATAGAACAATGTGTAGCAATTCCTTTAAAGTGGGGGGCATACATTGGAAACATTTCAATTGCATTCTTAGTGTGGCCTTGTCACTTCATACGATGCATTCGTCACTTTGTGGATGACATTGGGGGTGATGTCCTTCATAAGTGTGATCTATCTTAGCATATTACATTCCTCTTAGTGAAATGATGCGATGCACTACATTCCCTATGTTGTGAATATACTATTTTGTGATTGGTCCTCTCTTGGATACATTAGACACAATGTTCCCTAAGTGACATACCTTTCATGAACTTAACAAGACTCCTTTGAATATCTTTTACATTTTACATGTTATATTTTTTCCACCTTGCATAACACAACTTGCATGCTTGTGGTACCTTTGCATTTGTTCATGAGTTCTAAGCATACAAAGCTTTCCTTGTGTCATGAAGCACAAACCAACATTCTCCCTTGTGGCACCTTGTTAAAGTTATCATAAGGTATTACTTTAATATGGTTGAGCGAGAATCCCATCCAGTGGCATGATTTTCCCCATAGCCACCTATGTGTTTGTGAGTGCATACCAACTAGTGTATTTACTTCACCTTTTGGGTTTTTCTCACTCGACAAACCACCATGAGTTTTTTTGCCCCAGAGTGAGTATGTATTCTCTTTTTCTCATAAAAATACTAGATCTAATCCACAACTAGTTGGACAGATGATCAAAGCTCAATCCAATTCCCCCTTTTCTTTTCTTTCATTTCAACACATGTGTTCCTTTGTTCTTATGTTTAGTTTGCCATTGGATCTTCATCCTATGGGCTTGATCATCCCTCTTGATTGTTGTAATTTCATCTTGCTAACATAAGTGCATTTGGACCTCCTTCTCGATTTGCATGGCTACTTTAGTGTGAGTTTGAAGCAAGTTCATCCTCTCACTAAAGTGGGGGCTAAATGTGTCATAGAAAAATGGTCCCCTGTCATTTTCATGATCTTTTAGGCCTTTCCTCATGATGCTTGGTCCATTTTACTTTGATTTAATGTTGTATTGTGGCTTGATCATTCACATTAGGTCCTTAAAATTCAAATTATGGCATCTTGTGAAGGTGTTGTGAAGTGTTGAAAAACATTTCTACACTTCTCTAGACTCTATTCATTGTAATTCACCTAAAAATCACCTTTTCATCACTTATCAAGTCCTATTTTGAAGTGTTGTGAAGTCTTGTAACAATATTTCACGCTTTTCTAGGCTTAATTTCACCATTTACACTTTTCTTATGCTTTATTTGACCCTTTTATGCCCTTATGAGGCTTAATTAAGTGTGTTTTTGAATGTAAACCCAACAAATAACATTAAATGCAAGATCATTCCTAACACCCACTTTCAAGTCCAAGGTGGGACCCATTCGCCATGGGTGGTGAATGAGTCCCTCTTGGCTCAAAATTCAAAATATTTCAAATTTTCTTTCAGGTTTTTATTTAAAATCACCTTATGTCAGCCTGTGATGAGGTATCTTCAAGTTGGTAAGGCACAAGTGTGTATAAATAAGTGTTTTTACATCCATTTTAACCCTAATTCATCAAATCCACTTATTCCCGCATTCATTCAAGCATTCAAGCACTTTGCATCATTCAATCAAGCATCAATCAAGTATTTTGGAGCAGCCATTGATATATCCTCATATTTCTTCATCAAGGATTTGGTAAGTTGATAGCATTTGCATGTTATTTTTTTATCATTCTCTTCCATTTCATTATTTCATTAAGGGTTTGATTAAGTGGGATTTGACCAAGGAAAATCCCTATAACCTAACCCTTAACCATTTTCCCCTTTTGCATGTGTGTTTATAGACTTGTGTATGCAGATTTGACAAGCTATTAGGTGTTGAAAAGTGGAAAAGAAATCAACAAAGTGTTTCAAGTCAATTACAACCTATTTCAAGCTTGGAGAGGACATTCTGACTATTTTCTACATATTTGACTCTATCGGCCCGACAAGCAAACAACCTCAGATATGGTTCTATAGGATTGGTCCCTGATTTCATATAATTTTGGGAGTGGACTGATTCACCATCAGTGGTGAATGAGTCCCACCTTAAGGCTGGAAATCTAGATTTTGTCAGATTCTGGATCCCGACACTTAGAAACCTGTTCTTAGAAGTTTTCATCAGAAGCAAGACTGATTTGCCATATGTGGTGAATGAGTCCCACTGGTGATTTTTAGTGATCTCTGCTAACATTCAGGACACTCCAAATTCTCCATTCTCTACCCAGGTGCACTTTGATTCAGCCTTCTTCTTTTCTGTTTTGCATTTGTTCATGTTTATTTCATGCTTGTATATCACATTGTGTTTTCAAACATCAATTGTTTCTTAGGTTTTACATTCATGATCAGTCAAATAGTTCATTTAATTTCATTTAGATCATTTCATTTAGCCTTAATAACATCATACATATCTTAATTTGAGTGAACCACCTAGAGTTTTGAGTGGGGTTTATCTCTCTCATTTTAGGTGAAACATCCTAAGAGTGCAAGAGTAGCCTATAAATCCTACCCAAAAATATACAGTTCAATTCCAATTCCTATTGAGGAAGAAAATTCTTAATAAGGATGATCAATATGGAAAAATTTGAAGAAACAATAAGATTTAGGATCAAATTAGCAAGAGAAAGATATATCAGAACTAGATGATGGGATCTAATATAAATTATATCTACATGTAAGGTAGGTTAGAGGAAGCTCTCGTTTAGAGTAAAAAGTTGATAATTAACTTGCTTTTAAATTTGTGAGGTATTTGAGTCCGTTAGTGAAAATATCTTTCAATCTAAGATATTATATTTGAACTTGGATGCACAAAAGGGGTAATTCTTTCTTCTACAAGACAAGTACAATTTGAAAATAAGGATCCAAATATTGCAATTTGTAAATTGCATACTTGCTTTACATTATTACAATTTACAACTTTGGAAGCCACTTCTTTTATATTAATCAACAAAAATACGAATATTACATTTTGTAAAATAAAAATATTTTTAATATTAAAGATGTTATTTGTGGGGATTTTTACTAGCATGGTTTTCTTTATGTAATTTATGTTGTTGTGTAATATTGTCTCAACTCTATTGCTAATTTATTATTTATTGTTTAATTTATGTAATATTCATTATCAATGATTATCATAACTCAAGATACATTGAAGTGACAAAAGTTTTTATAACAATAAATTATATTTTGTGTTCAATAATTAGATCATTTATATTGGATATTAGACTTAGAGATACTAGATTTGTAGTTTCCAACACACATTGAAATCATTTAGATTGCATATAAGTAATATTTTAAATAAGAATGTAATATTTAATATAACAATAATAATATTTTTATCAAAATTTTAAAAATTTATCTTAAGAACGCCTCTATTTAATATATTGATGTGACAATGATAAAGCACACCTCTAAATTTTTACTTATAAATATATAAAATCCATATCACAGTTTCTAAAAACAAACACCCTAAACTACTTCATACTCAGTGAGAGGGCTTGATGTGGAGTAGCCTCCTATCGTGAGGATAGGAGTTGACAACCTAGGCCCCACAAAATGTTATTAAAATCCCCCCTTTTCAAACTATCTTTATAATATGCAAAGAAAAGTGCATGTTAATCAACTGTGTAAAATCAAAGATATAGTAATTACTTTCCAACTTCCCAAATTTAGGTGAATGGGATTTTTTTTTTTTTTGTATTACATAACTACTTATACAAAAATAGTGATATGACATGTACAAAACCCATTTACATTTCATCCATCATAGATATGATAGATGAGCAACTTGCAGATACATTTCACCATATTACAAATAAAAGTGTTCCACTTTTCATCATTGGTTGACCAAATTTTTGTTCCACCATGTCCACTATACCCCTCTTTCTATAGATTACCTTGCACTAATTGAAAAACAACTCTTAGGCTCACCATGTAATACAATTTTACAAAATAAGGACTCATTATTTCATCCATGCTAGCTATTTTACATTATAAACAAGAAATCAATAATTTATAATGATAAGTTCTATTTAAATTCCATCCATGCCAAACATTCAAACACAACACAACTTCAAATTTCTCAAAACAACTCTCAAATCACATTGATACATACCATTCACCTTACAATGCATATCACTTCTACCATTAATTTCATGTATGCATATACAAATTCCCTCCTATAATTCAAATTTTTCCACTTGCTCCCAAATGCCTATTTATATAAGTTACCTATATTATGTGTTACATATTTCCCTATTTCAAATTGCACATTACACAGTTCTAGTTTTAGACACTTGTTGCAACTTCCAAGGTATGTATATTTCAAAGCTATTTTAAGATTACAATTGTATAAACTATTCAATGTATATTTATTATTCTTACATATCATGATTTTCTTCTAAAATATTTGCATACAGACATATCATTCCACCTATCATCCTTAGTTTACAATTGCTTTAAGAATGTTAAATTTACTATGACATTTAAACTAATGGTATAATTGAACTAAAATATGATTTTCATACCAACTTTCATTATTGTTTTTTGAGTTCTAATTGTTGTTCAAAATTACAATGGACTTTAAATTATTTGATATATGTCATAGTATCAAGGCTAATTATTTTTAAATATTTTATTTGAATAACATGCACCATGTGAATTGTAGGTTGTTTATGATTCAGCATATATGAATACACATAAAAAATATATGATATCAACTAAGGTGTTTCCCATAATGAGGCCACTACACTACCATAGCCCACACCACCATCATGTTGTCTCCCCTATATAATTACACTTTCTTTGAGATTTCAAACTATTCTATAAGAAGTTAAACAAGCTTGTCATGTTCTATATAACTAGATGCTAGTAATTTCAAACTAAAGCCAACTATTAAAAATTTACAATATATATAACAATTTTTAACACTGATTAACTGATATATATGTCCTTTTTTATATATCGTTAGACATAAAACCTTATTCCATTTCAATCCTTCATGAATTCCACGGTCCATTATATGTATGTCTACCAATTTTCTTGAGTTGCCAACTAGACCCTCTACATCATGGCATTCAAGGTTTTGGCTAACGAATCCTCTATTGATGTGGACCCCTCACACAACTTTTCTTTCACTGTCATCTGACCCTCTCACTTAATTTGAATACATATTAGATATATATATGCAATATTTATACATATTGTATATATCTCTTTGCAATATATGTGTGTGTTTTTGTGTCTACGTATATGCTTCTTATAGTTGACCCAATACAAATGAAGAATAAATTGCAAGATAGAACTAGGTGAGATGTAAAGAGAGAACAAACAACATTTTCCCCACAAAAGAGAGGTGTGAGGCTGCCAGAATGTGAAGACGATAAAGTTATAACTATTCCACAACCAATCAACCCCGTAATCCAAGTGAATGCAAATGTTACAAAAAAGAAGGTTTTAGTGCAACAAGATGGTCTACAAATGTTATAGAATCTTTCATGAGAGATGTTGAAGAAAATGGAAGTCAACGAGGGGGGAACAATGAATTAGGGACTTCCAAAAACCACAGTATTGAATTGGTTGATTGGTGTTACTTCCACAAAGAGGAAAGCACCCCCAACTATTTTGAACAAAGATGAAGAGGAAAAGGTTTTTGAATGGTGCAAGAAGATGGTTGTAGTTGGCCATGGATTGGAAATTCTGAATTTGAAGTTTGAAGTAGCATAAATTTACCAAATGAGGCCAAATTCATTCAAGAATGGAGTTCTTGGTAAGTCTTGGTGGAGAGGTTTCAAAAAAAGATGTCATGATATCACTTTGAGGACAACACAAGGACAAGATAGAGACTAGGCACTAAATTTGAGGCTTGCAATGGTTACCACATTCTATAATACATTTTCAAAGGCCTACATAATTAATCTATATGGTCCATTAAATATTTGGAGGGTGATCCCATAATAGTGGTTTACAATTTTTGGCCAAACTGGACACTGAAATTATTATTTTTAACTAAATCTTCACATTCGGGCACCTATAGCAGCTAAAATGTGAGGAATTTGAAGATGGTACAAACTAGAGTCTCATCAAATTTTGTCTATAGATTCTAAAAATATTTTTTTCAAAATTTTTGGAATCAAATTGCACTTCTTTTTCCATCTCCCACAAAAATTTTTTTAAAACAACATTTTTAAAAGTGGCGCACCGTATAACGCATAAATTTTTTCCATGAAGGATAAAATTCTAATTCTTTCAAATTTAGATTTGTAACTTTGATATCTAGTGCTTCCACTTGGTTAGATAGTTTTTTATTGAATATTTTTCCTTAATCAAGTTTCAAAGTCAAACGAATTATAATTCGACACAAGACATATAACGCGTAACTTTTTTTGTATATGTCAAAATTTAATTTTTTTTTTGTTGGATCAAGGACTTCAATATCTGGTGCACTCACTTTTTTTTTTTTTTTTGATAATCTTCTATTTTTCCACATGTGAAGAACAAAGAAATTCATTTTCGATGAAAACCCTATGTTTAATAAAACTTAAAAAACAAATACATAACAAAACCAAAACATATTAAAATTATATTCATTGGATAGCTTGTTCTGAGGAATACTATAATCATTTGAAATAAATTTTAAATGAATTCATTTGATCCCCAAAAGCTAAATCAAAAGTGATTTTTTATCAGCATTTTGATAGGTGTAAAGGAGACGCATTTATAGGTATGGTTTAAAACTAGCAAGGTTCTATCCAAGGGGTTTTGATCTAAGGTGATTTGATCAAACCCTCTTCAATTGGAATCCTTAAAATGGAACTTTTTATGGCTTAAATCATTATATTTTCTAAAAATATGTGATTTCAGCTAAAATTTGTTCCTCTCAGGAATTGTAAACCACTATTATGACAACACCCTGGAACTGTGATAGGACTGGAATTCAAGCTGAAAGAAATGGTGCAATGTAAGTGCTTTCAAAAAAGGGGAAAAAAAGTGTTTCATACATTATACCAAAGAGCTAGTAGTGGATAACAATTTTATGTTGTGTGAATATTACTAGACAAAAAATAACTAGTTTTTATTTTTAAGAGTAGAAAACATCTAAATAATTATATAGCTCATTGTGAACTAGGTGCATGTATGGCTACTCAGCCCCATACTTGGATGAAAAAAGACCCTTTTCTCAATTGGCTACACAACTTTGCTAGCTTTGTACTTGGGCATGTGTCACCCATCAATAGACACCTATTGATATTTAATATACATGGTAGCCATGTTGTCTAAACTCAACTATTAACAAAGCAAGGTCACTAGGCATTAACCTGCTAACCCTCCCAGCCCACACATCTCACATGCTATAGCCAAGATATTAGCATCTTTGCATAATTTAAATCGTATTTTAAGAAGGAAAGAGTAGCATGGATGAGTAAGTATCCCAATCGAAAGATTAAAAGTGTAAAGTTGGAAATGCTTGGAAGTGTTGTATTTCAAAAAGCATTGATTGTTGATAACATAAAATAAAGTTTTAAGAGGATATGTATTTCACCCCTAAATCCAAATGCATTAATGGAGGATATGTGGTCAAGTGAGACATTCCAATTTACTTCCCTTGAGGAATATTTAGCTACTGAAAAATATTTTGAGTCTCTATAGTATTGTTGTGCCACAAATAGAAGTTGAAGGGACACATGGTAACCTTGTGGATAACATAGTTGACCCATTGATAGAAGAAATTTATGGTCCAATAGAAACATCTATTTTGTAAGACCCATACTCCAATAGGAACACCTAATTTGATAGACCAACATACTCCACTAGGAACACCTAATTTGGTAGACTAGCATAATGATGCAGACATGTTACTTTCTCTACCCAATGCAACAGACAATCCATCATGGTTGTTGGAGGGGGCTACAGATCTTGATATTGATTTGAATGTGGATGAAGACCAAATTCTATCAATGCCATCTCCACCAAACAACATGGTCCTATCTTCCTTAATGCATTTTTATGTTGATTGTGGAGAATGTGAACATGTTGAATTAGGAGGAGGTGAGGATGTTGATGAAACTATTAGTGAGGTGTAGATTAAAAATGAACAATATTCCAATGAGCCATTGGGAGACCAAATTGGTTCAAACATCTGCAAATTCTTGAAATTACCTTTTCATCTTGTTAGGGATACGTCCAAGTATCTAGTTAACTATGGGATTCAACTGAGCAGACAATCCCATCTCCTCAAAATAGATGACTACATGAAGATGTTAATGGAGAAAGAGCAGAGAAAGAAGGAAATCCGATAGTTGAAAGATAAGAAGAGAGAACAGAACAAAAAATGGAAGCTTGAAACAATGGCAACAAGGGACCTAAAGGAGCAAATGAGAATTGAAAAAGACCTTCAAAAACAAACAACTAAGGTACAAAGATATAAGAAAAAGAAAGAGAAGGAATAGAAAATGGAGCAACAAATAATTAAATGGGAAGTTGCTAAAAAAGAGAGAATTGGAAAGGGCTAGTGTAGTGTCATAAAATTACACCCCATGGAAATTTCACACTTGTGCATTTGGCATGCTACATTTATGGAACCTAGCCACATTTATAAAAAAAATCCTTATGAGTCAAAATTTCATGATTTCAACTCCATAAGGGACAAGGTTGAAGTGTTAGTAGTCCACCACATCATTTCTTGCAAGTTGTGAGTTGGACACCTACATGACACATGGACATCCATGTGGTTTGCTAGCATCCCCAAACTTTCCAAGTTTAAATGAGGGAATATTGTGAAATTTTCCTATGACACGTGTCATCATGGAAAAATTATGAGTGCAACGGATCTTCCTGCCCATGCAACCTCACAAAACTCTCTCTTTCACCTTCATTCTCATTTATTCTTACCATTTTCACTCTCCAACTTGCTCTCTCACTCTTTTCTCTTCTACATCTCTTCTCTACAACAAAGCTCTATCAGATTCACATCTCATCAATAACCAAGGCTCTCTTGCAAGCATTCAACTTCCTATCAATCAAGCCAAGAGGGAGCCACAAACTATTGGTAACACTCTCTTGTTGTACTATCTTATCTTTTCTACTTTCTAAAATACTTGTCTTGTCTATTTATTTCATGATATGGATCCTCCTCCATAGTGGGGTTTCTCTTTATCACATGTATTGTCTATTTTATTAAACATCTTGTCTATTCTCTATCTATTCAGTTGTTCATGGAGGTGGAAGCACCAAGATGAGGGTTTGATTGAAGTAATCCTTGAAACAACCCCAACATTTTTCCTCATCTTCCTCGTGTATAGGTTGTTCATGTAAAGATTTTTGGGAGGCTTCTTAGCACATGACAAGTTTTATGAGTTAATATCTTACCTTCTTTGTCATTTTGATCAATTGAGTCTAGATTCATAAAGTATTCTTCTTGTTGTTATTTCCTTTCATTTTAGCTTTCTTTCAACTTAGTAAAATAGTCATACTTCGAATTCTAGATAGATAGAAGGTTTTGCGAGTTTATGTTTACAAGTCTAACTCTTTGTCTGTATCAAAAACTAGCATATCCTTAAGACAACAATATGTCATCGTGTCGTCTAAGTCCTACGTTGACATCCTCTAGCTAAGAGCTAGTCAACTTTTTCCAGAGACCTATGTCATCTACCATTTATGTCCCCTAAGTTCTTCATCCAAAAACATATCAGAGACTCTCCTTTAATTATGTTTTTGCAATCTCTTTCATCTAGTACCTTTTGTGACTTGAGATTTATACATTGAGGTGACTGAGGGCTATTCACCCCCTTTAGACCCTGTTTGTCTTGGGACTTGGGAGTAGTGAATCCCCTCCACATTTCGATGAACCCAAAGTGAAAGGAGAAAAATCATGTCAAATATTTTTCTTCTAAACTTTAATTCTTTTAATAATTATTTTTCTAAGGAATATTTTGATATGTTAGATGATGCCCTAGATGATTTCTTTGAGGCATCCCCTTCTATTTTTAGATATCCTAAACAAACTTCATCATCACAACCATCTACTTCATCTTCGCAGGTAGAGGAGTCTGTAAATGTATTTGTAGTCTTTGCAACTCCTCAAAGCCCTAAGAGACCCATCATTTACATGGCTCTAGCTAGCTCGTATGTTAAAAGAATTCATTATATTAATAGCATACCAATCACTATTGGCTTGTTGGACCTTTACATGATATTCTTTAAGGCTATGACTCCCTCTTATAATGAGTTGGCTCATACATACAACACTAGAAGGAATAAACATAATTTGAATCAACCTACTTCTTTACCACTTTTTCAACAAAGTCTTCCTCCAACAACTAAACCTACAGCTAAAGTACCTAGTGATTAGGATCTTGTCAAGCAACTTCACATTACTCCTACGAAGATTTCATTATGGGATTTTCTTTAGTCTACTCTGATTTATCAAGGTATACTTTAGGAATTTTTGCAAAAGATCCTCTTTCCTTCTTCCACTAGGCTAACAATTTTTAATGCACTAATGGCTCATAGTCATGTGGATTCACCAAATATATAACATTAGTATTAGGTGTGCTCTCATTGACATTGGTTCAGCTCTCAACATATGAAACATTGACCTATTACCTAAAATTAAGATTGATTCATCTTCTCTTTGTACATTCATGGATTTGATAGCATTGTTTGGTAAGCCCTAGGCATGACAATCTTTTCTTTTATTTTGGGAGCTATTACTGTACCCACCTTGATTTATGTTATGTCAAGACCTTTACCTTACAACATTCTCTTGGGAAGACCCTGGATTCATGCTTGGGGAGTTGTAACTTCTACTTTGCATCATTGCATAAATTTTTCTACTAATAATGAAGTAATTACAATCAAGGTTGACCCTAATGCTATACACCTTTGTGAAATGGCAGTTTCTAGTCAAGCCTCAATTTCTTCTACTCTTAAAAATTGCATTCCTTCATTATCTTCTAATGTGTTAACATCCTCCTTGACAGTGCTTACCTTGAAGGCGACTCTTGAGATGGATTTCCCTAAAGAAGATCGTCTTGAATTGAAGAATCCTAATTCTACACCTTCTACTTCTTTTGAATCAAATGCATTCCTAGGTGATCATTAGGGGTCCTTGGACTTTACCAAATTTTTTATTGACAAGAACAAGGTTGATCCTATCCATCTATACATTCCAATGGTCTCATACACTTCCGTTAAGAAAGTTAATTGTGTTCCCACTAAGGAAAGAAATCATGCTCCCGATGAGGAGAGTGATCATACCACTACTGAGGAAGATGATCACCTTTCTATTAAAAAGGTTAATGTTTGTAGTCTCGTAAAGAAATATGATTGTGATCTAGTAGAGGAGTATGATCCACATTGTTGGACTGATGCTCTCTATGTAGATCCTCCTCCTTAGGATTTGTAAACATGTTACGGCCCTAGCTTCAAAATTTTCTCTAAGAATGGTTATGGATGTAAGGGTTGTGGGTGTATCGAACAAGTTATTCAAGTCCTTATATAATTTATACCTCATAAGTGTAACTTGGGGCTTGGTTGCTCTCATGAACATTCTAAGAAGAAACCATGGTGGAGTGTCAACATGATTTTTGTCGAGCCTCATGGTCTAGTTCATCTTGAATTGATTGTAAGTAAGGTGGACTCTAACAAATTTCCTCTAGATGTCTTCTCTTCAGAGGAAGCATTGGAAGAATTCTTAGGTGTTTACTCTCACTTACCCTCTTATCAGGTGATCCCATAATAGTGGTTTACAATTTTTGGCCAAACTGGACACTGAAATTATTATTTTTAACTAAATTTTCACATTTGGGCACCTATAGCGGCTAAACCATGATGAATTTGAAGATGGTGCAAACTAGAGTCTCATCAAATTTTGTTTGTAGATTCTAAAAATATTTTTTTCAAAATTTTTGGAATCCAATTGCACTTCTTTTTCCATCTCCCACGAAAATTGATTTTTTTAGAAAACAACATTTTTAAAAAGTGACGCACATTATAACGCATAACTTTTTTCCATGAAGGATAAAATTATAATTCTTTCAAATTTATATTTGTAACTCTGATATCTAGTGCTTCCACTTGGTTAGATAGTCTTTTATTGAATATTTTTTCCTTAATCAAGTTTCAAAGTCAAACGAATTATAATTCGCATAACGTTTAGATAACGCGTAACTTTTTTGTATATGTCAAAATTTAATTTAATTTTTTGTTGGATCAAGGACTTCAATATCTAGTGCACTCATATTTTTAATTTTTTTTTCATAATATTCTATTTTTCCACATGTGAAGAACAAAGAAATTCATTTTAGATGAAAAACCTATGTTTAATAAAACTTAAAAACAAATACATAACCAAACCAAAACATATTAAAATTATATTCATTGGATAGCTTGTTCTAAGGAATACCATAATCATTCGAAATAAATTTTAAATGAATTCATTTGATCCCCCAAAAGCTAAATCAAAAGTGATTTTTTATCAACATTTTGATAGGTGTAAAGGAGACGCATTTATAGGTATGGTTTAAAACTAGCGAGGTTCTATCCAAGGGGGTTTGATCTAAGGTGATTTGATCAAACCCTCTTCAATTGGAATCCTTAAAATAGATTTTTTTAAGGCTTAAATCATTATATTTTCTAAAAATATGTGATTTCAGCTAAAATTTGTTCCTCTCCAGAATTGTAAACCACTATTGTGACAGCACCACAGTGCCATAATTGATGATTCATGTATCACTTAAACAAACAAGCATACTTTGGAGAAATTGTTGTGAGTAAATTGATAAGATGGATCCTTTATCTAATATAGATGATGATGTTCCTATTTCCCATCCTAAGGACCATATTACTCTCCTCAAAGGAAATACTATCGATGTTATCATGGATCATAAGTCTTCTAAAAAGGTGATTAAGATTAGAAAGTGTGTTTCTTTAGAAGAGACTAAAAAGAATTTTGATTTCTTACATTCTCATCCTGATATCTTTGTTTGGTCATATGAAGACATGCATGGTATTGATAAGTTTGTAGTGGTTCACAATATCATTCTATGTCCTAATGCTAAGCCTATTAAACAAAAGATCTAAAAGATGAATCCCAAGGTCAGCTTATTAGTCAAAACTAAGGTCTAGAAGCTTTTAAAAGATATCTTTATCCATCCTATTAACTATTCATCTTGGATATCTAATATCATTCTTGTCGACAAGGCTAATGGTCGTATTCACATTTGTATTGATTTTTGTGATCTTAATAAGGCTTCTCTTAAGGATGATTTTCTATTTCCTAATATTGATATGATTATAAAATTGACTGCAAGCCATGCCTTATTGTCTTTAATGGATGGCTTCTTGGGATATAATCAAATTTGTATTATCTTGAGAGATCGGTATAAGACAATCTTCACTACCCCAAAATATTGCAACGTGACAAATATAGAGCATACATGACAACTTGACACACAACATAAGCATAATATAGTGACAACAAAAATGCAAACAAACATGAAGCAAACACAATAAAAAAGACATATAACACAAACACCAGCGTTAGCACTAAAATGGTATAATTTGAGTCGATAAGGAAAAGAGGCCTCAATCTTAAATTTATGTCAAATACCAAATTTCATCTCTCAAATATGATTTTAGTCAAGATGGTGCTCTCATAAGAACTAGCAAGTTGCACTATGCTAGGTCACACATGATCTACATAGATCCATTAGCTAGCAAGTTGTGTTATGCTAGGTGACTCATGAAACACATGGCTCCACTAGCAAACAAATTGTGTTATGCTATGTGGCCATGTTAAAAGGGTTCTTAAGCATATGAATCAACAAGGTGTGTTATGGTAAATCCATGGACTATATTACCAATTACACCTCAAGGAGCACACAAATTTTAAAATCATGGGAGATCATTTAATATCATAGGGGATGAAAATCACCTTATGGATGCATAAAAAACACCTCAAGGGGTACATAAAATTTTATTTAAAATCACCTTAGGGGGTACACAAAGATTAAAGAAAACCACCTTAGGGGTGAAAAAAAATTTAACTATTTGCAGGTGTTTGTTCCTATCCAAAAATGCAAATAAAACAATGCAAATAAACAAGAAACACAAAAAAACACTTAGATTGGGCTGTAGGAAACTAAAAACGGCATAAAAAGCCTCTTGTTGTGTAGATTTTCCCATGATGTGCAATTTGAATGTGTGCTCACTCAAAAATCCGATAGCATAACGGCGCTTGAATAAAAGATGGGTGAGAGAGATGAAAAATGGCTAAGTGATGGGATAAATAGATTGAAGGATTTTGGATGGAGGGCTAGGATTGAGAGTTGAGGATCAAGGGTTGAGATGCCTTGAGACATCTCAACCCACACGGTGATGACAAGTGTCATCACATGGGGAGAGGAGAGGATAAGGTGAGGGTACTTGCGAGTACCCTTGGGAAGGATGTGACAAGAGGGAATATTAAATTCCCTTTAAATCATTATGGGGAAGAGAGAAGGAATTTAAAATTCCTTAAAGTACCTTGGAGGAATAAAAATGGAATTAAAAATTTCATATGGCCTGATGTGGGAAGATTAAAAAGGAATTAAAAAATTATTGCGAGGATGAGAAGCATTGATTGAAGGGTGGACGAAGGGGTAGATTAGGATAATTAATAAAGGATTAGAGGAAGGTTAGGTGGCTAATGGGGATTAGGAGCCCACTTGGAAATTATGGAGGATGTGACACCTTCCTAATCAATGATTAGAAATTTGCACATCATTTATTAAGGATTAAGCAAGGGGGATTAAGATTAGGAGTGGATTATGGAGGATGGGAATTGAGACATGTGAGGAATTAAATAAATAGGTTATTTATTTAATTCTTTGAGGAAAAGGATAAAAGGTAATGTATTTAATTATTTAATTAAATACCTTAGGGATTTAGAGAACTTTAGGGATATTAATTAAATAATAGCAATATTATTTAATTAATGTGGATAAGAGGATATTTAAATGAAAAAGGGATAAATTTTACCAAACATAAGTGGTAAAATTTAGGTTTCTACATTTTTCCCCTCTTTGAGATGGTGTTATGAAGTAGCATCATTTCAAAGAAGTTTAAAACAAAACACCTGGAAGAAGATGACTAGATTAGGGAAGATGTCCCAACCATTCAAACAAGTGACTAGGAAGAAAGATGGTGAGATTTAAGATGAGGATTAGAATTGAGGATGCCCCCTTGAGAGGACGTGTGGGTTTGGGAGAACACAGGTGTGCTCTTGAAATGGGTGAGATGATGCAAGATAAATGAAGAAGATGATACAAGATGATGAATAGAATGCGAGATGGGAGGAGGAAGAGATAATGGAAGGAGAAGATGATAACAAAGGAAGCAAAAAAGCATTCAAGGATAAACATGATGTTTCCCCAATCAAGTTACAATCCAAGATGGATTCATCATGGATAAAGTGTTGTTGATGAGGGAATGATGTATCCTGAAACAACACAAGGATTGAAAAGGATACATCCTAATGATGATAATGGGAGTGTTGTTGATGAGGGAATGATATATCCCAAAGCAACACAAGGATAGGGAAGGATACATCCTGATGATGATGATGATGATGAGAGTGTTGTTGATGAGGAAATGATATATCCTGAAACAACACAAGGATTGGTAATGATACATCAAAATGATGATGATGATGAGAGTGTTGTTGATGAGGGAGTGACATAGCCAAAAACAACACAAAAGGATAGGGAAGGATACATCCCGATGATGATGATTATTGCATTAAGGCTTGCAATATGATTAGGAACAAGACCAAGGATGCGATTAGATAATTTGTGCTAGATGGAATGGATCAAAATTGGATTGAGATATGAGATTGTTGAAATGAATAAAGATGATGGAGGAAAAGATGCTTAGAATAACAAATCTATATTATCCTAAGAAGATTGAAAAGATGATAAAATGATGAGGATGAATGAAAAGATACTTAGGATAAAAAATATATATTATCCTAAGAATATTGAATAGATAATGAAATGATGAAGGTGGAGGAAGTGGAATAAGGAAAATAGATAGGATAGGTAGATGAGGGAGAGTGATGAATGATGAATGGATTAGAAAGATGTAGGGTGAGTGGATGGGGGGAGTTTGACATATGAGAGGATGGGGGATTGAGAAATTTGTTGTTATGTGTTATGATGTCATGTAATGAGCACTAAATTTGATATAGCATGTGATACTATGCACCAAGGTATGAGGAACCTAGGCGACCTTGAATCGCATGAATAGGACTGACACAACAAACAAAAGATTAGTCCAACATCTTGCAAACACGAAGGGATTTTGTGTGGCTGATGTTGGAAAACCACAAACACAATACCATAAATGATCTTGGTAGGTACTATGGGAGACAACCAAGAAAACATGATCATACAAAAAACCAAGATATACCCCTATTTCTATCAATCAAAGTGTACCATGATATGATGATTGTAGTGACCTCAAGTAGGTATAGTAGGAAGCTCAAAATATAAACAAAATATGAAAGAACAAAGAAATCACAATAAATCTCAAATATCCTTTTCCATGAGGATGATAGGTGGATGGATTGATGTGGTCTGATGTGAAGAATGATATATATCCTACCAATACCAAAGATGGATGGGGCAGATTATAGGATCAACACGACACAGGATAGTTGAAATTTATTGGAACATCCAAGAACCAATGGATTTTGGTTGTAGAAATCAGCTAGGTAGGGACCATTGGTGACATGAAAAACACAAGAACATATCCTAAAGGACAAACCTAAGCCTTGAGGGCTCATCGATGATGTCCTTTCCTACGTGAAAGTGCAGAGGCAATGTTGTTCAACAAACCCTGATAATGGACAATAGATGATACAATGCAGAACCTAATGATATGTATATGCAATTATGGAACCTATATGATGGCACAAGATGGACCAAATGTACAAGATGGTATTTTTAAGAGGATGATGATTGCATGAAGCTTATAAATGGGATAGTTATCCAAATCATGAAAAGATGAATTGGGAGGATGATGGGATGGATAGATAAGTGATGAAAAGTGATAGAAGAGTAGAAAGATATGGGAAATAGATAATGTAAATAGGGCAAAATTTCAGATTTAATGTTGAAAACAAGAAACTAACTAAACCCTATCAAGCACCATGAAGCACAAACTAGAATGAAAGTGCAAATAAACAAAGGAAATGCAAACCAATTTTCAAACTAGACTTGATTGACCTCCATGGCTCTTCTCCACCTGCATGAGAATGCAAGATTTTGAAGGTTGATTGTTGGAGGAATGTTGGTTGCTCAATTCAGCAACATAACATTGACATGGAGATGATAGATGAATGACAATAGATAGAAATGGTTGAAAGACTCAAGAATTATTTTGACAACATAAGGACACTTGAAGAATCAACCCCCAAATAGCTTATGAGAGAGTTTATTTATACGAAAGGTCTGATTTGGATTGACAGTTGATATTGGATGTCAATAATATGTCTTAATCAATGGCCAAAATTGAATGTTGTAGTATGGACTAGGTTTAGGTCAAAATTAGGGCAATGACAAGAAATGAAGGGTTGAGATTGAATTATCAGATAATTCAATCAAGGGCTAGGATTAAATGAGATGTCAAGAGATAAGATTTGATGTGGAAGATAAGATTGGCAGGGACAAAGAGGTGATAGGAGAAATTAAATAATAAAAATTATTTAATCTAGGTGACCAATGAATAATTAAATAATTATAGAGGAATGTGAGAAAAGGAATCATTTTGAATTAAATAATGATTTAATTCAAAATTCAAGAGTGGACCAAATTAAATAAATAAAATTTATTTAATTTATGAGAGAAGAGGCTAATGAATAATTAAATAATTAAAATAATTATTTAATTATAGTGGAAAGTGGACAAAAATCAAATAAATAAGAATTTATTTAATTTTAGAAAGAAGAGGACTTAATTAGTGACGTAATTAAAAAAAATAAAGTTTATTTAATTAATCAAGGAATAATAAAGATAGAAATGAATTAATTAAATAATTAAAATTATTTAATTAATAGAAGACATATGACTTTAGAAAATAATTAAATAATTAAAAATTATTTAATTATGAAGAATGAAAGGGGAAATGATGAAGAATCTAGAAATTGCAAGCTTGGGACAATGTTTAGTGTCTACAGATAAGAGTGATGATAGTGAAATAGATGGAATTGGATGGCATGGGGGTAGCCTATAGCTAGATACCAATGACAAGGGATTATGAGATGGAATGAAAATGGAGATAAAGATGGGGAGATGGAAAGATGCTAGGATGGATGGATAGAGGGATGAGGATTTGGATATGGAAGGTGTTAATGGATGGATAGATAGGAAGATAAGGATTTGGAAAGATGGAAGGGATTACTAGATGGATGGATGGATGGGAAGATGAGAATTAGAAGATTGAAAAGGATTAGTGGATAAATTTCCATGGGAAGATGAGGATTTGGAAGATGGAAGGGATTATTTTCGATGGATGGAATGGAAGATAAGGATGTGGAGATGGAAGGAATTATTGTATGGATGGAAGAAAATAGGAGGATTTGGAAGATGGAAGGGATTGCTTCGATGGATGGATGGGAAGATAAGGATAGGGAGGTTGGAAGGTATTTTTTTATGGATGGAAGGAAATATGAAGATTTGGAAGATGGAAGGGATTGTTGGATGGATGGATGGGAAGATGAGGATTTGGAAGATGGAAGGTATTTTATGGATGGATGGAAGGAAAGATGAGGATTTGGAAGATGGAAGGGATTTTTGGATGTATGGATGGGAAGATAAGGATTTGGAAGATGGAAGGGATTGTTGGATGTATGGATGGGAAGATAAGGATGTTGTAAGATGGAAGGGAATTTTTTTGGATGGATGGATGGGAAGATAAGTATTTGGAAGATGGAAGGGATGAGCATATGACATGATAGAAATACAAGGATGGGGATATGGAAGGATCATGGGATGGCAGGATGGAGGTTTTGGAAGTATTAATGGAAGGAGGATGTGGAAATAATGATAGTGAGATGGAAGGGATAATAGGATGGATGGATGATTTGTCCAAGGACTATGCCACAATGTAATAAGAACATGCCCCACTCTAGATATGCCATGTGTGATGAGACAAGAGGGATGGGAGATAGGAGAATGGGTAGATAAGGAAAGGAGATGGATTGTAGCATGATGGGTGGAAAGAGGAGAAGATGGATGTGGATAGGATGAAATGGATAAGGAAGGTGGATGGATGATAGCATGATGTGTGGATAATGAATATGATAGTGTGTGGATAGAGGGAACATATTCCAAGAGGTGTCTGAATCATATGTTTTCCTCTATATTAATCAAGATTGCAAGGAAGATGGATGGATTAGGATAAATGGGATATGGTAGGTAGGATGGGTATGATAGGTGAGATGGAGATGGAGGAAAGGGATGCTTAGCATGAAGTTTCCCCCAAGTGTGAAAGAAAAGGGATGGGGGATTTATACATGATGTTTTTTTTCCAAGTTTTCATCATGGTACTTGTCCAAGGTGCCTGTTTTCCAAGTTTTCACCATTGGACGAAATATTTCTCTTTACTTTTTTTTTAATTTTTTTTTGATTTTTTGGATTTTTTGAAAGTGTGTGGATTGAGATGGATGAGGATATGGATGTGGATAAATGGATCTGGAAGATAAGTGAGAATGGGATGGATGAAGGACTCAAGAATCAAGTTCCATACAAGGTAATAAGAGCCCATGTGTGAAGTGATTATTGGATGTTGGTACAACCTTATTAGGATGGATAGATTATGCAAGCAAATGGATTAAATGGATTTGATGGGGGAGATATGCGAGATAATGAATGGGATGCTATCCAAAGTGTATGGATGGAGTGATGGAGTGGATTTGTGATGGGGGAATGTTTTCAAGACCAACATTAGTACATATGGTGGTGGATGTGAAATGATAGGAGGACTATTGGAAAGATAATTTTGGGATGATGGAGGAGTGGGGATCGTGAATTTTGAGACATAAGGACCCAAATAAATTTAGGAGATGAAGGATGTGGATGATTAGCTTATGGATTAGCAAATTTTGATGTTGTTATGGATGTTTCATTTGAATGCATTGCATCTTTTTTCTTTGGGATCCACATGGTTTTTATTTTTTCTTTGATGGTCCTTTGTGGCCTTTGGGTTTGATTTGAATTATGTATCAGATATTTCTTTTCTTCAACATGTCTTTTTGAGGAGACATGGTGATCTCTAGATTCATGTGGATGTTTGGATTTATGCATTTTTACTTTGCCATCCAAAGTTCTTCTAATAACAATGGGATGGGTATGAGGATATGGATGATGTGTGGATGGAGGATGTATAGTTATATGCCTTTGTTGATCTTGATTAGGGAATATGAGCATGATTTTTTTATGATGGGTAATAGGGATAGGTAATTGATGGATGAGGAGATGAATAGGATGATATGGAGGATGTGATTTTGGTATATAAGGTCCTAAAATGGACTTAGTATATGGAGGGTGTGTGAGGGTGGATGGAGGGACATAAGAACCCAAAATAAACATAGTAGATAGAGGATGGATTATGGTGGGTGAAGGGACATAAGGACCCAAAATGGATTTGGAGGATGAAGGAGGAATATGGATGGTTATTTTGAGATGATATGATGAAGGAGGATGGATGTAGACAAATAGTTTGATGGATTGAATGGAAGATCCTATTTTCCTTTTGGAAGAGGCTCACTTAGGATGTACAAAGGTTTTACCAACATTTTTTTAGAATTGTGAATCTTGAGATATATATCCAAGACCTTGTGCACATGGATTTTCTTTGACATGGATGGGATCTAATATAACTTGTGCTTGAAGGAATAATCATTTGCCTTGATAGCTCATGGACTTGAGCATTCAATTTATGGTAGGATGCTTATTATTCTGAAAACATGATGCAAGTCCCTTATTAGGTGGAGGAGGATGGGTGGTGTATATGCTTTGGTGTTCTATTACAAGAGAACCATCATGGATAAATGTACGAGGACCAAGGGGATATAGAAGTGGTGGTGGGATGGTTTGGATGGGTGGTGATAAAGGATCATGAGATGGAGTAAATGGGATGGTAGGATCTTGATTTGGAGGTGTAGGTGATAAGTGATCATGAGATGGATCACAAGAAGTGATTGGATATTGTATGACAAGGGGATCATGGATGGAGTGGAGGAGATACTATGATCTTGTTAAGGGGTGGATGAGATGGTAGGGTCTTGATGTAGAGGAGTGGGTGATATGGATTCATGATAGGGATTAGGTGTAATGGTAAGATCTTGATTTATATGATGGGATGTGTTGGTATGATTAGGAACAAGCTCTTGGAATTTTTCAACTTCTATGTATGTTGTGATGGTGGAGTGTTGGATGGACTCCTTAGATGGGGTGGATAAAAGAATAGAGGATCCATGGAGTTCATGTGAGTGGATTTGGTTAATGCTAGGAGTAGGAGAAGGAGATTGGATTTAGTGGGTTTGATGTTTTCAATGGTTTGGATGGTGTTAGGAGTGGGAATAGTAATGATAGGTGTGGGATGAAGAAAGGCCTCATCACTATTGAGCATACATGATGGATTGGGGTGGCATGGCTCCATGACTTCAAGATGTGGATTTGGGATGTCTTCTTTTTCATGAGTCCTTAGATGACATTTGGAATGAGATACTTACGTATTTTCAGCTTAGATGGAGTGGTGAGAATAGATGAAGGATTATGAATAGGTGGAGGACTAGGATTATGGATTAGCGGATTAGGGTTAGATGGAGGAGGAAAGTATGATGGATTGGAAGGATGATTAACATATGAGGGAGTGGAATATGGAGTGGTATAGGAGGATGTGGATGTTGGATTGATATAGGATGAAGTAGATGGTGGATTGGGATAGGAATATGTGGAGGGTGAATTGGGATAAGAATATGTGGATAGTGTATTAAGATAGGACATGGATGGAAGCTTAAAAGAATTGGGATCATGGATAGGAGTAAAATTATGGATTGGGATATGGTTTGGAGGATAATAAGATGGTGGATTTGGACTAGCGATGAAGGTGATAGTGTTGTGTGAAGATAGAGGTATGAATATTGGATGAGAGGGATATGTAGGGGATGGATAAGATGGAGATGTGGATGATAGATAAGATGTAGATGTCGATGGGGGAGATAATGGATTTCCCGTGTCAAAGGTAGTATAAGGATTGCTAGCATGTGTGAATCGAGGTATGATGGGATAGCTTGGATGAATGATTGGATTTTGGATGATGGTTGGGGAAAGATTATTGGTGATGATAGAATCAAGGATATATATTTCATACTCATCTTGATCAACAAGACTTCCTTCATCATCATTAATGTAATCAAGATCTCCCTTGATCACTATTGTTGGGTACATTGATAGAGGATAAGGATTCATGATGTATTGGATGGATATGGATTGAAAATATGATACTAGATGATTAGAAGAAAAGAAGATATGATGAAAAGATAGATATAACAGACTAGAAGAAAGTAGAACAAGGGATCTTAAGATTTATTTATATCAGAAGATCTTGGATGTGGACAGACCAAATCTCAAATTGGGATTTGGTTTAAGATTTAGATATGATTGGATTTAATCTCAGATTAGGATGATTGGAATATTTGGTGTGAGTGGATCCTAAGTTTCAAGGATGTAGCTAAACTGATGGGATGATTGTTGGATGGGTGGATGATAGTATCCTCTCAACAAGTGGGTGCATGGAGATGGGTAGCCAATTTGTGGCCACTTTCAAAAAAAAAGTTTTGAAAAGTCACAATGTGCTTGCATTATCGCTTGGTGGGCTGAGCCTGAGGCTCGGCCACAATGAGCCCATAACACGAGTTTGTTATAACACGCTCACGTTATGACATGTTAAAAGAAAATAAAAAGTGAAACTTATTCATTCTTCATTTTGACTGTGTTTTTTGTTGTGCCCATAGCCAAAACCCCCATTTTTTGTGCTCGCATTCCAGGAGGAGGCATTGTGCAAAAATATTGACCAACAGTTGCTATTTTTTCACAAGGATGGTGCCACAACAATGAGGAGGTGTGAGAGATAAGGAATTTTTTCTTTTTGTTTTGAATTTGTTAGTTTTAGGTTGAATTTGTTAGTTTTAGGTTATATTTGATAGATATTTTTTTGAAATTTGTAAGAGATTCAAATCAACCTGCAAACCCTCAAAATCCTCAACAAGAAGAGCAACCAAATCCTCAACAACAAAATCCTCAACAAAAAATTCAACCACAACAACCTCCTCCACCAATCACTCAACACCCTCCTGGCACTCAACAAAATTTAATGAGTGAAATTGAGACCAACAAAAAGAAAATTGAGGATTTAATCAGTAGGTTGAGTGATCCAAGTGGTTCAACCACAGAAAGAATGACCCTAGCAAGTTCATTGAAAGGTATGTTAAAAAATGTAGATTCAATTAGCAAACAAATAATTAGATGGCAAGATAGGAGGCAGGAAGCTAGGGCTTATTATGCAGATAAACTCTCATATAAAGATGTAAAGGATTTAAAAATTACAAAAGGTGATATGTTCTCATTATTCACTAACCCACGCACAAATCAAAATCTTACCCTCAATGCGAAGAGGTTTCCTATTCATTGGTGCCACCACCAATAGATTAGGAACTATTTTTATGATAGGTGGTACATGGTCTTTGATTACCCACCGTGCAACAATTGTGAAGTCCCACAATATTTTCTTAGGAAACTATACAGTGAGTTCCTATTGAAAAAAATCCCAAATTATTTTGATATGAGGAACTTCCAGGGGAGAGGTTAGGGATCATCTCAGGATAGACCAGGTGCATAGCCAAAACCTACGTGGCAAGGGAGACGAGCTCTCACTAGGCCACCTTGTGAGCACATTTTGATGCCTTTCGTCGCGAAGGAGAGTGCTTACATAGAGAAATTTTAGGCGCTCAACACTTTGACCCAGAGTGTTATCCATCATACTAGCCCTATTCTACAGTGCCATCGAGGGGATTCTTCGAGTGGTGTCCTTTGAACCCATGTGTGTCAATCTTGTGGGTGACTTGTTCATATGACCCCAACGACACTCAGGTGGCTGCTATGCAGGATCCATATTTAGCTATGGAGATGGAGAGGGCACTGAAATTTTGCATGAGGCATATGGCATTGATAGTCAGGTAGAAGTTAGCATGTTCATTGAATTTAATTTATTAAATTTCAATTTTGAAATGCAAGAATAACTAATTTAGTTTTCTAGTTTTAATAAAATTGTAGGGTCACAGTGTTGAGACTAGATACATTGGCCCTACACCTACTTATTTATGCAGTACACCTATCGGTGGGGTATGTAACTAGTAAACAATTATAAATTTATTACATGTTAATAGCAATGTTTTACGAATGGTATTTTAATATGTGATTTTGGATGTTGAACAGGCTAATATTGGAGGTTTCGAGGGAACACCTCCTAGTGCCAGTGGATTTACTCAAACCTACATGCAGGTAATAGAATAAAGAGTTTAACTAATGAATTGTACTTAATAGATTTGTGTAGTTTATATTCATATCATTGATTTCATTGCATTGCAAATCATTCAAACTCAAAGCATTACTTCACATTCCATAACTAATAACTATACGTTGATAGATGATAAAATTTCAACTACAATATAGTTGTTTAGAAAGTCAACATAAGCAGTGATGCAATTACTTCACATAGCATAAGTAATAAGTCTAGGAGTAGCTTCCAATTGCATTTTCTTGTCATGGCATTCCATGAGACCACTTTTTACTGCTTGACATCTTTTCAAACAGTTCACTGCCTTGTTTATCCTATGGATGCTTGGAAGGAATATGTGAAAGAATAATAGTAAGCAATAGCATAGACAAGGCAATGAGTTTTTTGAAAAAATGCCTCAAATAAATGTGGTCTCATAGTGATGTCCATCACCATGAAACCCAATTTATTTGACATAGTTTTTCAAATAGCTCATCGCCTTTTCTATACTACCACATTTTCCATAGATGTCTACCAAAGCATTTTGTCAAACAGTTCATTTCCTCACTGCTATGGCTAAAAGCTTAAAAAAGGTGATTTCCAATAAACTAATGCAATTCCGCCTAGTAGTCAAATAACTTCATCATTCAAAAGGATTCAATCCACTTTGCAACTCAAAAAATTAATTATTTCTTTGTTTTCAAACTTCTACCTAGTCTTCCTACTAGGTCAGCCAACCCACTTTTCCTATCAAAACTTTCAATTTTCTCAAACAACCTTGTCAATAAATCCCCAAATTAGGCACCCATCATGGCCTACTTTCACATATCAAAAACTCAATGCCAACTCCTTTGGACTAGTGATATTTTATTAGTTTTCTCCTTCAATCTCTCCAACAACAACTTACATCGATGGATCATATCATTTTTAAAAATTTCCCAACCTTTCCAACTACCTACAACAACTCAATAACCTATACAACAACTTTGACCCTTGGCATTCCATTCATTTACAACTTTTTTGCATTTTTACAACATTTGAAATTGACCACTTTGTCAATATTTTGCAATTTTTCACTTTATGCCTAAATTAACTAAGACTATTACAACCTCCAAAATGGCTATTTAAGCCTTATTACATCATAAAAAAACCTTAACCAATTCAAACTCCTAAATTTTCCTCATGGATACATGTGCTTGCAAAGGTGCACCTACACAACAAACTATGGATGCTTGGAAAAAATCTATCAAAGCATAATAGTAAGCAATAGCATAGACAAGGCAGTTAGTAGTTTGAAAAAATGCCTATTATGCTTACTATTATGCTTTGATAGATATTTTTCCAAGCATCCATAGTTTTTTGGAAAACACCTATTTTAGGCTTTTAGCCATAGTAGCAAGGAAGTGAGTATTTTGATAAAATTCTTTAGTACACTTGTATGGAAAATGTGGTATCATAGAAAAGGTGGTGAGTTGTTTGAAGAAATTCCTCGAAGAAATGTGGTCTCATGGTGATGGAATGCTAAAACCCAGAGGGATTTTGTTTAATTTAATGATAGGAGGTGCCTCAGGCACGGGGGTGGTATTGATGGAAGGGCATGATTCGGCCATGTATACCGACGTCATGGGCATTGAGACACCTATTAGCATTTCAAAGGTCTCGAGCCCAGAACCTTAGGCAACACCCAATCTAGAACTATATGAAGGGACATATGCTTCCACTATGTCAGTGAGACCTCAAAGAAGTTTCATGCCCATTGTATCTTTGTCTAGCATATATCCCATTTCATTGACAAGCCTAGCAGCCCTAGCCTTGTTTTGTTCCATTCCATCACCATGAGACCACATTTCTTCGAGGCATTTCTTCAAACAGCTCACCACCTTTTCTATGATACCACATTTTCCATACATGTGTACTAAAGCATTTTATCAAACTACTCACTTCCTTGCTACTATGGCTAAAAGCCTAAAATAGGTGTTTCCCAAAAAACTATGGATGCTTGGAAAAATATCTATCAAAGCATAATAGTAAGCAATAATACCATAGAGAAGGCAATGAACTTTCTAAAAAAATGCTTGAAAGAAATGCGGTCTTATGGTGATGGAATGCCATGATGTGCATTTGTTTGTAATTGCATTCCATCACCATGAGACCCCATTTCTTTGAGGTATTTTTTAAACAATTCACTGCCTTCTCTATGCCACCACAGTTATCGTACATGTTTATGAAAGCATTTGATCAAATAGTTCACCATCTTGTTGCTATGGATAAAAGCCTAAAAACACATCCTTTCGAACAAGATATGGATAGGGAAAATAGTAAGCATGATAATCAAAAATATATAGTTTAATAAGTACTCAAAATTTTGCTCATTATCTAATACATTATAAGTCATGATGTGGATCGCTATTGTAGTTCTTGTGATTGAATAATTTATTGTTTTATTTTTAGATGTTGCAAGCTGAAACACCTCCAAATGTGATGAGGGCAATGGAGATTGGTGTTTCATCTTCTATACAATCCTCGATGGATTCGATAGGAGAGGTATGAAGCAAATTAGTAAATTTCAATTTACATTCATTGTTATAGATGTTAGTTAGTGAAAAATCAAACCATTATTGATTCATAGTTTAATTTCTATTTGGATGGTTTATACAAGGATTGAGCACACCTCAGCATGGGCGTGTGAATATTTCCCTCGCGGAGAGTGATCATGAGATGGGGGTAAGTGATTATTTTGTTAAATATATCATTTTTTATAATGTAATTTCTATATATTAATGTCTTTACTTCTTATTGTAATAGTTAAAACTTCACCATGAACTAAACACTACTAGGAGCACTAGGAGCACTCAACACAAATGAGTGACAAACCTATTTCCATCCGATTGACAAGCAAAGGGATAGAATTTATTTTCAGAGCATGGAGAGCAATGACTTTTGATTCAGAGCCCTTTGTTGTATGCCTACATGGCAATTTTGTACATATTTTGTATTGGATATATTTGACATTGTATGCCTATATGGCATTCTCGTAAGCCTATATGGCTATTTTGTACCTATATTTCATACTTATATCAACATATATTGATGTATGCCTACATGGCTATTTGATTAATACAAATATTTTTTATCGATGGTGTCCATATTTGCATTCTAAATTGATGGTTCAATAGATATGAGTTAAGTGTATTCAAGTGCATACTTTACAACTTACGTGTATACTTTGTGACTTACATGTGTTCTAATGTATACTTTGCGACTTACATGTTTTCATGTGTATACCTTATATTCGTGCATATACTTTGTATTAATTTGTGTATACTATGTATTCGTGTGTATACTTAAAGGCTTACGTGTTTTTGAGTACTTGTGCTTCCCTTATTCACATGTACATGCTTGACTTATTCATGTGTATACTTATTAATTGGTTAACCCTAGCATTGATCATTGTTTCCCTTCATGGTTTGTCTTGAATATTAATTGATTGATGCTAAACAACTTTATCTAAAATCAAAAAACATGTTTTCAATTGGTATTCCATGAAATGATACATAAAAATATTCAATATATTTAATCCTTTGATTGGAACAACTTAATTAAGCAAAGGATGCATAATCTTCACAACACTTGCAAAACATAATATTCAGAGTAGATGAAGTAGTTAACTTCTTGACACACTATCATACAAGCATTTATCTTCAACAATCTTTAAACATTTTCATAGCATAATCCTGATAGTGCAAAATGAATTGTTATGTTCTTGATGCGTTACCATGTAAACACATCGAAAGATTTATATGTCAACTTTTGCAATATTATTTCTTGTATACGAAATGGACTCGGGAGAAAGCAAGTTATAATTTATAATACAAATAAGAAATGGACTCAACGTTATCCTAGACCCCCGAATAGGTCTATTTAACAAAGCAACACGCTCTCAATCACTCTTCCAATTGTAAAACACCATTGGGAAGCATTTACTAGTCTACAAATCCACAAAATCCATAATTTTTAGAGCGTGATTGGCCCTCTAACCCCACTATCCTCTAAACCCTCACTTTTCTCAAATTTCACTAGGGTTTATTGAAAACCCCATATCCAAATGTCATACAACCTCAAAACATCTTCCAACACTCTTCATTCTACCTACACAAACTTAATTGACCACCAAATTACGCTGCCCCTTGATTTTACCCACTTTTACTCCCTCAAACCTCTTTTTTTCATTCAAAACCCCTCTATTCCCAATTAGGGCATCATGCCATAACATAATTTTGACCTCCCTTGTCCTTGTAGACCATTTGAACATATCAAACTCCACAACCTCACCCTATTTCCAACCTATTCTAACTTATTCTCAAGCAATTTCTTCTTTTCACCTCGTCTAGCCTTGCTTTAAAGGCCTAAATTTTGAATTTTGAATAGGGGTAGAATTAATAATCTCTTCCAATGCCATTACCAATTCTATTTTCTTATTCATACTTACATAATTGACTCAAATGACCCTAAACTAACTCAAAACTAAAAGCAAGATTACAAAATGGCCTATCATGGCCTTATTTGACATTATAATGACTAAAACCATTGAACTAGACCTTCTTCATCAAAGGGAGGAATAAGGTGCTCTACACCAATGATCATACACCTTTTTTTTGGAATACTAGGACTTCTCGACCATCATGTGTATGTTTCACTTTTCCATTGTTTTACATGCCATCATAAGGGATCAAGTCGATTGAACATAGCTTAGAGCGATTATGTCTAATTCGGTGTGAAAGAGAACCATACCTAGTATAAACCTACCTACCAAGATGTGTTGGAGTAGTTTTTTTGGTCACATGAATTCCAAAATGAAAGTTTCACCACTTTGCAACTTTACACTACTTCCATTTGACACTTTTTCCATCAAATGAAAACTGGACACCATAGGAAAATGACTCTGAGATAACAAAAACTGAGAGAGGTTATTGCAAAGGGGCCCAACACGATCCTGTAGGCTCAAAAAAAGATTATGTAAGCATCATAGTTTCTGAGTAATATCCTGTCAAAGTTTTCTTCCCTTTTGCACTTCGGACCCTTAAGGGATCGATCCGATTGAATGTAGATCGGAGCAATTCCACGTGTTTAGGTGTGAAAGAGGACCATTCCTAGCATAAACATACCTATTCAAATGCGTTGGAATAGTCTATTTGGTCACATGAGTTGCAGAACAAAAGTTGCACCACTTTTCAACTTTGCACTGCATGCATTTGACACTTTTTCCATCAAGTGAAAATTTTCCACCACAGGAAAATCACTATGAGATAGCCAAAACCAAGAAATTTTTTTGTAGAGGGGCCCAACGCGATCCTATAAGATCATACTAGAAGTTTCTAAGTGTCATAGTATCCGAGTAATAGCATGTTGAAGTTTGCAGCCATTTTGTACTTTGGACTCTTATGGGATTGATCTAGTTGAACGTAACTCGGAGCGATTCTACGTGTTTGGGTGGGAAAGAGGACCATTGTAAACATACCTATTCGGATGTGTTGGAACAGTCTATTTGGTCACATGAATTGCAAAACGTAGGTTGCACCACTTTGCAACTTTGCACTACTTGCATTTGACACTTTTTCCATCAAGTGAAAATTCGCCGCCATGGGAAAATCACTCCAAGATAGTCAAAACCAAGAGAATTTTTTGTAGAGAGGCCGAACATGATCTTGTAGAATTAGATGAGAATTTTCTTAGCATCATAGTATCCGAGTAGCAGCATGCTGAAGTTTGCAGTCATTTAGCACTTTGGACTCTTAAGGGATCGATCTGGTGGAACATAGCTTGGAGTGATTCCGCGTGTTTGGGTGTGAAAGAAGACCATTCCTAGCATAAAAATACCTATTAAGATGTGTTGGAACAATATATTTGGTCACACAAGTTGCAGAACGAAAGTTGCACCACTTTGCAACTTTGCACTGCTTGCATTTGACACTTTTTTATCAAGTGAAAATACATCGCCACAGGAAGACCACTATGAGATAGCCAAAACTAAGAGTTTTTTTGTAGATGGGCCCAACACGATCCTGTAGGATAAGACGAGAAGTTTCTAAGAATCACGGTATCCAAGTAACCTCATGCTGAAGTTTGTAGTCATTTTGCACTTTGGGCTCTTAAGGGATTGATCCGGTTGAACGTAGCTCAGAGGGATTCCACATGTTTGGGTGTGAAAGAGGAAAATTCCTAGTGTAAACATACCTATTTGAATGCGTTGGAATAGTCCGTTTGGTCACACAAGTTGCAGAATGAAAGTTGCACCACTTTGCAACTTTGCACTGCTTACATTTGACACTTTTTCCATCAAGTGAAAATCCACCGCCATGGGAAAACCACTCCGAGATAGCCAAAACTGAGAGAGGTTTTTGTAGAGGGGCCCAATGCAATCTTGTAGGATTATATGAGAAGTTTCTAAGCATCACGATATCTAAATAACAATATGTTAAAGTTTGCAACCATTTTGCACTTTGGACTCTTAAGGGATCGATCCGATGGAACGTAGCTCGAAGCAATTCTGTGTGTTTGGGTGCAAAAGAGGACCATTTCTAGTGTAAACATACATATTTGGATGTGTTGGAACAGTCTGTTTGGTCACATGAATTGCAGAACAAAAGTTACACCACTTTGCAACTTTGCAGTGCTTGCATTTGACACTTTTTCCACCAAGTGAAAATATGCCGCTACGAGAAAACCACTCCAAGATAGTCAAAACTAAGATATGTTTTTTCAGATGGGACCAATGCAATCCTTTAGGATCAAATCAGAAGTTTCTAAGCATCACAGTATCTGAGTTACAGCATGTTGAAGTTTGCAGCCATTTAGCACTTTGGACTCTTAAGGGATCGATCTGGTTGAACATAGCTCAAAGCAATTCCACATGTTTGGGTGAAAAAGAGGACCATGCCTATGTAAAAATACCTATTCGGACACGTTGGAATAGTCCGTTTGGTCACACGAGTTGCAGAACGAAAGTTGCACCACTTTGCAACTTTGCATTGCTTGCATTTGACTCTTTTTCCATCAAGTGAAAATCCCCCGCCACGAGAAAACCACTATGAGCTAGCCAAAACTCAGAGAGGTTTTTGTAGAGGGACCCAACGCGATCTTGTAGGATCAAATGAGAAGTTTCTAAGCATCACA
>VDFB02086081.1:36436976-36461465 GCA_007258455.2 Sequoia sempervirens | reverse complement strand
ATGTCAAAACTGACATATAATGCGCTCACGTTATATCTTGCTTTGGGAATCCCCAAGCCTTGGGATTGGTATTTTCCTTGGAATACCAACAACCAAAGACATGTTTTTTCAATTTCTACAATATTTCACATAATCGAGTCTGTGCTTACCGTCAGGATTGCACGTGGTTCAATATCAAACAAATCGAACATCTGGGTAATGTTAGGTTCTCTCTTAGCTATCCAACAATGTAATTTTTTTCACTTTCTAACAATTTTAAGTCATTCATCCATAATTTATTTTCTTTGTATGTCTCTTTTTTGGAAAAAAGTAGTGTTTGGTATTTTTTTCGTTATAAATTAACCGTTCATCAAAATTTCAAATAAATTGCATTTTTAGAAACTAGACTCCATTCTACAAATTTAAAAAAAAATCAATTAGTTTCTAAAATTTGTAGGGGTAGCACAACCAAAATTCTATTTTTCAGGAAGTGTACACTTCAAAAATTAGTAAAAAATAAAATATACATTAAAAAATTATCAGAAAAATCATGCATCAACTACATACTATTAGCTAACTTCTGACTGTAGCGATTTTAAAAATACTAAAAAAAATTCACCGTATGAGGGGCATACAAGAGTTGCTATGTTATATTTTCCTAACAAAAACAACACCAATTTGTGTACGTCCCTCATTTCAACCCCTTAATATCAACCATTTTCAAAATAAATTAGTAGTTTAGAAAGTAGACTTAGAGCACTTCAATCCTTCTTTTTGTTCCATCTCAAAATTTTGAGTGTAAGTATCCTCAATTTCACGTCAAAGGTTAGTATTTCCTGATTTTAGAAAGAAAAAAAAGTGGCCACTTAAGCCCCCTTTTTGGGAACCATCTTGGTGCACTTACCCCAACTATAGTTGAGATTTGATGTCAAAGTTTGATTGGATGGATTTCCTAGTTGAGATAGGCTAAGTTCTCAAGAAAGAAGAGATATTGATGCAAACTATACCTTTGGCTCAAGGTGAAATAGTTTGGATGAGGGGTTACTAACTTGGGATAGGCCAAGCTCCCAAAAAATTGTTATGATGGATGATGAATTTCAGATTTGGGATCTTGATTAAGTGTTTTTGAGGTTGGATTTTATATTTTAGATGGTTTGTATGTTGATAGGATGGGCTTAGCTAACTCCTTTCTCAAATATTGAATTTTGGATAGGTTGATGATGGTTGATGAGATGAAAGTGATCATTTGGAGATGGATATGAAGTAGAAGAATGATTGGATTATCTCTTTGGACTCAAGATGATATAGGCTAACTATGATAGGATGGATTGAATCTCTATATTTTTTATTGGAAGCAGATTTTCCCAAGAATAGAGCATAATCACCCTTGTAGGTAGCACAAATTCATAAGTGTTGAAACACCTATCCGAGTAACAGATTCGCCTATGAGGGAATTACTTGGATAGTGTATGGATGAGGACATTGGGATCACCCAAGAATAAGGAAAAGACACCTATGTGAAATAATCAGGTGTATGGGTGGACAACAAATATTCCTATGAACAAAGCACAAATGCTTATTGGGGATGGAAAATTTTCCCAAGAATAGAGCATATTCACCCCTGTAGGGAGCAAATACACCTACTAGGGATCACTGACCAAATGACTGGACTAGACTAGGAAGCACAAACTCCCTTTGGAGAATAGATTCACCCCTGTAGGGAGTGGATACGCCTCTATAGGATAGGACTTAGTGGAAAAGGACAGATAGGAAATCAAACATTCAAAAATGGACTAGGATGAACAAAAGATAATCACTAGTATGCACAAGAAGACATGCCAGGAAACACAAAACTAGATTATTCAAGTGGGTTTGTAAACTCAATGTAGGCTTACCACCCCAAGGGGTTAATACTTTGTGATACTTGAGTGGAGCACCCTTTTTCGCATAGACGAATAGGTGGAGTTCTAGTGACATAAGGTCGTCAATGGATATCATGGGTACATATTCTCTCTCTCCTCACAAACTATTGAAATTCACTCAAATATTTCTATCTCAGCCTAAGGGAGTACATGGTGAGTAGCTTCAAGGTACAATATGCATTCCCTACACTACACTAAGACATAGCTGATAATAGCTCTTAAGCTAGGCTAAAACAAGGAAATCTAGGGACACCCCTAAATACCAAGAGGGTGTGTGAGGCATATCTATGAACACCAGCCCATCATAAGCATGGGTCGGTAACTTTTGGTGGGAAATATCAAACTAACACTACATGCCTAACTTGGAATCACCCAAGTCTCAATGCTTCACTAAACATGACATGACTAGATTGGGGTACAACTTTTGTTCTCCCCATTTATATACCCTGTTAGATCACATGGTTGAATTTGTCCCTTGGATAATGAAAGCCCAAGCAAGCCTCCTAAAGGGAAGGAAATATTAGGTGTTTCTGATCCCCAAGCTCATATGTAGCACAAGGGGAGAGCATATGTGCAGGCTAGCACTCCTAAGTAGACTCATATATGGACTTGGATTGATTCATGGTTTGTGATCCCTAGGATCACACATAGTGCAAGGGGAGAGCATGTGCCAATGAACCAATCCCAAACATAGAAAATAGATTAATTTACCCCCTTAGAAAATTAAGTGCATGCCTAGCTAGTATAAAATATACTTACATAGGTCTTTGACCAACCGTCCTGTAGAAGATAAGTTATTAGTTTTATCCATCGATCTTTGACAAACAAGAGAAATCTACACAAGAAGATGATTAGAGGCCAAAAATTATGAAAGAAATTTATTGTTAGCCCAAGGGGGGGAAAAACCTAACCCAATGATAGGGGGTGTGGGGAGATGGATGCAATCCCTCATGTAAGGGGTTCAGGGGTGGAGCCTCTAGAGAACTTTTTTTGGAAAAGGAAAATATAAATTGATGTAAAAAAATTATTGAAATTGATGTTTTTTATACCTTCATTGTTTTCTTATGTATAGATAAGGTTCACCCAAGAACAAAGTGCATACACCTCTATAACCTTCACATATTTTCCTATATAACTTGTGGGTTCACCCTTGTAGCTCGCATAGATTCACCTCTATAGGATGGTTGGGTTAGGTACTCGCCGAATCACCCCTATAACTCACAAGTTCACCCATGTAGCTCACATGGATTTTCATTTGTAGTTCACATAGATTCCCCTCTATATGATGGTTGAGTCAGGTACTCATAGAATTTCCCAAGTAACTCATGGATTTTCCCCTATAGCTCATGCAGATTTTCCTATGTAGGATGGTTGGGTCAGGTACTCACAAAATCGCCCCTGTAACTAGAGAGTTATCCCTTTTAGTTCACACAAATTTTCCTTTATAGGAGGCTAGCTTATTTACCTCTATATCCTATTCATTTTCATGTTAACGGAATCTCCTTTGTAGAAGGCTAGTGTAATCACCTTTGTAGCATCTGCATTTACCTAATAACATGATCGCCTTTATAGGAGGCTAGCATATTCACCTTTATAGCCTGCGCATTTTCCTATCAGTTGAATCACCTTTGGAGATTAGACAGATATGCCTCTATGGAGGTCTTGACTTAGGCTCTCGTGCATTCACCCCTATAGCTCATAGGTTTTCCTATCCAGAAGTGGGTTGAACACCTCTATAGTTTCAAGATCGCCCTTTTGGATTCAAGTTCACCTTTGTGCAATTAGGGGACTGGGGGCTAAGCTCATTCGCCCATCTAAGATGTGGATATAGCTCTATAGTTAGAAAACATCTGAACCTACAAATTCAAACAACAAAAAATTTTAAGGACCCATGACAAGGGTCCCATGGGACATGCTAGAAATGTGTTGAGGTGTTTTTTCCTATATAAAATTGTAAATAAAACAATGAAAATCAACAAGAAACACAAGAAAACAATCATATTGGGTTGTAGGAAACTCAAACCAACATAAAAAGCCTCTTTTTGTGTATATTTTCCCATGATGTGTGATTTGGTTGTGTGCTCACTCAAAAATCTGGCAACATAATGGTGATTGAATGAAAGATGGGTGAGAGAGATGAAAAATGGCTAAGTTTTGGGATAAATATATTGAAGGATTTTGGATGGAGGGCTAGGATTGAGAGTTGAGGATCAAGGGTTGAGATGCCTTGAGACATCTCAACCCACATGGTGGTAACAAATGTCATCACATGTACTGGAGAGGAGAGGATGAGGTGGAGGGTAGTTTCAAGTACCCTTGGGAAGGATGTGACAAGAGGAAATATTAAATTCCCTTTAAATCCTTATGGGGAAGAGAGAAGGAATTTAAAATTCCTTAAAGGACCTTAGAGGAATAAAAATAGAATTAAAAATTCCATATATGGGGATGTGGAAAGATTAAAAAGAAATTAAAAATTCCTTGGGAGGATGAGAATAATTGATTGAAGGGTTGACCAATGGGTAGATTAGAATAATTAATGAAGGATTAGACAAAGGTTAGGTGGCTAATGGGGATTAGGAGCCCACTTGCAAATTATGGCAAATGTGACACCTTCCTAATCAAGGATTAAGCAAGGGGGATTAATATTAGGAGTGGATTATGGAGGATGGGATGTGTGAGGAATTAAATAAATAGGCTATTTATTTAATTCTTTGAGGAAAAGGATAAAGGGTAAAGATTTAATTATTTAATTAAATTCCTTAGGGATTTAGAGGACTTTAGGGATATTAACTAAATAATAGCAATATTATTTAATTAATGTGGATAAGAGGATATTTAGATTAAAAAGGAATAAATTTGACCAAACATAAGTGGTCAAATTTAGGTATTTACATTAGCATCACATGGGACAAAGATCAAAAGGCCATGCCTTAGGATGAATTATATATCACACCACCACAAATGGTGCATGCATAAATAGATTTTTATGTTTTAAAGGACACAACTCAACACATGGTAGGTAAAAATTTTAGGGAATGCCAAACATGATACCACCACTAAGAGAGGAATGAAGGGTCACATCTTAGGGGATATTAGACATAATATTACCACTAGGGGACATAATATGGCATGAAAAATCACACTTTTAGGGGGTGTCAAGTCTAATACCAATATAAATAGCATAGATTGAGGGATCTACTCCTTAGAGAATATGATATTACAACTAAAGAAGAAATTATGTGAGAAATAAGGCCACATCCTAGGGACATCATGTATAATATCACCACTATGAAGAGCCACATGCCTAGTATCCTTGTCTAAAATTCTAATATGCAATGGTAATATGCCCCCCTTAAAATGTTAGTGTACTTACTACATTAATATTTTAAGGAGATAATAAATGGATTCCTTATACTAAGAAATGCACCTAACATAAGGCTAACTGTCCTTTCCACACATGTGAAAGGAGGAATGTGAGGCTAAATGGATGATATCACATTGCTCCTTGCATGGTGAAATGTGATTGCACAAAACCAAACTTGTTCTCCAATGCATGGTAATGAGTATCATGTGATACTACAATTACCACATAGCAAGGAGAAAAAGGAAAAGTTATTTAAACTATTATCTTATCAAAGCTATCTGTGTCTTGATCTAAATCTTCTAATTTCTTCTTTAAAGTACAAGATTCATCAATAGCATGACAAAACAATCTATTATATGAACAAAAAGATAAATTATGATTCTTGGGTATGTGCAGAATCATCATGGAAAAAACAAGCCCTTAAGTGGCAAAAAATTTAGAAAAATTAGAGTTAGGCAACTTGACATAAAAATTTGAATAAGTTATCTATAATATTTCAAAAATATGTAAGAATAGAATCTGTAGCAAATTGAATGTAGTTTCTAAACTACTAGGTTTATTATTTTTTTAAAGTCTATTTGGTGAAAAATTGAAATTTCAATGTAGTAGTACTTAAATTTCAAGGAAAAAATATGAAGTAGGTGTCTTTCTGACCACCCTAACCACAATAAAATGATAATATTTTTTTATAATATTTTAGATATAAGAGGACTCGTGTCCTGGATGCATTTTTTTTGTAATTTTTTTTCCAAGTAAATAATTAATTATGAATTTTTTATTACAACTTTTAAAAAATATAAAAACTCATATGTTTGACCACCTTAACTTGATCAAAACTTCATCAAATTCTTTTTTTAATCCTATAGTATGTGAAGCATAGAATGTGACTCATGTTTCAGATTCAAAGCATGTGATACTATTTGAAAGCTATACATGTTTTTCAATCATCCTATCAATCAGGACTTTAGTTGTAATTCAAATAGAAAATGAATAATAATTATTTATTAAATTAAAATTAAAACATAATTTATATTGGTGGAAAGCTGACAATCTCCTTTAAAAACCCTTTTTTATTTCATCAATTTTCGGTTAAAAAAATTCGTCAGCCACATACCCATCATAGCACCACTTTTTGGCCCATCATGATCCTACACATACCCTCTTGCATTGAACATATCTTATTTCTTGCATAGGAGGTAACTAAATGAATCTCAATTGTAAAATATACAATTACCACATAGCAATGAGAAAAACAAAAAGTTATTTAAACTATTATCTTATCAAATCTATCTTTGTTAGGATCTAAATCTTCTAATTTCTTCTTTAAAGTACAAGATTCATCAATAGCATGACAAAAAAATCTAAGATATGCACAAAAAGATAAATTTTGATTCTTATGTTGAACATATCTTATTTCTTGAATAGGAGGTAATTGAATGAATCTCAATTGTAAAATATACATAAAGTATGTTAAGTTTCAGATAAGGGATGTGAAGAGGGTAATAAACCTTTTCTAATATAGGGCCATGAGGCTTGCGTGGTTTAGAGGATGTTGTAAATGTTGTATGTAGAGGTGGAGGACCTTGATAACCAATGCCTTTTGTATTATTAGATGGTGTTTTTTTTCCAAAAGTGTGTGGATTTCATGTTCAATCTCTATATCACAACCTTGTTTATTCAGAATCTTAAAGCCTTGGGCCTAATATCATTCCAAGCTAATGGGTGTATTAGTGACTTTTTTTTCATAAGATGTGGGATTATTTATAGGCTCATCATGATTGTCATTAGAAAGATATCTTATGTGTGGTGGGAAAGATATGAGTAAAGTACTTTTTTTATGCTAATTGCAAAAAATATCCAATGTTGGTATCATAGGTCTTATTGGTTCTTGAGGATTGTGATTAGGTAATATTGGTAAAGGTTAAAGGGAAATTTTAGCTTCAAGGTTACATATTGTAGTATTATCTCTATATATATCTCATTATATCTACCTCTATCTCTCATCCAGTCTCTCTCTATCCTTTTTATATCCATATCTTTCTCTACCTCTATCTCCCTATCTCTTTATGTCTTTCCCTATCCCTCTTTATCTCTTTGGAGTAATGGAAAAAGTAAGCCTTTTCCCTTACTTGGTTTGATAATTGACATTAAAGTTGAACTAATGATTTATTGGAGTGGTGTTGTAATGTCTTGTACACATTACACTATTCTAAGACCTTTATTTGACTAAAACATGCCTTAACTGATCCTTTGCAAAGGTGTTGTAAAGTGTTGTAACACACTTTCACACTTTTCGAGAATGTATTTACTTAATTAAGCCTTATGGGCCCCTTTCTAAATAAAATGTACATAATGTGTACCTTGTTTAAGTGTTGTAAAGTTTTTTAATGAACTTTCACACTTATCTAGGTGGTCTTAATTAATTGTGGTTAATTGGAGTTATTAACCCCCCTTTTAATTCAAATTTAGGCCTTAATTTTGACACCTCTCGAAGATCTATCCCAACAATCATAATTTAATTAACAAATTATTTTATTGGGAAAAAATTGGTCCTGGTAAGTTGAGCCAAGACCCATTTTCCCTTGATGGCAAATGGGTCCTCCCTTAAGAGGACCTCCCTTTCTCAGCTAATCTGGAATGCGTTTTTAGCCCTCTTTCAATCCCCTGGGGTTAGGTCTTGCTAAACTAAGCTAGGACCAATTTTTCCTAGGTACGAATGGGTCCTCCCTTAATGAGACCCCCCTTTTTGAATTTCATTCGGGTGGGAATTTAATTATGTTTCTTTCCAGATCTACTGTCAGCCTTAATTCTTTAAATTTTGGGGTTAATCTCCTAATTTAGTAGAAATAGGGGGTTAATTCACATTGTTTCTCCTATCCAACTTTTCTGGCTTCATGAGATCAAGAGAAAGAGCATTTCAAGAGCATTCGTAAGGCATTTCAAGGAATATTTCAAGTGTTTATTGCAGCAATTCAATATCATATCATCATTTCAAGGGTTTGATGCATGCATTCATGTTGTTCAGCTAAAGAGGTGGATGCAGCATTGAAGATCTATTTGCAACTATTGTTCACATCATTTCCAAGGATCCTAAATCTACATTCTTCATGGCCACTACATGTTAGTTTGTATATTTGTTTCACAAGACATCATCCAAGGTGATATCAATTATATTACTTCATATTCATGCTCCATTTCATTAATTTCATCATTTGGTTTCATTACCTACAAGGGGTTTCACTGAGGCAAACCCCCATTCACTAACAAACAATTTTTTCTTCCCTTGAGTGTGTGTTTATAGATTTATAGGTTGAAGATCAAGTTGAGCAAGATTTGGAGCAATATTCTCAAAGTTGCAAAGTTGCTAAAGTTATCATTCAAAGTGCAAGATCACAAAAAGAGCTCTATAGAATTGAATATAGACTTCCAGAACTTGATAACAAGGAATTTAAGAGTGTAGACATCAAGGAATAGGATCTTGAAATTAGTTTTTCAAAACCCTAAAAGGAACCATAAACCATTGAAGGCGAATGATTTCTCCATAGCTCAAAAATAACAACTTTTTGGCTAGGTACACAACTTTTTATGCTCTAAAAACATCCCCAATAGTTGCTATAATAGTTAGGTTTCATTTCTTATTATTATTTGCATCTTATTCTACATAATTTGAGGTGTTTAGGGTCTTAGAAAAATCAATTGTCTCTCACTTTTTTGATTCATTTGGTGGACTCTATTTTTAACCCTTAATCATTATCTCTCCCTCTCCCTCTATCATTATCTCTCCCTCTCCCTCTATATATTGATATATCTCTCCCCCTCTTCTTCTCTCTCTACCTCTCTACCTATATCTCTCATTTTCTCTATCTCTTTCTCTCTACCTCTCTACCTATATCTCTGCTTTTCTCTACCTCTATCTCTCTACCTCTTTACCTCTCCCTCTCCCTCTCTATTTCTCTCTCTATCACTTTATCTTACCATATATATCTATCTGGAGAGATAGGGTGAGGGAGAGTAGAGAGGGAGGAGGTGAGATGGGAGGCGGTGGGAGGGATAGGTAGAGGTGGGTAGGGGATGGGATGGGGACCATCTCAGGAGAGAGAGAGGTAAGGTGGGAGGGATAGAGGTTCGGTGAAGATGGATCAGGTGGGGATATAAAGAAAAGTATAGAAGGGAAGGAGAGATGGAAGTGGGGTAAAGGGAGGTAGATAGAAGAAGATGAGGGAGGAGTAGGGGAAGAATTAGAGGAAGGGATGAGAGGATTACGATGGGGAGGAGGAGAGAGGGAGGGAGAAGGCAGCAAATCAAAAGCGATACATATATTGAAAAAGGGTGGATAATGATATAAATATGAATAAGATAATAGTTTAAGGATGGGTATAGAAATTAAAATTGAGTTCTAATCAAAGAGATGGAAAATATAGAGATCAATGAGAAAGTGGTAAAGAGGGAAAAATAGAGGGAAGTATGGAGGGATGGAGAGGTAGATAGATAATTCTAGAGCTCAATATATTGAGACAGAGAGGTATAAAGAGGGAAAAATAGATAGGGAGGGAGGGAGGGAGAGATAGGTGGAGAGATAGTTCTAGAGCTCAAGGGGAGATAATGAAATATAAAGAGGTAGAAAAAATGGATAGAGAGATATGATGATTTATTAATATTTGTTCATATCCTTACTATACAAAATATAAATATTTCATTATTTATAACTTCTCTAATATTTAAAGTATTTTGAGATGATTGTTACAAAAAAAATATGAAAAAGGGACTTCATATGCAAAAGTAGTGAGTATTTGATGTTTCAAAAATGAAATATGATTTCAAATGATTATAACTAATTTTTGTGTATAATCTAGAAACACTAGACCTAGTACATTGCATAGTTCTCTGAATTACCTTTCCAATGCCTATAAAAATCAAAATTTTGATAAGAAACACAAAAGTTATGTCCATTTTATTGAAGGCTTTTTGGGCTTTTCAAAATGGATATTTATTTTGCAATTATGGATATCCATTTTATCAAAATGGATATTTATTTTGAAGACATAAAAATGGGTACCCATTTCTAAAAAATAGATATCCATTTTGCAAACATAAAAATTGGTACCCATTTCAACAAAATGGATATCCATTTTTTTTTTAAGACATGGGAATGGGTACCCATTTTTAAAAAATGGATATCCACTTTGTTTTTCATAATGGATATCTGATTTGAAGACATAAAAATAGATGTCCATTATTTTCACATAATCTTTTTCCCTCAATTTTTTCCTTGTGATTGCTTTGGGATTTGGCTTTGAGATGTCAAACCTAAAAATTCAATTTCCCCAATGTGTTAAAAGGTTTTGAATCCTCTTTTCATGACTTCACCCTTCATGCTGACAACTTTTTTATCCAAATTTGATGAAACAAAAAGGTTTTATTTAGTAAATTTTCAACATTATACTAATATAAGATATGCTTTATTTTGAATTTAATAGATAGTTATTATTTATTTTCTATATGCACTAAATAAAGTCTTGATTGATAGGATGATTGAAAAACATCTATAAATTTTAAATGGTTATACATTTTTAATCTAAAAGATGCATCACATTTTATGCTTCACAAACTAAACTTTAAAAAATGAATTTCATAAAATTTTGACCAAGTTAGGGTGGTCAAACAAATGGTTTTTAATATATTTAAAAATTCCTACTAGAAGATTCATAACTAATTATTTACTTGCAAAAAAATTACAAAAACATTTGTGTCACATCCGAGCATGTGTCCTCTACTTATATTGAAAGATTCAAAAAAAAAAAAAATTTGCTCATGCTTAGGGTGGCTGAACAATCACCTGTTTTTTTTTTCCAAAATTTAAAGTACTACTACATTGAAATTTTTAATTTTCACCAAATCAAATGATTTTTTTCCAAAAAAAAACCTAGTAGCCTACAAACAAAATTCAACTTGATAAAAATTATATTCCTACATATTTTCAAATTATGTTAATAACCTATTTAAATTTTTATATAAAGTTGCTTAAGTCTATTTTTTTATATTTTCATTGCCACTTAAAGGCCTTTGGCCCATCATGATCCTACACTGACCCAAGTGTTGTAGATTCAAAAATATTGTTGTCTTCCTTATACTTTTTATCAAAATAGGCTTTAAAGCTAGACCACATTTATCAATTGATTCATCTAATAAACAACACAAGTCATTTGTATCAAATGTCACATTACATAATGTAGACTTAGACTTTAGGCATTGATTTTCCTTTATGTAAGCTTCAAGTAATTGTCCAAAAAATTATTTTCTTCTCTCAATTTCAATTTATCTTCCTTTTGTGACCTATTTTACTCTTCTAATTCTTCATTTTTCTTTCTAATTTTCTCAATATCTTCTTCCAAAATATTTTTTTTACACATTAAGTATTTATTTTCTTTCTTTTATCTTTTACTAATCTTTGTCATTGGAAAATAGTTTCCTTATGCAATTAAAGTTTAACTATAAGATGGAGGAAATCATTCTAGCCTAGATAAACTAACAGACACAACACTTCTAAGCTATAAACCTCATCTAAAACAAGAGAATACAAAAAAAAATGAGGAATAAAATGCAAGCATTTAAATGAAAACACTCCCCATATTGTAGTTGATTCACTTCCCTTATCTCTCTTATTTCTTCTTTTGCCAATATTGCCCTCAAATTTGTTGTTGAAGTTGTGCAAAATACCTACAAATAGTAAGCAAGAAAGTTGGAGATGACGGCTCTTAAGGAAAAAATGGAGGAAGGATGCTTTTATAGAAAACCATTCAAATGGATGGATGATATCAAACTTCTAGAAAGATGCCAAGATCAACGATGGAGGATTGATACACCGAGAATATTCTATTCATGGGAGGGTTATGGCACCAATGACTATGACAAAGACAGTTGTGATAGATATTAATGAGCAAGTGGGAGGAAATGAATGAATCAAAAATTGACAAATAATTAATTAATGGGACAGGAATATTTGACCAAGTGGAGGATAAATAATTCATTCAAACTATGTATTTGAGAATAAGAGGAAATGGACAAGTAGAGATTCAATTAAAATAATTTGCATAATTATTTTAATTAAATGAGAGGAAATATGAAAAGAGGAATTAAATAATTAAATTGATTTAATTATTTAATGCAAGACATATGGAGGAAAATTACATAATTTTGATAATTATTTAATAAATGGAAGAATTAAAAGAGGGAGTGAATAGTTAAATAAATAAATGATAATTATTTCACCATAAACGAAAGATGACAAGCGAAATAATTAAATAAATAATAATTTATTTAATTATTGAAGAAAGCGAAATATTAGTGACACAATTTATTTATTTAATTGATTAGGATAGAATAAAGGTTAAAAAGTGAATTAATTAAATAATTACAAATTATTTAATTGACAGAGGAACATGATCAAGAATAATCAAATAATTAAAATTATTTAATTATCGAGGGACAACAACCAAGAAAAATGGCGCTCGCAGACTTAGGACATTTTTCGATGTCTACATTTTTCCCCTCTTTCACATAATGAAGTTCATCATGTTGTGTCAAAGAAATTCAGTTAAAGGATGCCCTAGTGAAGTCAGGGTACAAGAATGCCCCCTTAGGAAAATTTTACAAATTTTCAAAAGGTTTCAAAAAATTTGGAAAATTGTCCCGATAAGACACATGGATGGCCAAGAATCCAATGGTGAAGATAGAATTGAGTTTTGAGGTCGATAAAGGGGTCAAATTCAGGATTGAAGTCATTAAAAGGACCCTCCAATAAACAAGGCAAGTCAAAACCCTAATTTTGGACCTATAAATAGAAATTTGAGTGAGTTTAAAGGTAATTTGTGCATTCCCAATTTAGAGATTTTTAGAGCTCTAAGGGATTTTCTAGTGAGGATGTCACATGTTCTAGAGTCCGCCCACCCAACATACCGCATCTAAAGATACCGCCAACTTGAGGGAGCACCCGCCTCGGTATGTACTACTAGCCCACTTTGTAATTTTATTTTATTTTCGCATATTTAGATAGGGAAAAACTTTAGAAGGCAATTATGTCGTAGAATTTTATGATGCAATTGTGTGCGCATTCGACGTAGATGATAAGCAGTTTGCTACAATCATCTCATCATGACACAATTGCATTAGGGTTAGGGTAGGGGCATTTGCAGTGCGACGCAAAAAATTGTGTGACGCAACCAAATTTTTGAGTCACATATGCGGTCGGGAATGACACAAGTGTCAGGATGCAACACATGTGATGTACAGAATGATGCATGTGACAGGCGAGTGAAGCAATCACAATTGCGAGCCGGTGGATAATATGTGTGATGTGTTTGAAAAATCTATGATGCAATTGCCTCGTTAAAAATTTTCCCCATATTAGGAAATGTTGACTTGGTCAACTTAGGTGCAATAGGTCAATTGAAGGTCATCTTGGATTGACATAATGATTTTCTTGATGATTTTAGGAGCATTTACCTCCCATTTATACATGAGAGTCAAGACCAGATGTTTTCTAACTATGGGACCAGTTGGGCAATGAGGAAAAACATACATTGTTGGACCTGGGTTTCTTCTATGTTACCTATATGCCCGTGATTAGGGAAAATAGGGGGATGTTGACAGCATTGGTAGAGTGATGGCACTCTGAGATGAGCAGCTTCCACTTACCAATAAGGGAGGCAATATTCACCCTAGAGGATGTGTACAAGATATTACAGCTTCTGAGTCATGGGGAGCGGGTACATTATGACCCCGCTCAAGGACTGAAGGCATTATATGAGTACTATGATTGCAATGATGATGTAGAGCTTGGGATCTAGGGTTATGAGATCTAATGGGAGACGTTGGCATAGTGATATGATAGATATGATTGTGTTTTGTGCACCTTGATAGTAGGAGTGATGATTCCCCACCATAGGGGTCATGGTTTCTCGATGGGTTGGGGAGAGATGCTTGGGTCGATGGTTCGGTTCAGGATAGTGTATGCATGGGGGCCATGTCTATTGGCCATGCTTTACTTTCAATTGCATGATATTTCCTACAGGGGAGGATAGAGTTTGAGTTGTGGGGTTGCACTACTGAGAGTTTGGTTTTGGGAGCATATAGCAGTGTTCCAACCTTCGGTGGTCCAACAATTGGCAACAGATGCTCCATACTATTATATTCATTAGGGGCTCTAACACATAAACATGTGGGGGATGTTGGTTACTAGAGGCATGGGTTAGACACATTAGTCAGTTTCATTTGGAGGCCATACAGGACTTGTGATTTTTGGATTGACAAAGAGGATCACATGCCATGGTGTCATCAGCCTAGATAGCTCATCTGGTGCACTATTGAAACCCAACATATAATTGATATGTATCTCCCGAAGAGGGTTCAAAGATAGTTTGGGGAGAGACAGGGTGTTCCAGTTGGCACTACAGAGTTTTTGCGATCCTCCCAAGAGGTGCATCCCTGGGGACCTTAGATTGTGGTTACTACAACAGAGCAGGAGATCAATGCCCTTCAGGCATTGGATTGGGAGTGGAGAGGAGGGGATGTTGATGCAGGTACCACACTAGAGTACAATTCTTGGTGGTTGATACATAGACTAGTACCTTTGACAGGTCCTCTTTCACACCCAAACACATTGAAATGGTCCAAGCTACATTGGACTAGCAATATATCTTAAGAGTCCAAAGTGCAAAAAGATAGCAATCTTTGAGGAGAAATTACTCAAACACCATGTCACTTAGAAACATTATATCTAAGGCTACGAGATCACATTGGGCCCCTCTACAATAACCTCTCTCAGTTCTTGATATCTCTAAGGTAGTTTCTCGTGGTGTCCACTTTTCAGTAGATGGAAAAAGGGTCAAATGTAAGCAATGTAAAGTTGCAAAGGGCTATAACTTTTGATCTGCAACTCGTGTGACCAAACCAATAGTTCCAACATGTCTAAATGGGTACGTTTAGGCTAGGTATGGTCATGTTTTACACCCAAACATGCTAGAGTGGTCTGAGCTACATTACAGCAGAGCATGAAGCATACATGTGAACACATGAAGTATACATAGGAAGCATGATGCATACACATGAATACATATAATACATGGAGTATACATAGTAAGCATGAAGCCTACATGTGAATACACATAATGCATGAAGTATACACCTAAATCATGAATCATACAAGTGAACACATGAAGTATCTATATGAAACATGAAACATACATGTCAATACACATAATATGTGAAGTATACATAAGAAGCGTGAAGCATACACATGAATACATGAAGTATACACATGAATCATGAAGAATACACATGAACACATAAATTATACATTGGAAGCATGAAGCATACATGTGAATACACGTAATAAGTGAGGTATACACAAGAAGCATGAAGCATACACATGAATACATGATGTATACACATAAATCATAAAGCATACACGTGAACACATGAATTATATATCGGAAGCATGAAGCATACATGTGAATAAGTGAAGCACAATTACTCAAATACACATAAGCCATTAAGTATACACATGAATACAAAGTATACACATGAAAACACATAAGTCACAAAGTATATATTGGAATACACGTAAGTCACAAAATATACACATAAGTTGTAAATTATATAGTTGAATACACGTAACTGATATCTATTGAAGCATGGATTTAAAATGAAAATATGGACACCATCAATAAAAAATATTTTTATTACCAAATAGCCAGGTACGCATGCATCAATATATGTCGATATAAGTATAAAATATATACAAAATAGCCATATAGGCTTACAAGAATTCCATATAGGCATACAATGTCAAGTATATACAATACAAAAAATGTCCAAAAATGCCATATAGGCAAACAAATGACCCCAATCAAAATTCATTTCCCTCCAGGTGAAGGAAACAAACAGGTGACCTTTGTTGGTCGGGTGGATGGCGATGCATATGACACTCCTTTACTTTGAATTTGAGGGTTGGTCCTCCTATTAGTTCTAGATCAAGCTTCACCTATTACAATAACAAGTAAAGACATTAATATATAGAAATTACATTATAAAAAATAATATATTTAACAAAATATTCACTTACCACCACTAAATGATCTCTCTCCTCAAGCAAAAGGTCTGCATGATCGGGCTCTAGCATGCCAAAGTCTTATAGAAACCATCCAAATAGAAATTAAATTGAGAATCAATAATTATTTGATTTTTCAATAATAAACAACTATAACAATGAATGTAATTTCAAATTTACTAATCTACCTCATACCCCCATCATATCCATCAAGCTGTCTATTGTGAAAGATACATAATGCTCCATTTCCCTATCAACATCAGGAGGTGTTTCTGCTTGCAACATCTAAAAATAAAACAACAAATTATTAAATCACGAAAACTAGAATAGTGATGTAGGTCATGGCTTATAATGTATGAGATAATAAAAAAATTAATTGAGTACTTATTGAACTATATATTTCTTACTATTATGCTTACTATTTTCCCTATCCATAGCTTGTTCAAAAGCACTATTTTAGGCTTTTATCCATACCAGCAACACAATGAACTGATTGATAAAATTCTTTGGTAGACATGTATGAAAAATGTGGTAGCATAGAGAAGGAAGTGAAATGCTTGAAAAAAATGCCTCAAATAAATGTGGTCTCACGGTGATGGAATTCCATGACAAATTTGTGTTTCATGGAATTCCATCACCACAAGACCACATTTCTTTGAGGAATTTTTCAAACAATTCATTTCCTTGTCTATGCTATTATGTTGGGATGGGGTGGATGACTTTGCTTGGTAATAGTGTCATATGGATTTTAAGGATGTGGGATATGAACAAGTGGCATTTGAGACATGCTTTCAAATATCATGCTTTATATATGATATCCAACTCAATATACATGAACATACACCCTTATACCCCAATGTTCAAAAAAAATGGATAAAAGGACAATGATCATGACCATAAGGGGCAAAGGCATAAGAGTAACTCATAAGTAAGATGTAAAAAAAGATTTCAATCACTATGATAGCATAAGTATGACAGTGAGAAGCTCTATTTGTAGACTTCAAGTGAGCTCATTATTCTTGATCATGAGAATATTCCAAATCATGCATCATCATGCAAGATAAATAATAGTGGTTGTTGACACAGTACTCAAGATGGGCAGTCATATTCTGCTTGTTTGGAAATATAGAATAGTGGATGTAAGTTTCCTCCTAGATTTTAAGGGAGATGATGTCAACAATTGTGAAGATATAGATGAGTGCATAGGGTAAATATGGGCATAGGGTGAATGAGGAGGGGATAATGGGATGAGAATAGGAGGGAAAATGGGACAAGACCAAGAGGGGATAATGGAACATATGATGAATTAGGATGTGTCTAGTGTTTGACTATAGCACATGAAGTTGGTTGTTGTGGTACAATGCAACAGTAATGGAGAAGAGATTTGGTCAATAATGAGTTGAAGGAAATATTTCTTGTAATGGTATGTGTATAGGATAAAATTTGGATGGATTTGGTATAGCATAGAAAGGATAAAGAGACAAGACCAAGAGCGGATAATGGGACATATGGTGGAATAGTAGAGGGTACAATGGGATGGGAGTTTGAAGGGGATAATGGAACATAGAATGGACTAGTAGAGATTAGTGGGATGGTCCAAGAGGGGATCGTAGAACATAGGGTAAACTATTAGATGTTAATGGGTTGGGATTAGGAGGGAATAAAGGAACATAGGGTGAATTAGGGGAAGATAATGGGACAAGACCAAGAGGGGATAATGGAACATAGGGTGAAATAAGAGAGAGTAATGGGATGGGAATAGAAAGGGATAATGGAACACAAGATGGACTAGTAGAGATTAATGGGATGGGATAGGATGAGATAAAAAAATATAACATGAAATATTAAAGGTTAATGGGATAGGATTAGGAGGGAATAATGGAACATAGGGTGAATTAGAAGGTGTCTAAGGTTTGACTATAGTACATGAAGTGGGACTTGAGGTGTGTAGTAATAATGGAGAAAAATTTTGGTCAATAATGAGTGGAAGGAAAGGTTTCTTGTAAGATTATCTATATAGGATGAAACACGAAAAAGATGGTATAACATAGAATGGATAAAGAGACAAGACCAAGAGGGGATGATGGAACATAGGAAAAATAATAGAGGTTACAATAAGATGGGAGTAGAAGGGGATAATGAAACATAGGATGGACTAGTAGATATTAGTGGCATGGGCTAGGAGGGGATCATGGAAAATAGGGTGAAATATTAAATGTCAATGGGATGGGATTAGGAAGGAATAAGGAACATAAAGTGAATTAGGAGAAGACAATGGGACACGATCAAGAGGGGATAATGGAACATAGAATGGACTAGTAGAGATTAATTGGATGAGCTAGGATGGGATAATAAAACATAAGCTAAACTATTAGAGGCTAATGGGATGTGATTAGGACGGAATATTAGAACATAAGGTGAATTAGGCAGTGTCTAAGGTGTGAATATAGGACATGAAGTGGGAAATTGAGGTGTGTAGTAATAATGTATGTCAATAATGAGCAGAAGGAAAGGTTTCTTGTAAGGATATGTGTATAAGATGAAATATGGAGGAAGGTGGTATAATATATAAGGTGTTAAAGATTGGGATATGTGATATAAAATGGTTAAAATATGTGTGATAATAGGAATGAAATAATGAGATGGACGTTGAATGGTAAATATATTTAGGATCTCACAAGACCAACCAAGTATGGCATCCTCTAGTAGATATGGAAAATAAGACATCATGGTAGATTCCTTACAACATGGTTCATTCATATCACATGTCATATACTCTTCATGTTTGGTTAAAATGTGTGGTGAGGAGGATGATACAAGTGATAGGTTATGGTATGTTGGAAGGTAAGACTTAACTTGGTTGAATGGATGAGGTAGCCTAAAAATGAGCATGAAAGAAACTATGTGAGAGAAAATTTCCCACTATGATCTACCATTATAAAAAGTAGCATGTGTCCATAACATCTTGTACAAGGCAAGTGGGTAGAGCTATTGGTCATAGGCAAGCCAAGGGATATAACAAGGGATTATTGAAATCATGGGCACATAGTACTAGTGAATACTAGAAAAGGTGATAACGATAGCCATTTGAGAATAAAGCATGTTCTTTGACTTATTTACCGACTAGCTATAAGTAGTAAATAATCAATTATAACCTAAACTATTAATATTTTTTGTGAGGAAATAATATGAGAATTGGCACCAAAGAGAATATGCATTACACATAGAGAAAAAAATTTTAAGGTTCTATGGGCGAGCTACCAACAAAATATCTTCCAACCTTGAACTATAGTTCTTATGAGAGCAATTTCATAATCATTCAAAAGTTATCAAACTATATAATATAAAATTGAGATGGAAAATAAGAAATAATTTCAACTCCGAGCTTTCAATTTCTTAATTGCACAATTTAGACTCATTCATTCTCTGCTTCACATTCCTCCAATGTTTGTGTTTCTCATCAATTTTTTAGATTTGTACATGTAAAATTACCAAAACTAGCTAACATTATTTTACAACACCATTAATGAATAAAGGTTACCCGAGTGAAAGTTGTATGATGACATGAATAGTGAGGTGTGGAGCTTGAACGTACCCCAACAAAATGTTTGACATCCAAAGCATGTTATGATACAATCATTCAAATAACATTCAACTATTCACATGCAATAATTATTTCTTTAATACTAGTTGCATACATGAAGACTTGACATTGAAAAGAAATAAGGGTCTACACGAATGGTGCAAGTATCACGAACACTCTAGCCCTAAATTTTCATCTTACTGATTCTACTAATTTAGTTATTCTTACATTTCAAAATATATAATTTAATAAAAAAAATTAAATGAACTTGCTGAATTTTACCTAAGTATCAATGTCGAATGTTTCATTCAACAATGCATCTCTCATAACCATCTTCTCAACAACTGATGTAGGTCATGTAGCTACATCCTAAGCACTCTAATAATCATACATGAAAAGAGCACTACAAGAGCGACAATGGTGGGGTGCAACTCTAGGCCTAGAAGTCTTGTCCACATCAGGCTCTACTAGAGGCCTTGCACACTATATAATGCTCTGAGTGAGCGAGCTAATCAACTCCAATGTGTCCACCTCGACACTGTCCTTCACAACGGAAGGAACAACAACATGCTCCACCATGGGCTTGGCCAAGGGTCTTGGTGCCAACTGTGGATTATGTCGTGCACTTGGTCTATCATGTGTGGATCCCCCACCTCTACCCTAAAAGTCTAAAATCTCAAAATAATTTGGCACCTTATTGAGGAAAAAATCACAATAGATTTTCCTCAAAAAATACTATAGTACCTAATGGTTATTGCATGGAGGTTGGTCAAAAACTATCCACCACCGCTCCCAAAACTTTTTTTTTATTAATTCATGGTGGCACCAATGGATGGGGGACCTCCTTCATGCATGTGATAAAGGTGTGTTGGTAGACTCGGGTTTGTAAATAGGGCACACAAGTCGGCTTTGCTAAAAAAAAAAAAATTCACATTTGCATATGAAAGACCAATAGCATAAAATTGTTTTAATTCATCCCTCTTATTCGAACAAAAATTGATTTTCTCACTCATTTCTCCTACATGTGATACAATTGACTTCAACGATTTGGTAATCCCTCTCCTATAAGGGTGGGTCTCAGCATGCTAAGTTAATCTTCCAATCAATTGTTCAATCTCTCTTTTGTTGTTTTCAATTTGATTTAAGATGTTTTCTTGGGTTCCTTGTGGATTCCTATGAATTTAAGAAGGGGTTTGAGGTTGTTCTTGTTCGGGAGACTCTTTGTGAGGGGGTGATTGTGAATTGTCAATGTTTTGAGGTGGAAATTGATTCCCTGGAAATTAAAATAATTTTTTTTAAAGAAACCTATTTCAATATACATTCTAATTCTAATTCAAAATTAAAATGATAGAAATACATACCTCTTTGATCTCTTTGACCTCTTTAACATCTTGGTAGCATACTTGCAAAGAATTGCAAGAAAAATTTGATCTCCTTTTGGCGAGTGCAACTTGAGAGAGAAAAAAAAAATGGGAGAACAAGGAATGGGTTGTTGAAAAAATGTGTTGAAAATGGCTAGTTTTTTTTAAAGACTTTTTGCATTTGGTGAGCACCAAATTTTGCACTCGCCAAATGCAAAGCTAGTTTGGTGTGTGTGAAAACAACAATTTGGTGTGTGTGAAAACAACAATTTCGTGTTTTTTTTGGAAAAAGTGGCACCTTTTTTCTGTCACAGGTGGGTGCATTGACCCATATGGATCCTTGGGATCTTTCATCAACTAAGAAATGATTAAGCTTCAACCTAAATAAAATAACAAGGATATAAATGTTCTATGGTAGAATATTACCCTTATAAATACTTCCTCTAAAATTTTGTCTAAAGTGATAAACACTTCTTGCCTTCCTTGATAAGAGGAGTTCTTCTTTCCCTGTATAGATATAATGGGTGTGTATTCATACTTCATCAACATTTTGAGATTATTTTTATCATCAAAAAAATATTATAAAGGTGTCCAAATAACCCTTTCAAGTATTTTATTGGTATTTATTTGTCTATCACATCTTTTAAAGTAAAATTGTCTTCTTATGAAATTAACTAGTAATGTCTTGAATATTTTGACCTTGTCTTTGATGGTAAATTCATCTAATTTTTATAGTATATAAAGGTAGAATTATTTTCATCATAAATTTAAAGTCCTTTTAGTTGGAGATTAGTGGAACTTGTCTTATCTACAAGGAGGTGACATGGGCTTTGTATCAAATGAGTGCATGATCAAAGTGTTTTAAATGAACACAAGATTCTTCTTATTATGACTTTAATTTATGTAAATTCAAATAGACCTTTGGTTATGTTAAGCTGGAGATATTTCAAGAGTGAAGGTCATGGGGAATGTTTTAATGATTTAGAACAAATTAAAGAGAGGATTATCTTATAAAGGAAAGGATTTTTTTGGAAAATAAACAAGGGTGATAGAGTGTTAATTTGGATATTTTTGGAAAATAAACAAGGGTGATAGAGTGTTAATTTGAATATTTTTGGGATAATTACCCCCTATTATCTCATCCTTTCCCCAACTTCAAGCCATTTATGCCACTTTTTAGGGGGGTAGATGGAATAGAGTTGATGAATTTAACTAATCTTTACTTTAGGGTGGCATATACTATTAGAAGATGAAAGAAGTCTTGTAGATGGTCATGAGAGGGTTCTTTAAAGGATCGAGATATTTTAGCTTCAATCCTAGAAGATAAACCTTATAGCTCTTTGGAGGACTCTAATATGCTTTCTTGGTTGCATGATTCTAAATGAAGTTACTTAGTGGCTCTTATATATCAAAATATTGAGTAGAATAAGGAGGGTTATATTTAATATCCCTTGTGAAAAATAATTTAGAACAAATTTGGTTGGCCTAAGTGTAATTTTTTATGTGGATTCTTAAATTTAGAAAAATGACTCACGTGGGAAATATTAGGAAGGGAGGTTTATTTTGACCCTGCATATGTGTTCTCTGTGGTGGTAATGAAGAATGTGCTAATCATATTTTATTCCAGTTCTCCCTTTCTCTGAAAATATGGTCTTCATGGTGGATGATTTGGAGTAGGCCTATCATCTATACTACTTCCTTAATTTCTAGGAGAATATGGGTCATCCCCTTGCTTCTTGTAAGTGTGGAATAAGTATGAGTAAAATAACACTTCTTAATAAGGCATTATATCAAAGATTCAAAAAATTAAACTAGTTTAAAGCAAGAATCTACTAAAAGCATCATATTGTTCCCTATCTAGGTATGTGCAGGATCATCATGGAAAAAACAAGCCCTTAAGTGGCAATGAAAATTTAGAAAAAACAGAGTTAGGAAACTTGACGTAAAAATTTGAATAAGTTATCTATATTATTTCAAGAATATGTAAGAATAGAATTTGTGAAAAATTGAATGTAGTTTCTAAACTACTAGGTTTATTTTTCTAAAAAAAAAAATCTATTTGGTGAAAATTTGAAATTTCAATGCAGTAGTACTTAAATTTCAAGGTAAAAATAAGAAGTAGGTGTCTATCTAACCACCATAACCATAATAAAATGGTAATATTTTTTCATAAGATTGTAGATATAAGTAGAGGACTCATGTCCGAATGTGATGCATATTTTTTATAATTTTATTCCAAGTAAATAATTAATTATGAACTTTTTATTACAACTTTTAAAAAATATAAAAACTTGTATGTCTGACCACCTTAACTTGGTCAAAACTTCATGAAATTCAAAAAAAAATTTAATCCTATAGTATGCGAAGCATAGAATGTGACGCATGTTTTGGATTCAAAAAATGTGATACCATTTGAAAGAAATAGATGTTTTTCAATCAGGCTATCAATCAGGACTTTAGATGTAATTCTAATAGAAAATCAATAATAATTATTTATTAGATTCAAAGTAAAGTATAATTTATATTGGTGGAAAGTTGAGAAGCTCCTTTACAAACCCTTTACATTTCATCAATTTTGGGTAAAAAAAAGTCATCAGCCACATGGTCGAAATCTAGAAAAGCAAGGTAAGTTGTTAAACACATTTTTTGTGTTGACTTCTTAGGATTGGCAAGTCTGAACCAAATTCCAAAGCAAGCCCAAGGCTAATCCTTAGGCATTAAATTTTGTGTTAGAAATATCGGATACCCGATTTGAATCTAATATACAATATGTTTTATGATATATGATTTAAAAAATGCAATAAAGTTTATAATTTAATATATAATATACAATATAGTTTATAATGTAATATATAATATACAATTTATGATAATCTCTTACCGAATTATGTATTTAATATATAATATATTATATTATTATGTATAATATTTAAATATTTTAGTTAATGTATAAATATTTAAATATATATATATATATATATATATATATTACTAATATATAAAATATTTAAATATTATCTCTTTCCCTCTCTCTCTCTCCATCTCTCTCTCCCCAAGTCTGTGCTCAATCACTCTTATCTCTCTCCCCTCTATCCCCCCTCTACCCTCTATCTCTCCCTGACTCCCTCCCTCTCTTTCACTAACTCCCTCTATCTCTCCCCCCTCTACCCTAA
>VDFB02086081.1:36408697-36436650 GCA_007258455.2 Sequoia sempervirens | reverse complement strand
TCCCACCCTCTACCACTCTCCCCCATCCTCTCTCCCACTCTCCCACTCCTCTCCCACTCCCTCCCACCCTCTCTCCCACTATCTTCCTCATACCCCCTCTCCCTCTCTCCCACTCTCTTCCTCATACCCCCTCTCACTTTCTCAAGTCTCTCTCTCTCCCCTATACCCTTAACCCTTAAACCCTAAATCCTTAACCATTAAACCCTCTACCCTATACTATAAACCCTTAACCCTTAAGCCCTCTACCCTCTACCATTAACCCTCATGTCTATGTGTACACAAATCAGATATCCAATTTGTAGAACTAAAATCATACCATTACAAAACATTTTAAAATGTTTTTCAAATCAGATATCAAATTGTATCGAATATCAATTTTTTGGGCCATAGAAAACCCCATGTGGGTCATTTTGTGCATTCCAAAGGACCCTACATTATGTTTGCAGGCTTTGCGGGTGAAAAATGTGCGGTTTTAGATAAGAAGAGACAAAGATCAACTTTTTGGAGCATCTTCTACTCAAATTTGTCATAAGCAATGATTTTTTAGCATCTTTTATGAGGTATAATGGGGAGCAGAAATTGTTGGAAGAAAAAACATAAGAGAAAGCTTACAAAAGAACAAATTCAAGCATATAGACAAAGAGATAGAGAAGGTCATAGGAAGAGAAGACAAGGTATGTTAAATATTGGTGAACCTGAGCCCTATGGTCTTTTAAGTGAAGAGGAAATTGAATATGTTCAAGGTGAAAATGTTGGAATTGAACATGTTGAACATGATATTCAAATTGTGAATGAAAATATTGAAATTGATAATGAAAATGTTCAAGGTGAAAATGTTGGAATATAAGATGTTGAACATGATATTCAAATTGGGAATGAAAAATTTGAAAAGGATAATGAAAATTTTCAAGGGTGAAATATGTTGGAATCGAAGATGTTGAACATGATATTGAAAATGTTCAAGGTGAAAATGTTGGAAATGAAGATTTTGACATAATATTGAAGCAAGTGTAAATTATGTTTCACCAGATTACATGAGAAATGAAGAACCTTGTGTGGAAGAAAGACATATTCCAAATTCAAGACCTTCAAGAACCCCTAAATGGTTACTTGAAATTGATGGGAACATTATAAATAATTTTAAAGGCAAGTTGTTGAAGCATCATGCCAGACCAAAGACAAAACAACTATGGACACTTAGTAATGTTGATCATGAAGCAATATTGGATACTCTTAAGCAAAGAGATGACCCTTCAGGCACACTTGAATAGCATTTTCAAGAATGGAAGGTACAATGCTTACATTCATTATGCTTAAGTTCATTAGTGTTCTTTATTTAATACTGATATTTTGTATACTATTGCAATGCAGGTGTCTTTAATAGTGATATTTTGTATGCACTTTTGTGATATTTTTGGCACGATTGATCATGGACCTGTTGCAACAATAGCTAGCTCTGATCCTTTTAGAGAGGTATGCGATAGATTACAACAATATAGATTGGTTATCCTAGTCATCTTTTATAGTTTGCATTACCATCTCATCATATTTTGTGTCATTTAGAATAATATAGATTGGTTTTCTAAGCATCTTTTATAGTTTGCATCACCAATTCATCATCATTTAGGTTGTTTAGATTAATATAGATTTGTTAGTCTAAGCATATTTTCTATTGTGACAATACAGATTTCTCATTTTCCCATTTTTGCGATATTCCTAGCACGATTGATCATGGACCTGTTGCAACAATAGCCAGCTTTGATCCTTTTAGAGAGGTATGTGAGAGATTACAACAATATAGATTGGTTATTCTAAGCATCTTTTATAGTTTGCATTACCATCTCATCATATTTTGTGTCATTTAGAATAATATAGATTTGTTTTTCTAAGCATCTTTTATAGTTTGCATCACCAATTCATCATCATTCAAGTTGTTTAGATTAATATAGATTTGTTAGTCTAAGCATCTTTTCTATTGTGAGAATATAGATTTCTCATTTTCCCACTTTTGCGATATTCTTGGCACGATTGATCATGGACCTGCTACAACAATAGCCAGCTCTGATTGTTTCAGACAGGTATGCAACAAATTACAACAATATAGATTGGTTATTCTAAGTGTCTTTTATAGTTTGCATTACCATCTCATCATATTTTGTGTCATTTAGAATAATATAGATTGGTTATTCTAAGCTACCTTGATGGTTTGTATAGGTTCTTGTTAGTATAGAACGTGAACATACTACTATTGTGGAAGAATGTGCCCTGAATGCCTCCAATAGGAAAATTTTGTAAAATTTGAATTTTAAAATGTGAAACAATGTAAAAAGGTCATAACTATGTATGGGCATAATCTATATCCAGTGACGTTTTTTGAAATATGGGTCAAATGTCTAGCATTATATAAAGGGTATGTTTAAAATGTAAAGGGGTCTATATTTTGGAAACTCATAGGTTGAATTAGTCATACAGGTGTATGCTTTATTACTGTTATTGGGACAATTCTGTAATAACTTTTTATACTTAATCAAGCTACAACTGAAGTTTTCTTCCTCGTTCTTTCCTATCGGTATGCTCATTCAAACTAGGTTTTGTAATATCTCCTATTTATATATAATAAATTACAGTGGCTTGCCACTTTTGCTCCTCAAATCCAACTTGGGTGCAACTTTGTTTTAGCGAAATTCCACTCATATTCTCCATCGCTCTATCTTCGAGACCAACAGTCAACAAATCTTACTTCTAATGTTCATTGACATTAACAAGAGATTATAACTCCTATTTTCCCACCTAATTTCCTCATTTTGCCATGCAGCAACTCCACCAACTCAGAAATCTGAGACCTTTCAATCTTTAAACCCACACGCGTCACCTGCCTAAAATAAAATCTACCATAGCCATACCATCCAACTTCTAAAGCCGTCCTGATAGATGGTATGGCCTTTTAACTACTGGACTCTTAACTCTTAAGGAAATCACTTCGTCAATGTAAGTCAAAGTGATTCGGCGTGTTGGGTTACCGGACATCCCTAGCATAAGTGTACCCATTTGGTGTCTGAGTTGCAGAATGAAAGTTGCACCACTTTGCAACTTTACACTACATGCACATCGACAACTTTTCCCTCAACTAAAACTTGTCACCCGCAGGGGAAAGCTATGAGATAGCAAAAATGAGAGGTTATTATAGATGGGCCGACATGATCCCATAGCCTCAAAGAAGTTGTAAATGTCATGGTTTTAGAAATAGCCTTTAAAGATTGTTGTCTTTTAGCACTTTGGACTCTTAAGGAAATCGTCGGTCAATGTAGATTCGGAATGATTCCGGAATATTTAGTTACCAAAGGGTCCGTCGCTTCAAGCCTATACCCATTGGATATTTAGGAACAATTTGTTTGGTCATCTGAGGTTGTTGAATGAAAGTTGCACCACTTGCAGCTTTACACTGCTTGCATCGACAACTTTTTTTCCCTCAAGCCCCAAAACTTACCACCGGGGAAAACACCTACGAGATAGCTAAAGCTGAGAGGTTGTGTAGATGGGCCAAACCACGATCCCATAGCCTCAAGCAGTGTCCAAAAATCATGGTTTTAAATAGCCCTTCAAATATTTCTTCCTTTTAGCACTTTGGACTCTTAAGGGAAACTGTCGGTCCAATGTAGCTCAGAGTGATTCGGCATATTTGGGTGCAAAAGAGGACCATCCCTAGCATAAACGTACCCATCTGGATGTGTTGGAACAGTCTATTTGGTCATACGAGTTGTTCAATGAAAGTTGCACCACTTTACAACTTTACACTACTTGCATCTGACAACTTTTCTCTCAACTGAAAACTTGCCACCACGGGAAAATGCCTCTGAGATAGAAAAAATTGAGAGAGGTTATTGTAGATGGGCCAAACACGATCCCAGAGCCTCAAAAGGAGAGTTTGTAAACATCACGGTTTCTGAAAAATAGCCCTTCAAAGATTGTTGTCTTTTAGCACTTGGACTCTTAAGGGAAATCATCAATCCAATGTAGGTTGGAGTGATTCGACATATTTGGGTGCAAAAATGGACCATCCCTAGTGTAAACGTACCCATCTAGACGTGTTGGAACAATCTGTTTGGTCGTATGAGTTGTTGAATGAAATTTGCACCACTTTGCAACACTACACTGCTTGCATTTGACAACTTTTCCCTCAACTGAAAACTTGCCACCACGGGAAAACGCCTCCGAGATAGAAAAAACTAAGAGAGGTTATTGTAGAGGGGCCTAACACAATCTCGTAGCCTCAAAAAAAAAAATTGTAGGCATCACAATTTTTGAGAAACAACCCATCAAAGATTGCTGCTCTTTTGCACTTTGGGCTCTTTAGGGATTTCACTGATTGAACGTAGCTCAAACTGCTTTGGCTTGTTTGGGTGCAAAAGGGAATAATACCTAACCTAAACATAACCATATGGATGTGATGGAACAGTCGGTTAGGTCATACAAGTTGTAGAACAAGATTTATTTATGCACTTACAAGTAGTTTTCAACCTCCAACCGAACTCCAACGCTAATTTTTGTGTGAAAAAAAGCCATGAGACCATAGCTTGTTGCTTTCTTTTTAATCAAAACTAGTGGGTAGCATAGTTAACTTCTTCATAGATTTAGCGTTTGAGATTGCAAGAATACATCAAAATGGCTAGTGTACTAAATAAATTCATATGATTTCTAAAGAATGCTGATAACTCTACCCAATTGGCTTCTTTTTTCAAAATCATACAAATTGAACCTTGGCATCAATAGACTCTATATATCAAGCTACCACAATTCAAGTTTCAATGATGAATATTTATCATGCATGTTTTAAATGGCATTCAAGTTTATGGTGGTTTTGTTGTTTATATGATGTTATGTGATATTCTAATCCTAATTCATGCTTCTATGCTGCATATATATATATTATTTTATTTTTACATATTTTTTTTACTAACGAACCCAAAATGAAATGAACCACCCCCAAAAAATATTTAGCCGAACTGGTGAACCGAACCCAAACAAATAACTTAGTTTGTAAGTCAGTTATTGGGAGCTGGTCGGTTTTTTTGTGTGAGGGAGAGTCTTAAAAAAGGTTGAGGAAGCCATTTTTGGGATTGATGAATGTAATTTTGTGAAGAATCAATAAGATCATATTGAGTTACTTTGCAAAAATGTGCTTTCTATAGAAAAAATCTATGTTTTCTCCATTGTTCGACCCCTACACAACAAGTAAATGGCTGCATAACATGTGGAATGAGGGGGAAGTATGCTTAATACCCCTTTAAAGTTGGTTTGAGTGCTTTCTTTTCATTTTTTGTGAGTTTTGTGCCAAGTTTTCTCAAGGCAGGTAGTGAACCCAGATTTTGCATTTTGAGTAAATTATGAATTATTGAAGCCCTCCACCTATTGTACCTTTCATGTGGCTCGGTGGAGAGGCTATGTACAATATGATTTGAATGTGTGTAGGTCCATTTAAGAAAGGGGAAATGATTTGTGACTCTTGGAGTTGTTGTCCTAAGCAAATCATTTCTTAAATTGCATGAAAATGGAGCTTTTAGCCTAGGATTTGTTAAAATCAATGAGAGTGGGGGAATCTCTTTAACATTTAAGCATATTGGGGTCATAATAGAGGTTTCTAAGTCGGTGGCATGGTCAAGGGAGTTGTGCAAGTGGGACTTTCAATAAACCCTATGCATTTGCATGGTAAATGGACGGTTTCATGGGACAACCTGCTAAAGGATCTGTAGGTGCAAAATAATCTTAGAATTTGTTGTTTTATGACAACTCAAGATTTTTTGGGGTGTTCTTGTGAATATCAAGTGTTTAAAGGGCACTCACTTTGTGAAAGAGGGCTAATTCACTAGCCTAGGATAGGGGTATGTTATTGGTTCTCAAATTTGGTCCAAAGGAGTCAAGGGTAGTTTTCACACATGTTTTCACCCCCACTCTGCATCAATCCATAGCTTGTTTGAAAGCACTTTTTTTAGGCTTTTAGCCATAACAACAAGCCAATGACTTGTTTGATAAAAATATTTGGTACACATGTATGAAAAATGTGGTAGCATAGACAAGGCAATGAACTATTTGAAAAAATGCCTCAAAGAAATGTGGTCTCATAAAATTCCATGACAAGCAAATGCAATTGAAAGCTGCTCCTAGTTATTAGTTATGTAATGTGAATTAATTGCATAACTGCTTAGGTTGACTTTGTAAAAACTATATTGTAATTGAAATTTTTTCATCTATCAGCATCTAGTTGTTAGTTATGCAATGTGAAGTAATGCTTTGAGTTTGAAAGATGTGAAATACAATGTAATCAGCGATATGAATATAAACTACATAGTACAACCATTCTTTTTTATGCTATTGTACATTGATATTTAACCATTGCTCATGATTAAATTTTCAAAGAGTTTAATCATGCACATGAGAAGAAATTAAATTTCAATTATCCTTCTATATCAAATTATCAATATCTTGGGTATCTCATAAAAATGGCATCAATACCAACTCAAACAAAGTTTTCAAATTGGCATATGCCATCTCGATGTCTATTCAAAATTTACATGCCAAAATGTCTATCTCATCCTAAACTACTGGTGGATCATCAAAATGGAGCCTCTTTGAAGCACTCGTTGGCTCTGAAGGTAGCTGCACAAGAAAAATGCAAACCATAATAGAGATTAGTTATACTATATGATTTAAAATCGAATAATTAACATCAAAATCAATATACATTGAATTATAATTGAACTCTAAAATTAAAATCTTGATTATCTAAAATATTTGTCTCTTCAAAGGGTCAAGAGTCCTAGAATATGCCCCTCTCAAAGAACCAACCAAACCAACTTTTGTAATGTCAATCTATATATGTTAACAAAAACATAAAATTGATCCAAGTTAGCATACAATTGTCAGTAATAGGAACATATTTACCAAACACAAAATAAAATAAACACATACCTCTTTAGGCTGATCTTTTTCTTTATCTCCTTTAGGTTTTTCGACACCTCCTCCTTGAGGTGTTTCAACACCTACTCCTTGAGGTATTTCAACCTATCCTTGAGGTGTTGAATACCTACTCCTTCAATGTTGTGGCACTTGACAACAATGACTATAGCTCATAACTACCAACACACAAAAATGACAAGTACATACAAAACACCAATCTATGTCAATGTATGTATAATCAATATAAGATCTTAAAAATATTAATTCAATCAAATTTGAGTTCAATTACCTTCCCCTTATCCAACATTACACTTCAATAATCTGGACAAGGTTGCACATAACTGCACCAGGGATTTCCTACAAAGGAAAATAAGATAAACATATAAGTTATTATATAATTTCATGAATGACAATTCAAATGACAAGCAAGTATATAATAAAAAAATGTAAACAAGTGAGTGTGAAAATATATACTATCTACATGTCAAGGCCAAATGAAATGGCCCTAAGGGTGCTATCAGTCACATGTGTGAGCTCCTCCTCAGACATCAACTATTAAATAGACCATGTAAATAAATATTAGTACTTTATACTATCTCTTATTAATATTCATTTAAAAACAAATGCAAGTTATGAATTTACAACTTAAATCTTACCTGCATTACTATTCCAATGTCCCCCTCTCTAGTAGGAGAGGACTCTATAGGGTGTGCTCCACTCCCCTGCATTTGATCTATAATGTCCACATCATGGAGGTCATAATCAGAAGTGTCCAATGGATGTTCGGTGGGTTGTACAAGAGGACCCAAGCATATCCAGTGGCACATAGAGCAAGTATGTGGCACACAAATATGTGGACCTGATGAGGATGACACGGCAGCACTCGAGCCATCGCCAACATCACCAGAATGTGGCTAAGCTACTATATAAGCATGTGAAACCAAAAGACCACTCAAAGAGTGAATAGCATGGATAGTCTGTGTGGCCACATCCTGCATAATATCTAGATGATATACTAGAGGTGGGGGAGGAAGGGGAGGAGGGGAAACATATGGGCACGAGACTACTCTAACTACCCCTGGTCTATCCTGAGGCATACCTCCACCAATGCCCTGGAAGGGTTTAATGTCAAAGTAATTGACATGATGCCCTAACACAAACTCAACATATAATTTTTTAATAAAGTAAAATGGTATATCACAATTGTTGTTCGGTGGTTTATCAAAAACCATACACCAACAATCCCAAAAGTTATCTACAATGTCCCTATGCATGCACCATTTTATAGAGAGTTTTAGTTTATTAACATTAACTAGAAAACTAGTGTGGGGGTTAACAAATAAAGAGGCTACTTGGGATTTGGTTATTCTAAGATCTTTCACATCATCATAAGACAATCCACATGCATAATATTCCCTCATGTCTTCTCACCACGAATGAAAGGCATTATGTTGGGTGGAGATGGTTTCTATATTTTAATTATTTCCTTCAATGTGTTTGACATCTCGGATAATCAAGGGATTCTTGTATAAATATCAGAAATGCCCCTCAATTGCTACAATTTTTCACCAATTAAGTCTTCAATTGATGGTTGCGGAGGTGGTGGAGCGTTTGGCATTTGTGCATTTCCATTCTCAGTTGGTGGATCATTTGGAATTTGTGCATTTTCATTCTCAGCAGCCATAATGCTTGATTAAAGTTAAAAACTAATTAATCTAATTGAAATTAGACAATATAAATGAAAATATTGTAAAAATGCTCTAGTTTTAAAAAATAATCCAAAAAAGTGGGTGGTTGGGTGGGCTCCCCCCTGCCACTCTTTCCGCCACTCGAATTCCAGGGTGGGGTGAGGTGGCTGCAGGACGGTTCTTTGTTGCCTAGGTGGCCTTGTCATAATGTTGTTGCCCTTTCCTTTGGCCGAGGGAAGAAGTTGGTGTTTAATGAGCTCGGTTCTTGATTTCTGTGGAACCTTGGTGGTCGTCAGGGAGCATGTTTGGTTTGCATTCACATTGTCCAAATTGCGACACGTCGGGTACGGGTATCATTGAAATGACTGTCGTGTGGCCGAGTGGCATCTCACTTCTTTCGAAGTGATTATAGCATGTAGGCGGAGGACCTTAGTCCGTAGCAAATCTTCAGGGCAAGGACATGATGATCGCCCTGCCATTATTCCTTCTCATGTGCAGAGGCCAGTCGGCTTATCTCACGGGTCTATTTATGGCTCTGCTGTTATCTTTCTTAGTTGCTTTGTCTTCGTATTTTTGCATAGTTTATGTTTCTGTGCAGGGTGCGGTTGACATCATGGAGAGGTCGACAAAGTCAAAATTTACCATTCATATTTTGGCAGAGGGTTTGGAATGCTTTGGTGCTGACACTCCGATCTCTCTGGTGGCTACGGAAAGGAAAATTGCCTTTAGGGAAGTCACTGACCAGAGACTAAAGCACATTTTGTCTGTGGATGATCCGGTGTCGCTGGTTTCGGTCAAAATGATTCTGGGTCTTGAACATCTGCAAAGACGGGAGTTTGCCAGAGATAATGCCCACGTCTCCTCGCATTTTCTGGCGGTGCTATTGGACTTGGAGACCCCAAAGAAGGTGGCATTGGAGTTGATGAGGCGTTTGTTTCGTGTCGACTTGCTCGGTGGCATTGAAGAAACTCTGAAGGCAGCCTTTTTAGGAAAAGGCATTCCGCGCCCGGCTGATTTGTCCCTTTTACGGGATACGGAGGAAGCTGTTAAAATTTACCCTTTTCTTTTAGATCTCAAAGGGCCTGCCTTGTCGAGGCACAGAAGGCTTGTGGAGGTGGTCATGGACTTCTTGAAGAGAAAACTGAAGATGGTGGAGGTCGAGGGGATGGATTGGATAGACGGCTTTGTATGTTTTGCGGAAGTTAACGGTTTTATGTAGGGGTTAGCCTCTGTGTCTGGTGCTTCATTATTGTTGTTAGTTTTTGTCTCTTTTCGTGTTCTTCGGTTCAAATTTTGCAAATTTTGTCTTGCTGGCCGTGGGTCACCCTGTGACCCATTTCTCTATGGTTTCCGTGGTGGGTCTTTGGTGTTTTTTTGGGGACTTCTGTAACCGTGATCTAGTGTCCCAGTCAGGTTGATTTTTTGTTTGACCGTGAACCATGGATTGTCTTACCTGCGTTGCAGACGCTTGTATTTTCCTCTATTATCAATATAAACTCTTATGTGTGTATCAAAAAAAAAAAAAAATCCAAAAAAAAACCTACTTTTTAATAAAAATTATAAGATTCTTTAATTTTTAATAAAAATACATAAACAACACTATTTTTTAATCAAAATCCATAAAAAACATTCATTTTTAATCAAAATCCATTCTAAACTCAAGTTTTTCATAAAAATCAATCAAAAACCCTATTTTGAAAAAAAATCCATAAAAAACTAACTAAAATTATACAAATCTAATTCAAAATTTGATTAAAGAAAAAAAAATCCAAAAACTAACCTTTTAAATCGGATATCAACTAAATCGGATATCTGATATGTGAAAATCCTCCTCATTGTGCGCCCGCAGCCTGTGCAAATGCTAAATGATTTTAACAGCCCGTAAATAGATATTATATATATATGTGTGTGTGTGTGTGTGTGCCTCAAATCGGATATCCGATTTGAATTGGATATCCAATCCAAATTGAATATTTGATATGGAAATCTTGGTTTGGGCATTGCTTTGGAGCAATGTTCTGACACCCAAGCCACAAAAAAGTCAACTCGACGTTTTTGCATTTTTGGGTCGATGAAAAACATAATTTTTTTCCCATTACCACTTTTTGGCCCATCATAATCCTGCACATACCCATCTCTAAAGATTTATCAAGTCACGAGGCTCTCAGATTTGGTAAGTATTTTGACTGCTAAAATGCCAATCTAGAGAATGAGATGCTTCTAAATGAAATGTTGTAATCTTATATGATGATATCTAAATGATAAAATGAAGCTATTGTAATCTAAATTGATATGAAAACTTGATAAAAGAAGCTCCAGTAATCTATGATGCAGCTATGATATTGATTCTACAGATGCTATGATTTCTATTGCTAAATGCTAATGATGTTGCTAAGATGCTTGATTGCTATTCTTATAGAGTAAGATTGCACAAAATTTAGATTCGGGATCCTTTTTGTGTAGAATGAGGTTGTATTTATAGATTCATGGTAGCAATTTTGTGAAGGGGCAGCACGACAAAGGCTTGGATTCAATCTGAAGAATTGAATGGTGAGAGATGAAGAAGCTCGAGTTGATTATGGGAATGGTTTCTCCCCATGAAAACATCAGGCCAAATGATAGGAAGAATTAGAGGAAGGAGATTGAGAGATTGATTTCCAATTTGTCTCCAATTTGTCTCCACAACTTTCTCGTGAAATGCCAATTGAATTAAATTGGATATTTGATGTCTAATTTGGTAGGTGAGTGAATAGAGGAAGTTTCCTTTATGCCTTTATTTGAATAATTTTAATTTATTCAAATTAGTAAAAGGGAATAAATAATTTAATAAAACAAACTATAGAATTTGTTTATTAAATAAATATAGAAGGGATATGATAATTAAACAACAAAGTATTTAACCTTGTTTAATTAATTAAGATTGAATGATGTGATAATTAAATAACACAAACTATTGAAGTTGTAAATTGAAGAATAGGAGAATGAACTATAAATAAATATTTCTATTTATTTAATAGTAGAGGAAATTAAGGTAATTAATCAAATAAATCATATCTAATTGATTAGGTTATCTAGACCATTTTTAGGTGTATACATTTTGTCCCTCTTTGAAGTGATGTGTTTACGCATTGCTTCAAAGAAAAAAATTTTGCTACTGCCAGTATCGATGAAAATTTTTCAGTATGCCCCAGACATTGATTTTCAAGTGATGATGAATATATGCCTCCTTGGGAGATAAATTGATGAATGTTTGATTTTTTGGATTTTCAGAATTTTCTAATTTTATGATTTTCTAATGATTTGATGGTGAAATAATTTATCTCCTGATAAATAATGTAGAACATTGCCCTTGGATGAGTTTGAATTAATCTCTCTTAAAAAAAAAAATTAATCCCATAAAAATCCCACCAAAAATAACCTAAAAAAGGTCAAAAGGGGTTATTTTCAACTCATTTGTGCAATTGTTTTTGAAAATTTGTGAGAGAGTTATTTGTGCAATTTGGAGTAGGATGTTGATCCCTTACCATACTCACCAGTTCGAGCGTGTGCAACGTCACAATTACCCGGCCGTCTATGGACCTCCGGTATGTACCCATTAACCCCCTTGTTGTACGTGCATTTCTCATTTTTTGTGTGTTTTTTTGAGTTTTTAATTTTTTGTTTCTTTTAGCACCTTTGCATGCCAATGTAGTGCTTCGGCAGACTATTTTATCACTTCTAGCATTTTAGCACTTAGGTCAAATTTTATAGCACTTAGTTTCAATGTTTTAGCACTTTTAATGTTTTAGCGCATAAGATAGGAACTTTAGCCCTTTGGCATATTGTTTTAGCGTGTTTACCTTGTAATTTAGCACCTTGCCTCGATATAATAGCACTTTTGATGAAGTGGCACTTTGACTATCTGTAATGGTGCATATGCCTGATGAAATGGAACTTTTGGTGATTTAGCACTTTGAGTGCTTGTTTTAGCTCTTTTAAGTGTTTTAATTGTGCTTTTTATATTCTGGCACATAGAAACTTTGTTTTAGTGCTTCTAAGTCAAATTGATAAAGTTTGTCAAATTTTTCCTTGATTTTGTCGATTTTTTATCATGCCAGCCGTTGGTTTCATACGATTGATGATCCCAATCAGGTAGATTATGTTCATCCTCATGATAGGTGAGGTCTAATGATTTGGTTGATGATAATTATCCCCATGATAGGCGAGGAATAATTATAATTTGATTGATGAACCTCATGATAAGCAAGGTTGATTTGATATATTGACCTCATGATAGGCGAGGTTCAATGATGTTTGATGATTGACCTCATGATAGGTGAGGTTCAATGATGTTCACTCATAAGATTTAATAAAAAATCTCACCAAGAGTTGATTAGGTTTGATAGGATATTTGATGTTTTGATGATTTGACAAAAGAGTACTAACTTTGAATATTTCATGATGATAGGAGGCTTTGACGAACCTCCAGATTAGAGAGTGATTTCCTCAGATGTTTGATTTGATATGTCAGCTAGCCTAGCTTGAGACAACTATCATTACACGTTGTGGATTGTCTTCCTTACTAGACATGCCCCAGATTAGGATTAATCGGGGTCTCCTAACAACTTTAGCAGAGAGGTGGCACAATGAGCATAATAGGTCTTCCACCTAGCTACCAGAAAGATCATAGTCACCCCTAAGGATTTCTAAAGGATTCTACGGATACCAGTTATCAGGGATATTGTTGTATATGATCCATCAGAGTAGGGTGCTACCAATGCTCTTCAGAGAGTATTTCAGGATGCTAGTATTGTTGGATGTTGGATCCCATGGTGGGAGATGGTGGATGCATACGCCACTTTTCTGATAATTCTTGTTGGATTCATCGGAGGATTCCTTTGTCTTGATCACAAGTCAAAGGGATTCTCTGTTGGTTGGGGCTGCATACTGGATAGCATGGTCATTCACAGGACGAGATATGCATGGGGAATGTGCATGCTTGCCCATCTTTATCATGATTTGCATTCAATGGTTTACCTTGGTAGTCAGAGTTTATCAACCAAAGTCACTTTACTTCAGGTGTGGGTGTGGGAGCATATTGTTGTCATGCGGCCAATGATGGTGAGGCAGTGTCCAGCCAGGCAGCCTTATGTGCACATATATGTAGATCGACTTACTCAGCCTAGACTGGGTAAGTTAGATCATTGGTGCAGAGTACTAGATGATATGGAGACTGTTACTTGGTGTCCCTATTTGGACTGTGAGCACTAGGATGATGATGATGTGTAGTTGCCATTCTTTTGTTAGTCTTTTATTTTGATGGGCATACATAGTGGGTTTTGGAGAGATTTTTCCTAAGATGAGTGCTTCATCAATATGGCATTGTTTAGGGCATTCCCCAGGGTGTTGCCCACTATGCTCGATGACAGTTGGATTCTATAGATTAGGGGCCTGGGTTGTCATATGATGCTGCAGTGCGGGAGTTCTAGGCTTTATAGCCTCTTGTGTGGGAGATCTGACCAGATATTATGGAGCCACTAGTCACAACAGATTATGCAAAGTATCTAGTATTACATCCATTTCCACACATTACTATTCCTGATGAGCTTGCACCATTAGCTCATGGGGAGGAGATTATTTTTGCACACCGTCACCGACGGAGGAGAGAGGAGATTGGTGGTGAGGAGGAGGTGGTGGAGGAGGTTGAGAGTAGTAGTGATGAGGAGGGGTGCGGATGGGAGGATAGCAATAGTAGTCATGAGGAGGGTAGTGATGGTGATAGTAGTGGAGATAGTCCAGGTGGATTAGGTGCAAGTGTATCAGGTGCTAGTGGGTTAGGTCCTAGTTTAGAGGAGTACATGATGCCTCGCAAGAGGTGAGTAGTTATAGACCCTTTAGAGCAATGTTCACAACAACAACAGACCCAGATAGCAAGTCTGCAGGTACAGGTTCAGACATTATAGGGTTAGCTGACTCAAGCCCAAGGATTGTTGGTACAAACTCATACACAGATGCATGCTCGAGCTTAGGCCCATGCACAGGCTCTAGCATCAGTATAGGCTCAGTTGGCTACAACTCAAGCTCAGATTACCTCATTGACAGCTGAGAGGGATACTGCTATACAGGCTGCAGAGCAGGCTCAGTCGATTGTCGAGAGACTATAGAGACTGGAAGATGGTACCACTTTAGCGGATTGCAAGAGGTTGTCCATGTTGGTTAGGAGATAGAGTACTACAAAGGGAAATATTATGATGTAGTTCCATCTGAGCAAAGAGTTAGCTACGTGCAGTCCCGTTCAGGCAAGACTCATACCAGGACTGTCAGTGCAGGTGTGACCCAGTCACTTCCCAGAGACCCAAGAGATCCCGGTACTTTTGGTGGTGGAGGTACCAGCCCAAAGATGCCTACACTGTCAAGAGCCAGCACAACATAGTCTTGTGATATGATTCCTCCATTGTATTTTGAGATGATGATGTACATTCTGATTATTTTTTATTTATAGCCATTTTTGATGATATATCTCTCTTCAATTCAGACATCATTGTATACTTGGAATTTATGATTTTGAGATCTATATGACATGTAGTGGATTTATCGATCTATCATGTGTTCTATATGATTCTATGATGGATGCATTTTATTTTCTATGTTCTATATGCCATGTGATATTTATATTATGATGTTATGGATGTAATTTTATAATCATGATGATATGCTATGATTTATGTTGTTCTACTTATGATGTGCACAATGATGATGTATGGATAATGTATGTATTGATGATGTATGGATGATGATGTATATGCATGATGCATGGATGATGATGTATATGTATGATGATGTGTAATCTTATATGATAATGTACCTATATACATGGATGTGGATGTAATGATTTAAATGATTTATGATGTGCAATGTAAATGGGATGTGTGAACTTTTATTCTTGTGATAAATGTAAATATATGATGCAATAAGTGGATAAAAATGATGTATGATAATGGTGTGTTGAATATATATGTGAATGGAAATGCACTTATATGATGTAATAAGTGGATGAAAATGGTGTATTATATATGATATGTTGAATGGACTATGATATGCAATGACATGATGTAATAAGTGGAAAAAAATGATGTATGATATATGATATGTTGAATGGACTATGATATGTGATATGATTGATAGAAAAATGAAAATGCAACAATAGAGATTTATTTTTGAGATTTTCTTATGCAATTTTATGATATTTGATATGAGAAATATGATATGATCAATGCAAATTATTTGATCAAATGTATGAATGATGAAATGATAATTAAATGCTTTCTAATGTATGCAATGAAAATGATGATGCAACTACATGACAATGATGATGTTTTTGTAGATGTCAAGTATACTCAATCTATTATGAGAAAAGATAATCATTAATTTGAATCCTTCACAAGCTTTTGTAACAAACACTCTGCAGATGTAAAACTATTATGAATGCAATCTAATTTTACCATGCAAATATTGGCATTCTAACAGTACTTTTATTTTTCTTTGTATCATCATAGAGCTTTTTAAAATGTTGAAAGTGAGTACAAGCATCGATGGTATAATTTAGACCATGATGACCTGAGTACTACTTCCATGATTTTTGATATTGCGAGTGAACACAAGCATCTAGGTATAATTAAACTGAGATGACCTAAGCATTTCTTGCATAAACAGACAAGAATTAACCACTTTCCTATGTGAATTGGAATGCCATCCATGATATTTTGTAGAGCACTTCCTGCGACAATTCACACAGTAATTATGATTAATTCACAAACAACAAACAAAGAAAATACCATTCTCCTTCCTAGCTTCTCTAGTTCAATACATCATTGAGTTGCTCCAAAAAAATAATAATCGAATATCAAAGTACAACACATCCAGCCTTTGCTTAAAGTATTTCAACCATTATTTAGATTAGATCATCCATTTTGATTTTATGATTTTTGAGAGTTTTGACCAAAGACCTAACCTAAAGACATATCCTAAGGGCCTCGAGGGCTGATCAAAGATTATCCTTGCCTACTTATACACGCAGAGACCACATAGTTAAACTGACACAGACTCATGTTTTTGACTTTTTGATACTGACTTTTTGACCTATTTTTTGGATTTTTTGTTGTGATTATGGATGTCTGATGTGTTTTTGATGGTGATTAATGTTTCATGTTGGGTTGTGTTTCGATCATTGTTTTTGTTGTGTTTTTCTTATTGTTGTTTGTCCATTTTGTTAAGCTCAAGATTTATTGCCCCCAGTGAGGTCCAGATATTGCCCCCAAGCTAGGGTGATACATGACCACTTGCAATGATATGATAATGGATGTAAAGTGATGGTGAAAGTAACAAACATGGCATGCATCCTATAGATGGAAAAGCTGGTTCAAATTACAAATAGTGCCTGTTTCCAAGTTTTCACTATATGTTTTTATTGCACTTTTTCAGTCTTTTTGATTTTTTTATATTTTTCTATCTTCTGATTTTTTTTGTATTTTTCTATTACCAAGATACCTATTTTCTAGGTTTTCATCAAGGTAACCATTTTCAAAAACTAATCCATGCACTAGGTGACTCAAGTGTAGAACGTTCTAAGATGGATTCTATCGATAGGTTCATTGAACAAATCCCCTTCAAGTGTAGACAATTGATATGCTCCAGATCCATAAACTGATACAATGACTAAGGGACCTAGCCAGTTAGGTTCAAACTTCCCTTTCTTTTCTTTGTCTTGCTGATTTCTAGGGTTTTCCTTTAGGACCAAGTCACCAACCTAAAAGACTCTAGGTTTTACCCTGTGATTGTAGCTTCTAGACATTCTTTGTTGGTATGCCTTCAAATGATTAACAACCTGTTGACAATGTTCATCTAGCAATTCCAGTTCCTGTAGTCTAGAGACTCTCTAATCCTCATCTGTAATTGTAGACATCTAAATTTGGACACTTAATTTATCCAAATTCATCCCCTTTCATCTTATTTTCATTAATTAAGTAATACTGCTATTATTTAATTAATAACTTTAATTCTGCTAAATCCCTAAGGTATTTAATCAATAATACCTTATCTCTTTAATCCTCCTTTCATCAAATGAATTAATAAAATATGACATTTATTTAATTCCTCACATGTCACATCCTCCATCTTTTATTATCTTATCCTAATCCATCTTCTAATCCCATCATTAGGGATGTGCACATGCCTAATCCTTGATTAGGATGTGTCACATCCTCCAACTTTTGCAAGTTGGCCTCTAATCTTTCTTAGCCACCTAACCCTCCTCTAATCCTTCATCAACTTGTCTAATCACCCCCTTTAGTCAACTCTTCCCATCCCCCAAGGAATTTTTAATTCCTTTTTCTCTCCCAAAGTCCTTTGAGAAATTTTTAATTCCACTCTCATCTTTCAAGGAATATTAAATTCCTTTTCTCTTCCCCATGTCCTTTATGACATGTGTCCTTGGTCAACCTTATTAAAGGCCTTCCTTTTTGGACAAGGCACTCCACTTCCCCATGTGAATTTTTAATTCACTTTTAATCCCCCAATGCACTCAAAAAGAATTTTTAATTCCTTCACTTTTTCCCACATGTCCTCTCTTTATTCTTTATTCTTTCCCCTCTCCCCATAAGGATATTTGAGAAATTTTTAATTCCTCACATGTCCTCTCACCCACATGAGGACAAGTACCTCCTTTATGAGGAGATCTTGTCAATCCCAAGGTACTTTGTACCCCCTTCCATGTCATGTACTATCCTTCCTCCTCATGTCCACTTCACCTTTTAGGGCTATATCACATGCCACATGTCAAGATGTGAGGGCTTGTGAGTTCTCAACTCACCTTAGCCCTACATCTTGATCATTGGTGGCTCAATCTTGGCCATCCATTTCCCTAGAGATTTTCAAAATCTCTATAAATACCCCCTCTTTTCCCTCATTTGGGAAGAGATCATTTTGCTAGCCAAACTCTTGCAATTTTGTTTCTCAATCTACACTTAGCCATTTGCATCCATTTTGTCCAACTATCTTGCATCTCACACTTCACATCTTGCATCTACTTGCCATCAAGGGGCATACATCTCATCTACAATTGAAGGGCCAACCAAAGAACAACTCTACAAGGTAAAAAGTTTCATTTTTATGTTGTTAAGTTCATCATTTGCCCAATCTTGAAGTGTAGGGTGTTTTTAGTTGTTATTTGCACTCTCTTTAGTTTGTTGCTCATCTTTTAACGATTATTTCCCCCTATCACATTTCTGGCACGCCCGGTGGGACCCACAAACGGGTCTTTTTCTTTCACGTTTGTTATTTTTGGCATTTTCGTAGGTTCAGGTTACAGATTGGCGGACCTGACCTCTCTGGTGGTGGACCTGACCTCCGGTGGCTGACCTGACTTCTCCGGTGGCGGACCTAACCTCCGGTGGTAGACCTGACCTCTCCGGTGGCGGACTTGACCTCTCTGGTGGCGGACCTGACCTTCGGTGGCGGACCTGACCTCTCTGGTGGTGGACTTGACCTCCGGTGGTGGACCTGACCTCTCCAGTGGCGGACCTGACCTCTCCAGTGGTGGACCTGACCTTCGGTGGAGGACTTGACCTCTCCGATGGCAGATCTAACCTCTCCAGTGGTGGACTTGACCTCTGGTGGGGGACCTAACCTCTCTGGTGGTGGACCTGACTTGCGTTGGCAGACTTGACCTCCCGAAGGTTAAATTTCAAGTTTTTTCCAATTATTCTTTGGTAAATTAGGCACATAGTTGAATTAGAGGGGTCAACAAACCTTATTTGGCATGCTTGTGGAAGGCTATTTGACGTATCCAATCCCCTTGCGCCATTTGGCGATCCTGGGTGATGAGAAATCGTAGCTTTCCAAGTCCTTTGAGTCACCCTATTTCCATTTTCTTAGTGGGACCTGCTTGGGGATTTCATCACCCCAAAGAACAATTCCAACCACGCGTACCAGCAGGGTATATAAAAGGGGGAGAGCAAAAGTTGTACCTCAATCCAACCACGTTGTAATTGGCAAAGCGTCAGGATGACGTGAAGAGCTGGTCTGAGCCTTTAGTATCTCACTAAGGTTCCCGACTCACGCTTGTAACGGGTTGGTGTTCACGGTTTAGGCCTCACGTACCGGGTGTATATCGAGGACTCCTTAGCAACCATGTTCATCCTAGAGTACAAGACTTTGTTGGCCATACCCATTTCTACTAATCTTAGGGTTGTGCTGTCTGAATTGTCTTTCTTGTGCAAAACTAGTCATTTTCAGTTTAGCCAAATCCTTTTATCAATGTTTGCTATATTTTGGGTCATTTGCCTTACTCATCCATCAAAAAATCAAGCTTAAACTTATCCTTTGGCGGACCTGACCCCATCCTTTGGCGGACCTAACCTCATGCTATGGCAGACCTGATCACATGTTGTGGCAGACCTGACCTCATGCTATGGTGTATTTTCCCTGACAGGCAACCGTATATTCCCTGCCATTTGCACATTGTAAACCCGTTTTCCTCCGTTCAAGCACCAATCTTCTTGATTTTTCATGCTCTTTCCAACGACATATAACACTTCATACTTTTGAGCAACTTTTTCTCTGGTGGCAGACCTAACCTCCGGTGGCGAACCTAACCCCTCTGGTGGCGGACCTGACCTCCCGATGGTAGACCTAACCTCTCCGGTGGCGGACTTGACCTTCTGCTCTTTCTTCCCGGGGCTGCCATTTCCACACTGTTTATCTGATTGACTCCGTTCAAAAACAATTCTTCTCATTTTTTTGTGCTCTTTCTGATGATATATACCACTCCCTACTTTTGAGAAGTTGACCGGGGCACCTTTTTCTTCTTCATCCGCCTCCTCGGGGGGGATACCCTACCATTCTCATCCGTTTACTCATTTTGAGTAAACATTCATCCATTTCACACCTCCTTTCGTCATTCTGAACTCTCATTTTGTAATTCCGATCATCCATTTACTCATTCCGAGTAAATATTCATCCATTTCACACCTCCTTTCATCATTCTGAACTCTCGTTCTATCATTTCGATCATCCATTTACTCGTTATGAGTAAACGTTCATCCATTTAACACATCCTTTCACCATTCCAAACTCTCGTTCTATCATTCCAATCATCCATTTACTCATTTCGAGTAAACATTCATCCATTTAACACATCCTTTCATCATTCCAAACTCTCGTTCTATCATTTTGATCATTCATTTACTCATTCTGAGTAAACGTTCATCCATTCAACACATCCTTTCATCATTCCAAGCTCTTGTTCTATCATTCCAATCATCTGTTTACTCATTCCAAGTAAACATTCATCCATTTAACACATCCTTTCATCATTCCGAACTCTCGTTTTATCATTCTGATCATTCGTTTACTCGTTCTGAGTAAACGTTCATCCATTTCGCACCTTCGTCTATCATTTCGAACTCTCGTTCTATCATTCTGATCATCCATTTACTCATTTCGAATAAACATGTCAAACCTCCTTCCTATCATTTTGAACTCTCGTTCAGCAATCCTAATCAATCGTTTACTCATTTCAAGTAATCTATCATCCATTCTTAGCCTTCATCTTCCCGTTTCGAGAATCATTCATTTGTTGTGAGCAGTCGTTTACTCATTCCGAGAGTCATTCATCCATTCTGAGAGCTTGTTCGCTCGTTCCGGGTCTTCCTCCCCTCGTTCTGAGAGTCATTCATCCATTCCGAGCACTCTTCCGCTCATTTTGAGTCTTCCTCTCCTTGTTCTGAGTAAACGTTCATCAATTTCACATCTTGGTCTATCATTTCAAACTCTTGTTCTATCATTCCAATCATTCATTTACTCATTCCGAGTAAACATTCATCTATTTCGAACCTTTGTCTATCATCACAAGCTTTGTTTTTCCATTTTGATCATCTGTTTTACTCGTTTCGAGTAAACGTTCATCCATTGCAAATCTCCTTCAATCATTTCAAACTCTCATTCAACAATCTTGATCAATCATTTTCTCCTTCTGAGTGATCTTTCATCTATTCCAAACCTTCACCTTCTTGTCCCGAGTGATCTTTCATCTATTCCAAACCTTCATCTTCCTATTTCAAGAATCATTCATCCATTGTGAGCAGTTGTTTACTCGTTTCGAATAGCTATTCACTTGTTTTGATCAGTCATTTGTCCATTTCTATCATTCGTTCCCCCAATCAAATCATCACTTTCCCCATCCAAATCCCTTGAACTTCATCTCGAGCCATTATCCAAATTGACCTAAGTATCTGATCTAATCATCATCATCAACATCCTCTTAGGATTGTCATCCATCCTAAGTTAATCATCATCATCGGCCCAATCAATCCATTTTCAATCTCAAAGTGGATTCGGTGTCATAATCATCTATTTATCCTTTAATCCGATCAATCGGTATCCTACATCACCTAGGATAATCTCTGAACGGGGTTTACAGTCCCTCTTATCATCCTATCTGATCCATCAGTCAATCTTATCAATCAATTGATCAATCCAATCCAATCCAATCGCATCCTTATCCAATCACCTTCGACCCAATCAATCTACTTCCATCTCGAAGGAAATTCAGTGTCATAATCATCCTTTGATAATCCAATCCAATCATCAAAATCAATCCCATCATCATCCAATCATCCGATCTGAGCTTTAATCCAATCCCGATCTGAGCTTAACCTAAATCCCAATTTGAGCTTTAGTCCATTTCCATCCTTTTTTTTTTCCTTTCATCATCATGAATTCTTATCCTCCATCAATAGTGGTCAAGGGAAATCCTAATTACATCGACGATAATAATGAAAGTCTTGTTGATCAAGAGGTATACGACATAGATCCCCTTGACACTATCATTGCTAGTAAGCTTTCTCCACCCACATTCCAAAATCTAATCACCTCATCGAGTTATCCCATCATGTCTTCATCTATGCCTAATCACACTCCTTATGCTACCTTTGACAAGGGATGTCCATCATATCCATCATATCCTTCATCTACATCATCCCCTTATCCTAGTTTGCAGTCACAATACCCCTATCTTGATCCCCATCCATCTCTTACATCTCAATCCTTCATCCACATGTACCCACTGCCTAATCTTCCATACCAACCATTCCATTCCACCTTCCCTATCCCTAGTCCACCCTTTCCAACCACCTAATCCAGCATCCATATCTCCCTATAATACATCCAACACCATCTTCCCATCCTAATCCCACCCCAGCCTTTATTGGCTGCCGCCCTTATCTTCTACAATGATCCCGTCCATGTCATCCCTATCCTAATTCCCCATGCCCATATCCCTTTACCTTAATCATCCATCTAGTCTTGTCTTCCAATCCGCAAACCTTCATCCACTCCACCTACATGCATCTCATTTACAAGCGTGGTATTCAAGTTTCAAGGACTTTATAACAAAACATCCCCCCACGTTCCACGCCATGATCACATCGAGACCATACCAAATCCCCAGCCATCGTCCATGGTCATTGTTGATGAGACCCGCTTCTCCCGTCCAGCACCTATCGTTGACGATATCATCGCTGTCCTCTCGTCCACTAGGTCCCCCATCTCCCTGTCCTCATCCTACTCTGAATCCCTTTGAGTCCCATCTCCCACCATCACACATCCCTATGAATCAGAGTCCCCATCTCCTACCATCACATCTACCAAATCCATTGAACACCCACCCACTCAGAGCCATCCAGAACCTGCTCGGCCCACCCAAATCCAATCCACTTCTTCCACTCCTGGTATCCATTCCCAAAGAATATTTGAGTCCTCCATGCTTCCATCTTCCCCACTTGAAGAGTCCCCCCATGACTCCATTATCATGCCTCCATACACGATGGAGTCATGCCAGGCTGATCCCAAAGCACGTGCCAACATATCCTCCTCAGGGGATCAAGAGATCTGCATCCCATCCTGGTCAACCCGCCAAGATCCAGTCCCCACATCCATTCCATCCCAGCTGATCCTCTTGACATTCAAGATTCTACCGCTCCATCTCCGTCTCCATTGCATGAGCCTGCTACCACAAAATCAGATCCTATCATATCCCCTACTCCCTCTCCAGATACCACCCATCCAAATGCTGCTATCCCATCATCTCCTTCTCAGAATCCCCCATCATCACCTAAAAATGCTATCCCCACACCGCTTGCATATCCCCTTGGTACTCTCACATTCTTCCATGGTGGCCTCCTTGAAAAAGAAAAACACAATGTATATACCACCCATCATCCCACACCTAATAATGGACTGCATCATGTTTTGGAGCCAACAAAAATCCCTATGATGGATCGAATGCTCCAAGAGAACCCCTTGAACTATCAGGAAAAGGGTCTGAGCCTTCCACCGAGCAAGGTATTTTAAGGCCATCAGAGTCGAAGACCACAAATCTGCATTACAGGGTCTTGGATCTATTCACAAGACTCACAATCTAAACATGTTGAACAACCTCTAGGCGTCCTCGGCAGGGCGCGCTTGAAAATCCATCTTCCTTCTTCCCATCCCTCCCTGTCACCTCTTTCCATCTCTCCCTCCCTATCACTATCCACCTCCGTCCATATTCCTCTTTCATCTGCTCCATCCATTTTGGGTCCTTACATCCCTCCATCCACCATCTCTTGTCCTTCATCTACTCTATCCATCTTGGGTCCATATATCCCAAGATCACCTCCTCCATCTCATCCATTGATCCATCCAACACCTATCTATGTCATCCATCATAAAAATCCCTCTCGCATATCCCATAATCAGGATCAACAAAGGAACATACCTCAACATCCTCCATCTACACGTAATCCCCATACTCCTACCTCCATTGCTCCACATTGTCCATCCCCTCACACCCATCCCATTGCTAATAAATGCACCTTGGATGCTAACATAAAAATGCATAAATCCAAACATCCACATGAAGATCTGAGAAACACATATTACCTCTATGGCGAGCATGTTGAAGAGAAAAATCCAAATCACGATGGAGTGATGGAAACCCATCAACCTAAAGGGTCCACTAAAGGCAAAAAATCAAAACCATGTGGATCCCCAAAAGAAAAAAGATGTAATACCATCCAAATGAAAATCTGTAAGAACATCCAAGTTGCTTCAATCCAAAAGCTGGCTTCCACCTTTCATCTCCTAAGTCTGTTTTGGGTCCCTATGTCCCGAAATTCACTATTCCATCTCCTCCATTATCCCCACATTCTCCATCCATCAATCCTCTTATCTTTTCACATCCATCACCATATGTGCCAATGTTGGTCCTAAACTCACCACCCCATCACACATCCACCCCATCATTCTATACATACCCTTTCCAGCATCCCATCCATTACCCCACATATCTCCCCCATCAAATCCCTCTAATTCATCCTTTTGCATAATCCATTTCTCCTAATAAGGTTGTACCAACATCCAACAGTCAGTTTGAACATGAGCTCTTCATACCTTGTATAGAACTTGATGCTTGAGTCCTTCATCCATATCCTTATCGCATGTCTTCTAAAACCACTTATTCGCCTCCCTATCTTTATCCATCTCCTTCCGCGTGTTATCCAAAAATCAAAAAATCCAAAAAAGTCAAAAAAGTCAAAAAAATAAAAAAATAAAATAAAATAGTAAAGAGAAACAATCCGTCCAATGGTGAAAACTTGGAAAAAAATCGCCTTGGATAAGTACCATGATGAAAACCTGACAAACAAGCATCATGCGTAATTCCCCATTTGCACTCGGGGGCAACTTCCTGATATGCATTCCCTCCATCCACTATGCTTCCTACTATGCTTCCAGCTATGCACCCATCTTCTTGCTATATGTTCTCTTCATTCATCCCCTCCATCCTACCTATCTTACACATCCTGCTTAGCATATCTCATTTATCCCGTCACTCCATCCTTCTTGTGATCTTGATCAAAAAATAGGGGCACCTATCTATGCATGCTTTGGACACCTCTTGGTATACATTCCCTGCACACATGCTCTATCATATCCCTAAATCACCCATCCTATCCTCCTCCAGTTATCTCCTTCATTTTCCCATCTTCTATCTCTCATGCCTCATTATACATGACATATCTAGAGTGGGGGCATTTATCTTCCTTTGTGATTTAGTCCTTGGAGACATCATTCCTTCCATCCTGGCATCCCTTTTCATCCATTCATTTGGTAACCTTTTCCCCATCCTTCATCCACTCCATTCATCTTGGGTTCTTATGTCCCTCCATCTCCCCATCCCTATCTTCTTATCCTTCCATCATAGAATCCTTTGTCATCAATCCATCTGGCCACCTTTTCCTCATTGTCCATCCCAACAATCGTCTTCCTCCCCCCCATCCTCTACCCTCATCCCATCTCATAATCCCTTGTCATTGGTATCTAGCTATAGGCTTTTCCCCATGCAATCCAATGTCATCTATCTTATCGTCATCACTTCTGCTTTTTTTGCACATCTTTTCCATCTCCTATCCTTTCTCATCATTCATCTCTTCATCATATCATCCTCCTAATTCATCTTTTGATGATTTGAAAAACTATCCCATCCTTGAGCTTTGTGATCACCACCATCCTCTAATTCAATCCAACAGGTCTATCGTGTCCCATCGTGTCGATCCAATCATTTTATCCCCTTATCTGGGGTTATCTCATCATCCTTCATCCATTTTCTATCGTTGATCTTTCGTCAAACTGCGTTGCCCCTGCGCTTTCACGTAGGCAAGGTTGATCATTTGATCCACCCCCGAGGTTCCATCATCAATCTTTCTGCTTTGTCCATCTGATCCTTTATCATCTATCATCAGTCTTCAACTCTTGTTCCTATTGTTTGTACCATCTTTACCATCCATCAAAGTCTCTTACCTTGTGTCATGTCTCTTGTGTCGTGTCATCAAGCTATGCCCTTATCTAGCTGGTTCTTAACCAATAAGGTCCACTTGTATCATCAGATCCAATTAGTTCTGAATACCCTGCGTCATATCGATCTTTTAGTCTAGCAACCATCATCGGTCTCAACAGGATGCATCCTTCCTAACAGACCTCATCAATCCCATCCATCCTATGGCAAAGGACATTTGAAATTTATTGTGATCTTTTGATTCTTTTGGCTTTTGTTTATCATTTGAGCTCCCTATCACCACTTGTCATGGTCGCCTTGATCCATCATATCATGGTGTGCTTTGACTAGTCAACATAGGAGCGTATATTGATCTTTTCTTTGTTATTGTCTTCTTGGTTGTCCCACGTAGTACCCACTAAGATCCTTGAGGTCTTGTGTTACACTGGGGCATCCTTCTATGCTTGTGGTTATCCCAACACCTGGCCCAACCAAGGTCATCACGACTCTGGGGTGTTGGGATAGCCTTCTTGTTTGATATATTTGTTTCATGCATTAGACACTAATCTGCCTTGGTCCTTTATACCTTGGCATATTGTGTCTTCTGCTATAACAAAAATTAGTGCTCCTAACGATGGAAAATTGCATCTCATCTTTTCATTACATCATCTTGCATGTTTTCCCCCACACTCTCATCTATCCAAATCCCCCCATCCCTTCATCTTTCATCATTCTCCATCCTCTCTCACATCTCAATCCTATCCTCATCAACTCATATCTCACACAAATACTCTAATCAAATCCTTGGTCTTATCGCTAGTCTTGTTACCAACCTTGAACCATCCTCATCATCCATCATTATCCTTCCCTATCCCTTTGGTGTTGTTTTTGGATGTATCCTTCCCTCATCAACAACACTTTCATCATCATCAGAAGGTATCCATCCCAATCCTTTAGTGGTGTTTTGGGGATGTATCCTTCCCTCATCAATACCACTCAATGGGATGTATCCTTCCCTATCCTCATGTTGTTTCGAGATCCCTCATTGACAACACTCCATCCCTCATCAACCCCCTTTTGGCTTGTACCTTGACCGGGGCAACATCACCTTTTTTCATCCATTTGTGCTTCATCATCTTCATTTTGCATCATCTTCCTCATCTCCTTCATCACTCTCCCCTTGCATCATCATCCTTATTCCCCTTGCATCATCTCCTCCATTTCGAGAGCCCACCTGTGTTCTCTTGAACCCACATGTCCTCTCGAGGGGGCATCCTTCATCCCTAATTTTCATCATCTTTTTCCCTTCCTAATCATTCAAAGGAATGACTAGGGCATCTTTCCCAATCTAACCATCTTCTTCTAGGTTCTATGTTTTAATGATCTTTGAAATGATGCTACTTCGTAACACCATCTCAAAGAGGGGCAAAATGTAGACATCTAAATTTGGACACTTAATTTAT
>VDFB02086081.1:36384014-36398863 GCA_007258455.2 Sequoia sempervirens | reverse complement strand
CTTCATTATCACTGTTAGTTTCTGTCTCTTTTCGTGTTCTTTGGTTCAAATTTTGCAAATTTTGTCTTGCTGGCCATGGGTCGGCCTGTGACCCATTTCTCTATGGTTTCCGTGGTGGGTCTTTGGTGTTTTTTTGGGGACTTCTGTAACCGTGATCTAGTGTCCCAGTCGGGTTGATGTTTTGTTTGGTCGTGAGCCATGGATTGTCTTACCTGCATTGCAGACGCTTGTATTTTCCTCTATTATCAATATAAACTCTTATGTGCATATCAAAAAAATAAAAAATAAAAAATAATCCAAAAAAAAACCTACTTTTTAATAAAAATTATAAGATTCCCTAATTTTTAATAAAAATACATAAACAACACTATTTTTTAATCAAAATCCATAAAAAACATTCATTTTTAATCAAAATCCATTCTAAACTCAAGTTTTTCATAAAAATCAATCAAAAACCCTATTTTGAAAAAAAATCCATAAAAAACTAACTAAAATTATACAAATCTAATTCAAAATTTGATTAAAGAAAAAAAAATCCAAAAACTAACCTTTTAAATCAGATATCAACTAAATCGGATATCTGATATGTGAAAATCCTCCTCATTGTGCGCCCGCAGCCTGTGCAAATGCTAAATGATTTTAACAGCTCGTAAATAGATATATGTGTGTGTGTGTGTGCCTCAAATCGGATATCCGATTTGAATTGGATATCCAATCCAAATTGATTTGAATTGGATATCCAATCCAAATTGAATATTTGATATGGAAATCTTGGTTTGGGCATTGCTTTGGAGCAATGTTCTGACACCCAAGCCACAAAAAAGTCAACTCGACGTTTTTGCATTTTGGGTCAATGAAAAACATAAGTTTTTTCCCATTACCACTTTTTGGCCCATCATAATCCTGCACATACCCATCTCTAAAGATTTATCAAGTCACGAGGCTCTCAGATTTGGTAAGTATTTTGACTGCTAAAATGCCAATCTAGAGAATGAGATGCTTCTAAATGAAATGATGTAATCTTATATGATGATATCTAAATGATAAAATGAAGCTATTGTAATCTAAATCGATATGAAAACTTGATAAAAGAAGCTCCAGTAATCTATGATGCAGCTATGATATTGATTCTACGGATGCTATGATTTCTATTGCTAAATGCTAATGATGTTGCTAAGATGCTTGATTGTTATTCTTATAGAGTAAGATTGCACAAAATTTAGATTCGGGATCCTTTTTCGTGTAGAATGAGGTTGTATTTATAGATTCATGGCAGCAATTTTGTGAAGGGGCAGCACAACAAAGGCTTGGATTCAATTTGAAGAATTGAATGGTGAGAGATGAAGAAGCTCGAGTTGATTATGGGAATGGTTTCTCCCCATGAAAACATCAGGCCAAATGATAGGAAGAATCAGAGGAAGGAGATTGAGAGATTGATTTCCAATTTGTCTCCAATTTGTCTCCACAACTTTCTCGTGAAATGCCAATTGAATTAAATTGGATATTTGATGTCTAATTTGGTAGGTGAGTGAATAGAGGAAGTTTCCTTTATGCCTTTATTTGAATAATTTTAATTTATTCAAATTAGTAAAAGGGAATAAATAATTTAATAAAACAAACTATAGAATTTGTTTATTAAATAAATATAGAAGGGATATGATAATTAAACAACAAAGTATTTAACCTTGTTTAATTAATTAAGATTGAATGATGTGATAATTAAATAACACAAACTATTGAAGTTGTAAATTGAAGAATAGGAGAATGAACTATAAATAAATATTTCTATTTATTTAATAGTAGAGGAAATTAAGGTAATTAATCAAATAAATCATATCTAATTGATTAGGTTATCTAGACCATTTTTAGGTGTATACATTTTGTCCCTCTTTGAAGTGATGTGTTTACGCATTGCTTCAAAGAAAAAAATTTTGCTACTGCCAGTATCGATGAAAATTTTTTAGTATGCCCCAGACATTGATTTTCAAGTGATGATGAATATATGCCTCCTTGGGAGATAAATTGATGAATGTTTGATTTTTTGGATTTTCAGAATTTTCTAATTTTATGATTTTCCAATGATTTGATGGTGAAATAATTTATCTCCTGATAAATAATGTAGAACATTGCCCTTGGATGAGTTTGAATTAATCTCTCTTAAAAAAAAAAATTAATCCCATAAAAATCCCACCAAAAATAACCTAAAAAAGGTCAAAAGGGGTTATTTTCAACTCATTTGTGCAATTGTTTTTGAAAATTTGTGAGAGAGTTATTTGTGCAATTTGGAGTAGGATGTTGATCCCTTACCATACTCACCAGTTCGAGCGTGTGCAACGTCACAATTACCCGGCCGTCTATGGACCTCCGGTATGTACCCATTAACCCCCTCGTTGTACGTGCATTTCTCATTTTTTGTGTGTTTTTTTGAGTTTTTAATTTTTTGTTTCTTTTAGCACCTTTGCATGCCAATGTAGTGCTTCGGCAGACTGTTTTATCACTTCTAGCATTTTAGCACTTAGGTCAAATTTTATAGCACTTAGTTTCAATGTTTTAGCGCTTTTAATGTTTTAGAGCATAAGATAGGAACTTTAGCCCTTTGGCATATTGTTTTAGCGTGTTTACCTTGTAATTTAGCGCCTTGCCTCGATATAATAGCACTTTTGATGAAATGGCACTTTGACTGTCTATAATGGCGCATATGCCTGTTGAAATGGAAATTTTGGTGATTTAGCGCTTTGAGCGCTTGTTTTAGCTCTTTTAAGTGTTTTAATTGTGCTTTTTATATTCTGGCACATAGAAACTCTATTTTAGTGCTTCTAAGTCAAATTGATAAAGTTTGTCAAATTTTTCCTTGATTTTGTCAATTTTTTATCATGCCAGTCGTTGGTTTCATACGATTGATGATCCCAATCAAGTAGATTATGTTCATCCTCATGATAGGTGAGGTCTAATGATTTGGTTGATGATAATTATCCTCATGATAGGCGAGGAATAATTATAATTTGATTGATGAACCTCATGATAAGCAAGGTTGATTTGATATATTGACCTCATGATAGGCGAGGTTCAATGATGTTTGATGATTGACCTCATGATAGGTGAGGTTCAATGATGTTCACTCATGAGATTTAATAAAAAATCTCACCAAGAGCTGATTAGGTTTGATAGGATATTTGATGTTTTGATGATTTGACAAAAGAGTACTAACTTTGAATATTTCATGATGATAGGAGGCTTTGACGAACCTCCAGATTAGAGAGTGATTTCCTCAGATGTTTGATTTGATACGTCAGCTAGCCTAGTTTGAGACAACTATCATTACACGTTGTGGATTGTCTTCCTTACTAGACATGCCCCATATTAGGATTAATCGGGGTCTCCTAACAACTTTAGCAGAGAGGTGGCACAATGAGCATAATAGGTCTTCCACCTAGCTACCAGAAAGATCATAGTCACCCCTAAGGATTTCTAGAGGATTCTACGGATACCAGTTATCGGGGATATTGTTGTATATGATCCATCAGAGCAGGGTGCTACCAATGCTCTTCAGAGAGTATTTTAGGATGCTAGTATTGTTGGATGTTGGATCCCGTGGTGGGAGATGGTGGATGCATACGCCACTTTTCTGATAATTCTTGTTGGATTCATCAGAGGATTCCTTTGTCTTGATCACAGGTCAAAGGGATTCTCTGTTGGTTGGGGCTGCATACTGGAGAGCATGGTCATTCACGGGATGAGATATGCATGGGGAATGTGCATGCTTGCCCATCTTTATCATGATTTGCATTCAATGGTTTACCTTGGTAGTCAGAGTTTATCAACCAAAGTCACTTTACTTCAGGTGTGGGTGTGGGAGCATATTGTTGTCATGCGGCCAGCGATGGTGAGGCAGTGTCTAGCCAGGCAACCTTATGTGCACATATATGTAGATCGACTTACTCAGCCTAGACTGGGTAAGTTAGATCATTGGTGCAGAGTACTAGATGATACGGAGACTGTTACTTGGTGTCCCTATTTGGACTGTGAGCACTAGGATGATGATGATGTGTAGTTGCCATTCTTTTGTTAGTCTTTTATTTTGATTGGGCGTACACAGTGGGTTTTGGAGATATTTTTCCTAAGATGAGTGCTTCATCAATATGGCATTGTTTAGGGCATTCCCCAGGGTGTTGCCCACTATGCTCGATGACAGTTGGATTCTATAGATTAGGGGCCTGGGTTGTCATATGATGCTACAGTGCAGGAGTTCTAGGCTTTATAGCCTCTTGTGTGGGAGATCTGACCAGATATTATGGAGCCACCAGTCACAACAGATTATGCAAAGTATCTAGTATTACATCCATTTCCACACATTACTATTCTTGATGAGCTAGCACCATTAGCTCATGGGGAGGAGATTATTTTTGCACACCGTCACCGACGGAGGAGAGAGGAGATTGGTGGTGAGGAGGAGGTGGTGGAGGAGGTTGAGAGTAGTAGTGATGAGGAGGGGTGCGGATGGGAGGATAGCAATAGTAGTCATGAGGAGGGTAGTGATGGTGATAGTAGTGGAGATAGTCCAGGTGGATTAGGTGCAAGTGTATCAGGTGCTAGTGGGTTAGGTCCTAGTTTAGAGGAGTACATGATACCTCGCAAGAGGCGAGCAGTTGTAGACCCTTTAGAGCAATGTGCACAACAACAACAGACCCAGATAGCGAGTCTGTAGGTACAGGTTCAGACATTACAGGGTTAGCTGACTCAAGCCCAAGGATTGTTGGTACAGACTCATACACAGATGCATGCTCAAGCTTAGGCCCATGCACATGCTCTAGCATCAGTATAGGCTCGGTTGGCTACAACTCAAGCTCAGATTACCTCATTGACAGCTGAGAGGGATATTGCTAGACAGGCTGCAGAGCAGGCTCAGTCGATTGTCGAGAGACTATAGAGACTGGAAGATGGTACCACTTTAGCGGATTACATGCAAGAGGTTGTCCATGTTGGTTAGGAGATAGAGTACTACAAAGGGAAATATTATGATGTAGTTCCATCTGAGCAAAGAGTTAGCTACGTGCAGTCCCGTTCAGGCAAGACTCATACCAGGATTGTCAGTGCAGGTGTGACCCAGTCACTTCCCAGAGACCCGAGAGATCCCAGTACTTCTGGTGGTGGAGGTACCAGCCCAAAGATGCCTACACTGTCAAGAGCCAGCACTACATAGTCTTGTGATATGATTCCTCCATTGTATTTTGAGATGATGATGTACATTCCGATTATTTTTTATTTATAGCCATTTTTTATGATATATCTCTCTTCAGTTCAGACATCATTGTATACTTGAAATTTATGATTTTGAGATCTATATGACATGTAGTGGATTTATCGATCTATCATGTGTTCTATATGATTCTATGATGGATGCATTTTATTTTCTATGTTCTATATTCCATGTGATATTTATATTATGATGTTATGGATGTAATTTTATAATCATGATGATATGCTATGATTTATGTTGTTCTACTTATGATGTGCACAATGATGATGTATGGATAATGTATGTATTGATGATGTATGGATGATGATGTATATGCATGATGCATGGATGATGATGTATATGTATGATGATGTGTAATCTTATATGATAATGTACCTATATACATGGATGTGGATGTAATGATTTAAATGATTTATGATGTGCAATGTAAATGGGATGTGTGAACTTTTATTCTTGTGATAAATGTAAATATATGATGCAATAAGTGGATAAAAATGATGTATGATAATGGTGTGTTGAATATATATGTGAATGGAAATGCACTTATATGATGTAATAAGTGGATGAAAATGGTGTATTATATATGATATGTTGAATGGACTATGATATGCAATGACATGATGTAATAAGTGGAAAAAAATGATGTATGATATATGATATGTTGAATGGACTATGATATGTGATATGATTGATAGAAAAATGAAAATGCAACAATAGAGATTTATTTTTGAGATTTTCTTATGCAATTTTATGATATTTGATATGAGAAATATGATATGATCAATGCAAATTATTTGATCAAATGTATGAATGATGAAATGATAATTAAATGCTTTCTAATGTATGCAATGAAAATGATGATGCAACTACATGACAATGATGATGTTTTTGTAGATGTCAAGTATACTCAATCTATTATGAGAAAAGATAATCATTAATTTGAATCCTTCACAAGATTTTGTAACAAACACTCTGCAGATGTAAAACTATTATGAATGCGATCTAATTTTACCATGCAAATATTGGCATTCTAACAGTACTTTTATTTTTCTTTGTATCATCATAGAGCTTTTTAAAATGTTGAAAGTGAGTACAAGCATCGATGGTATAATTTAGACCATGATGACCTGAGTACTACTTCCATGATTTTTGATATTGCGAGTGAACACAAGCATCTAGGTATAATTAAACTGAGATGACCTAAGCATTTCTTGCATAAACAGACAAGAATTAACCACTTTCCTATGTGAATTGGAATGCCATCCATGATATTTTGTAGAGCACTTCCTGCGACAATTCACACAGTAATTATGATTAATTCACAAACAACAAACAAAGAAAATACCATTCTCCTTCCTAGCTTCTCTAGTTCAATACATCATTGAGTTGCTCCAAAAAAATAATAATCGAAGATCAAAGTACAACACATCCAGCCTTTGCTTAAAGTATTTCAACCATTATTTAGATTAGATCATCCATTTTGATTTTATGATTTTTGAGAGTTTTGACCAAAGACCTAACCTAAAGACATATCCTAAGGGCCTCGAGGGCTGATTAAAGATTATCCTTGCCTACTTATACACGCAGAGATCACATAGTTAAACTGACATAGACTCATGTTTTTGACTTTTTGATACTGACTTTTTGACCTATTTTTTGGATTTTTTGTTGTGATTATGGATGTCTGATGTGTTTTTGATGGTGATTAATGTTTCATGTTGGGTTGTGTTTCGATCATTGTTTTTGTTGTGTTTTTCTTATTGTTGTTTGTCCATTTTGTTAAGCTCAAGATTTATTGCCCCCAGTGAGGTCCAGATATTGCCCCCAAGCTAGGGTGATACATGACCACTTGCAATGATATGATAATGGATGTAAAGTGATGGTGAAAGTAACAACCATGGCATGCATCCTATAGATGGAAAAGCTGGTTCAAATTACAAATAGTGCCTGTTTCCAAGTTTTCACTATATGTTTTTATTGCACTTTTTCAGTCTTTTTGATTTTTTTATATTTTTCTATCTTCTAATTTTTTTTGTATTTTTCTATTACCAAGACACCTATTTTCTAGGTTTTCATCAAGGTAACCATTTTCAAAAACTAATCCATGCACTAGGTGACTCAAGTGTAGAACGTTCTGAGATGGATTCTATTGATAGGTTCATTGAACAAATCCCCTTCAAGTGTAGACAATTGATATGCTCCAGATCCATAAACTGATACAATGACTAAGGGACCTAGCCAGTTAGGTTCAAACTTCACTTTCTTTTCTTTGTCTTGCTGATTTCTAGGGTTTTCCTTTAGGACCAAGTCACCAACCTAAAAGACTCTAGGTTTTACCCTGTGATTGTAGCTTCTAGACATTCTTTGTTGGTATGCCTTCAAATGATTAACAACCTGTTGACAATGTTCATCTAGCAATTCCAGTTCCTGTAGTCTAGAGACTCTCTAATCCTCATCTGTAATTGTAGACATCTAAATTTGGACACTTAATTTATCCAAATTCATCCCCATTCATCTTATTTTCATTAATTAAGTAATACTGCTATTATTTAATTAATAACTTTAATTCTGCCAAATCCCTAAGGTATTTAATCAATAATACCTTATCTCTTTAATCCTCTTTTCATCAAATGAATTAATAAAATATGACATTTATTTAATTCCTCACATGTCACATCCTCCATCTTTTATTATCTTATCCTAATCCATCTTCTAATCTCATCATTAGGGATGTGCACATGCCTAATCCTTGATTAGGATGTGTCACATCCTCCAACTTTTGCAAGTTGGCCTCTAATCTTTCTTAGCCACCTAACCCTCCTCTAATCCTTCATCAACTTGTCTAATCACCCCTTTAGTCAACTCTTCCCATCCCCAAGGAATTTTTAATTCATTTTGTTCTTCCCAAAGTCCTTTGAGAAATTTTTAATTCCACTCTCATCTTTCAAGGAATATTAAATTCCTTTTCTCTTCCCATGTCCTTTATGACATGTGTCCTTGGTCAACCTTATTAAAAGGCCTCCCCTTTTGGACAAGGCACTCCACTTCCCCATGTGAATTTTTAATTCACTTTTAACCCCTAATGCACTCAAAAGGAATTTTTAATTCCTTCACTTCTTCCCACATGTCCTCTCTTTATTCTTTATTCTTTCCCCTCTCCCCATAAGGATATTTGAGAAATTTTTAATTCCTCACATGTCCTCTCACCCACATGAGGACAAGTACCTCCTTTATGAGGAGATCTTGTCCAATCCCAAGGTACTTTGTACCCCCTTCCATGTCATGTACTATACTTCCTCCTCATGTCCACTTCACCTTTTAGGGCTATATCACATGTCACATGTCAAGATGTGAGGGCTTGTGAGTTCTCAACTCACCTTGGCCCTACATCTTGATCATTGGTGGCTCAATCTTAGCCATCCATTTCCCTAGAGATTTCCAAAATCTCTATAAATACCCCCTCTTTTCCCTCATTTGGGAAGGATAATTTTGCTAGCCAAACTCTTGCAATTTTGTTTCTCAATCTACACTTAGCCATTTGCATCCATTTTGTTCAACTATCTTGCATCTCACACTTCACATCTTGCATCTACTTGCCATCAAGGGGCATACATCTCATCTACAATCGAAGGGCCAACCAAAGAACAACTCTACAAGGTAAAAAGTTTCATTTTTATGTTGTTAAGTTCATCATTTGCCCAATCTTGAAGTGTAGGGTGTTTTTAGTTGTTATTTGCACTCTCTTTAGTTTGTTGCTCATATTTTAACGATTATTTCCCCCTATCATATTTCTGGCACGCCCGGTGGGACCCACAAATGGGTCTTTTTCTTTCACGTTTGTTGTTTTTGGCATTTTCGCAGGTTCAGGTTACAGATTGGCAGACCTGACCTCTCTGGTGGTGGACCTGACCTCTGGTGGTAGACCTGACTTCTCCGGTGGCGGACCTGACCTCCGGTGGCAGACCTAACCTCTCCGGTGGCGGACTTGACCTCTCTGGTGGCGGACCTGACCTCTCCGGTGGTGGACCTGACCTCTCCAGTGGCGGACCTGACCTCTCCAGTGGTGGACCTAACCTTCGATGGAGGACTTGACCTCTCCGGTGGCGGACCTAACCTCTCCAATGGTGGACTTGACCTCTGGTGGTGGACCTGACCTCTCTGGTGGCAGAACTGACTTGCGTTGGTGGACTTGACCTCCCGAAGGTGAAATTTCAAGTTTTTTCCAATTGTTCTTTACTAAATTAGGCACATAGTTGAATTAGAGGGGTCAACAAACCTTGTTTGGCATGCTTGTGGAAGGCTATTTGACGTATCCAATCCCCTTGCGCCATTTGGCGATCCTGGGTGACGAGAAATCATAGCTTTCCAAGTCCTTTGAGTCACCCTATTTCCATTTTCTTAGTGGGACCTACTTGGGGATTTCATCAACCCAAGGAACGATTCCAACCACGCGTACCAGCAAGGTATATAAAAGGGGGAGAGCGAAAGTTGTACCTCAATCCAACCACATTGTAATTGGCGAAGCGTCAGGATGACGTGAAGAGCTGGTCTGAGCCTTTAGTATCTCGCTAAGGTTCTCGACTCACACTTGTAATGGGTTGGTGTTCATGGTTTAGGCCTCACGTACCGGGTGTATATCGAGGACTCCTTAGCAACCATGTTCATCCTAGAGTACAAGACTTTGTTGGCCATACCCATTTCTACTAATCTTAGGGTTGTGTTGTCTGAATTGTCTTTCTTGTGCAAAACCAGTCATTTTCAGTTTAGCCAAATCCTTTTATCAATGTTCGCTATATTTTGGGTCATTTGCCTTACTCATCCATCAAAAAATCAAGCTTAAACTTATCCTTTGGCGGACCTGACCCCATCCTTTGGTGGACCTAACCTCATGCTGTGGCGGACCTGACCACATGCTGTGGTGGACCTGACCTCATGCTATGGTGTATTTTCCCTAACAGGCAACCGTATATTCCCTGCCATTTGCACACTGTAAACTCATTTTCCTCCGTTCAAGCGCCAATCTTCTTAATTTTTCATGCTCTTTCCAACGACATATAACACTTCATACTTTTGAGCAACTTTTTCTCCGGTGGTAGACCTAACCTCCGGTGGCGAACCTAACCCCTCCAGTGGCAGACCTGACCTCCCAGTGGTAGACCTAACCTCTCTGGTGGCGGACCTGACCTTTTGCTCTTTCTTCCTGGGGCCGCCATTTCCACATTGTTTATCCGATTGACTCCGTTCAAAAACAATTCTTCTCATTTTTTCATGCTCTTTCTGATGATATATACCACTCCCTACTTTTGAGAAGTTGACCGGGGCACCTTTTTCTTCCTCATCCGCCTCCTCAGGGGGGATACCCTACCATTCTCATCCGTTTACTCATTCCGAGTAAACATTCATCCATTTCACACCTCCTTTCATCATTTTGAACTCTCATTTTGTAATTTCGATCATCTGTTTACTCATTCTGAGTAAATATTCATCCATTTCACACCTCCTTTCATCATTCTGAACTCTCGTTCTATCATTTCGATCATCCATTTACTCGTTCTGAGTAAACATTCATCCATTTAACACATCCTTTCACCATTCCAAACTCTCGTTCTATCATTCCAATCATCCATTTACTCATTTCGAGTAAACATTCATCCATTTAACACATCCTTTCATCATTCCAAACTCTCGTTCTATCATTTCAATCATTCATTTACTCATTCTGAGTAAACGTTCATCCATTTAACACATCCTTTCATCATTCCAAGCTCTTGTTCTATCATTCCAATCATCTGTTTACTCATTCCGAGTAAACATTCATCCATTTAACACATCCTTTCATCATTTTGAACTCTCGTTTTATCATTCTGATCATTCGTTTACTCGTTCTAAGTAAACGTTCATCCATTTCGCACCTTCGTCTATCATTTCGAACTCTCGTTCTATCATTCCGATCATCCATTTACTCATTCTGAATAAACATGTCAAACCTCCTTCCTATCATTTTGAACTCTCGTTCAGCAGTCCTAATCAATCGTTTACTCATTTTGAGTAATCTATCATCCATTCTAAGCCTTCATCTTCCCGTTTCGAGAATCATTCATCTATTGTGAGCAGTCGTTTACTCGTTCCAAGAGTCATTCATCCGTTCCGAGAGCTTGTTCGCTCATTCTGGGTCTTCCTCCCCTCGTTCTGAGAGTCATTCATCCATTTCGAGCACTCTTCCACTCATTTTGAGTCTTCCTCTCCTTGTTCTGAGTAAACGTTCATCAATTTCACATCTTGGTCTATCATTTCAAACTCTTGTTCTATCATTCCAATCATTCATTTACTCATTCCGAGTAAACATTCATCTATTTCGAACCTTTGTCTATCATCACAAGCTTTGTTTTTCCATTTTGATCATCTGTTTTACTCGTTTCGAGTAAACGTTCATCCATTGCAAACCTCCTTCAATCATTTCAAACTCTCATTCAACAATCTTGATCAATCATTTACTCCTTCTGAGTGATCTTTCATCTATTCCAAACCTTCACCTTCTCGTCCCGAGTGATCTTTCATCTATTCCAAACCTTCATCTTCTTGTTTCAAGAATCATTCATCCATTATGAGCAGTTGTTTACTCGTTCTGAATAGCTATTCACTTGTTTTGATCAGTCATTTGTCCATTTCTATCATTCGTTCCCCCAATCAAATCATCACTTTCCCCATCCAAATCCCTTGAACTTCATCTCGAGCCATTATCCAAATTGACCTAAGTATCTGATCTAATCATCATCATCAACATCCTCTTAGGATTGTTATCCATCCTAAGTTAATCATCATCGTCGGCCCAATCAATCCATTTTCAATCTCAAAGTGGATTCGGTGTCGTAATCATCCATTTATCCTTTAATCCGATCAATCAGTATCCTACGTCACCTAGGATAATCTTTGAACGGGGTTTATAGTCCCTCTTATCATCCTATCTGATCCATCAGTCAATCTTATCAATCAATTGATCAATCCAATTCAATCCAATCGCGTCCTTATCCAATCACCTTCGACCCAATCAATCTACTTCCATCTCGAAGCAGATTCAGTGTCATAATCATCCTTTGATAATCCAATCCAATCATCAAAATCAATCCCATCGCATCATCCAATCATCCGATCTGAGCTTTAATCCAATCTCGATCTGAGCTTAACCTAAATCCCGATTTGAGCTTTAGACCATTTCCATCCTTTTTTTTTTCCTTTCATCATCATGAATTCTTATCCTCCATCAATAGTGGTCAAGGGAAATCCTAATTACGTCGACGATAATAATGAAAGTCTTATTGATCAAGAGGTATACGGCATAGATCCCCTTGACACTATCATTGCTAGTAAGCTTTCTCCACCCACATTCCAAAATCCAATCACCCCATCGAGTTATCCCATCATGTCTTCATCTATGCCTAATCACACTCCTTATGCTACCTTTGACAAGGGATGTCCATCATATCCATCATATCCTTCCTTCCTTCATCCCTGCTCTAATTTCGTCCACCCCTATCACTGATCCCATCCATCCACCCCATCTCATCCTTCATCCCACATGCCACCTACCTAATCTTCCATACCAATCCCTTTCATTCATCCTACATTCCACCTTCCCTATCCTGGTCAAACACACCCTGCTTCCACCTAATCCAACATCTGCATCTCCCTATATTAATCCAACACTTGCATCTTCCCATCCTAATCCACTGTCCCAATACCTTTATTACAACACGCCGCCCATATCTTCTACCAATGATCCACCGTCCATGTCATCCTATCCTAATTCCCCATGCCCATATCCTTACCTTAATCCTCCATCCAGTCTTAATCTTCCAATCCATAAACCTTCATCCACTCCCACCTCGCCATCTCAGCCTAGCGTATTCAAGTTTCTCCAAGGACTTATAACAAAGGAAACATCCCCCACTCCACACATCACAATCGTCGAACCATGCCATCCCAACCCATCATCCATGGTGGGTTATTGACCCGAGACCCTTCTCCATCCAGCACCTATCATTGGCGGTATCATCACATCCTCCCGTCCATCCACCATCCACATCCCTCCTTCCCCCATCTCCACCATCCATCCCTGCATTCCACGGTCCCCACCATCCATCCACCATCCATTGTTTCCCTTCCAGTTTCCTATCCTTCCATCCAATCCACTTCTTCCACTCCTATTATCCATTCCCAGGAATATTTTGAATCCTCCATCCTTCCATCTTCCCCTTGAAAGAGTCCCCCCATGACTCCATTATCATGCCTCCCGCACACGATGAGTCATGCCAAGAGCTTGATCCAAAGCATGCCAACATATCCCCTCCTCCAGATCAAGATCCTACCATCCCATCTAGTCAACCGCAAGATCACAGTCCCCCATCCATTCCATCCCATGATCCTCTTGACATTCAAGATTCTACCGCTCCATCTCCATCTCCATTGCATGAGCCTTCTACCACAAAATCAGACCCTATCATATCCCCTACTCCCTCTCCAGATACCACCCATCCAAATGCTGCTATCCCATCATCTCCTTCTCAAGATCCCCCATCATCACCTAAAAATGCTATCCCCACACCGCTTGCATATCCCCTTGGTACTCTCACATTCTTCCATGGTGGCCTCCTTGCAGAAGAAAAACACAATGTATATACCACCCATCATCCTACACCTAATAATGGACTCGCATCATGTTTTCAGAATAGCAAAATCCCTATCATGGATCGAATGCTCAAGAACATGAACTATCCAAGAGGAAAGGATCTAGGCCTTCACGAACAGGTATTTTAGAGCCCATCGAGTCAAAGAACAAATCTGCATGCAAGGTCTTGGATCTATTCCCCAAGACTCACAATCTAAACACGTTGGTACAACCTCTAGACGTCCTCAACGAGCCTTTTCCAAAAGAAATGTCGGCTCTTCCCATCGCTCCACCAAATCATATGCTGCAATCTCTCCTCCTCTATCATATAACCTCAAAACAACCGTCCATATTCCTCATTCATCTGCTCCATCCATTTTGGGTCCTTATATCCCTCCATCCACCATCTCCTATCCTTCATCTACTCTATCCATCTTGGGTCCGTATATCCCAAGATCACCTCCTCCATCTCATCCATTCATCCATCCAACACCTATCTATGTCATCCATCATAAAAATTCCTCTCGCATATCCCATATTCAGGATCAACAAAGGCACATACCTAAACATCCTCCATCTACACGTAATCCCCATACTCCTACCTCCATTGCTCCACATCGTCCATCCCCTCACACCCATCCCATTGCTAATAAATGCACCTTGGATGCTAACATAAAAATGCATAAATCCAAACATCCACATGAATCTAAAGCTCCCCATGTCCCCTCTATATGGCATGTTGAAGAAAAGAAAAATCAAATCCACAATCCAAATCAAACCCATCAGCCACAAAGGCCCACTAAAGCAAAAATCAAAACCATGTGGATCCCAAAGAAAAAAGATGCAATGCCATCAAATGAAAAATCTGTAAGAACATCCAAAGTTGCTAATCCAAAATCTAACCATACCCACCTTTCATCTCCTAAG
>VDFB02086081.1:36273198-36383914 GCA_007258455.2 Sequoia sempervirens | reverse complement strand
CTCTAAAAAGCGAATTTCATAAAAAAATCTTCCTAGGCCATAAATCAGTCAACGAGACTTTTGGTGCCAAAACAAAAAAGGGGAAATTTGGACTTTCTAGAACATTCTAGGGTGGTTATTGGGGAAAAATAAAAAGGGGTTAAGTGGGGGTTATAGAAGGGGCCCTGATAGTGCAGATTGTGGCTCCAAATAGTAGATTTTCTTTTCAGAGTTGATTTTGTTGTAATGAATCAAGCCCATGAGGCTATAGCATGTAAGTTTTGAATTTGTAATATCATTTTTTGAAAATAATTGCTCGGTGTTGATAGCCAATTCCCACCACCATCAATTGATCGATGCCAATAGCTAGTTCCCACTGCCAACAATTGCTTGATGTCCAACTGCCATCAATTGATAGTTAGTTCCCACCACCACAGAATATCAATTGCTTTGTATCACTTCCAAATTTCTCACGCGTGACATCAATGCAACTCATGTTAATACTCACTCCCATACACACAGATATTATTCACCTTTCATATCTGCTAGCGACTTCCTTGAAATCATCTAGTTTGAGATATCCAGTAGTTCTAACATCGAAATAACTAATAGTTATAGTTCTAGTTCTGACATAAAAAAACATTTAAGCTTCCAAAACTATATGAAAATAGTTCATGTAGAGTTTTAAACTATAAGATATTTAATGAAAAAATTATATAAATCAATTACAATACTAAAATTTGCATATTGCTCATTGTTATTGTTTCCATTTGAAAATTATTAAATATGTACTGCAAGTTTTAATGATATTGATTGTATTCTATAGTTGCTCATACTCAACCATATCTTGTGGCATTGTAACTTTGGATTTGTTCCATGTGCACCTTATTTAGAAGGATTCAATCCCTTTCTGTTGCAATGAAGTTAAGTAGTTGAATTAAACAATCAAAGTAAAACATGTAAGGAAACATGTAGAAGAAGTTGTATGCAGATGCAGGCACAATTATTTATATCGATTGGAATAATGCAAAAAAACATTCTAGGTTTTGCAAAGTTAAGCTTCAAGTTCCTAATTTTCTCAACACAGATTGCTCATGGTAAGTGTAGGGATATCTTGCATCACCCAAAAAAAATGTCTTCTTTATTTTCTTTAGTTGTTTTGAGTTCCATGATGGCACTTAAGGGGTATACGACTATCAGGCATCAAAAATAGCAAAAAAATGGGCACTTCCTATTTTTAGTAAGTTGACATAAACGGGCTCATATGGACATGAAAATTTACCCCAAGGAGCAGAGCTGAAAAATATTTCTGGTCATGAAAGAATCACCTCAATACCTTGCATGGTTTGGTAGAAATTAGAGTTTTTGTCCTGAGAAATTTCTCCAATGAAGCTTCAAATTCACATATAAAATTTTAAAGACCTCGAAACAACTCAAAATTGGTTGAACCGACCTACGGCTATAGATGCGTTGTAGAGCTCGTTGAGAACTTTCCAACAATATACAATAATAGCGAATTGGACACCCAGATCAAAAGTTATGCCCCCGTGAAGTTGGTCCTCTAAAAAGTGAATTTCATAAAAATCTCTTCCTAGGCTAAAAATCAATCGGCGAGACTTTTGGCACCAAAACAAAAAAGGGGAAATTTGGACTTTCTAGAACATTCTAGGGCGGTTATTGGAGGGAAATAAAAAGGCGTTAAGTGGGCATTGTAGAAGGGGCCCTGATTGTGCAAATTGTGGCTCTGAATAGTAGATTTTATTTTCAGAGTTGATTTTGTTGTAATCAATCAAGCCCATGAGGTTGTACCATGTAAGTTTTGAATATGTAATTTCATTTTTTGAAACTAATTGCTCGATGCTGACAGTCAATTCCCACCACCATCAATTGTTCAGTGTCGATAGCCAATTACCACCACAATCAATTGCTCGATGTCCCACCGCCATCAATTGATAGCTAGTTCCCACCACCGCAGACTATCAATTGCTTTGTATCACTTCCAAATTTCTCACGTGTGCACTCAATGCAACTCACGTTAATACTCACTTGCATACATAGATATTATTCACCTTTCATATCTGCTAGCGACTTCCTCGAAATCATCTAGTTTGAGATATCCAGTAGTTCTAACATCGAAATAACTAATAGTTATAGTTCCAATTCTAACATAAAATAAGATTTAAGCTTCCAAAACTATATGAAAACAATTCATGCAGAGTTTTAAACTATAAGATATTGAATGAAAAATTTCTATAAATCAATTACACTACTAAAATTTACATATTGCTCATTGTTCTTGTTTTTTATTTGAAAATGATTAAATCTATACATGTTTTAATGATATTGATTGTATTGTATAGCTGCTCATACTCAGCCATATCTTGTGGCATTGTAACTTTGTATTTGTTCCATGTGCACCTTATTTAGAAGGATTCAAGCCGTTTCTGTTGCAATGAAGTTAAGTAGTTGAACTCAACACTCAAAGGAAAACATGTAAGGAAACATGTAGTAGACGTTGTATGTAGATGCAGGCACAATTATTGATATCGATTGGAATAATGCAAGAAAACTTTCTAGGTTTTGCAAAGTTAAGCTTCTAGTTCCTATTTTTCTCAACATGGATTGCTCACGGTAAGTGTAAATGATTTTTAGTTATTTAATTTTGATGTAGGACCATCCAACGGTGTAGGGCAATCTTGCATCACCCAAAAAAATTGTTTTCTTTATTTTCTTTAGTTGTTTTGAGTTCCATGATGGCACTTAAAGGGTATAAGACTGTCAAGCATCAAAAATAGCGAAAATGAGCACTTACTATTTTTAGTAAGCTGGCCTAAACAAGCTCGTATAGACGTGAAAATTTACCACAAAGAGCAGAGCTAAAAAACATATCCATTTGCTAAAGAATCATTTCAATACCCTGCATGATTTGGGAGAAATTAAAGTTTCCATCTAGACAAATTTCTCCAATGCACCTTCAAATTCATATATAAATCGTTAGAGTCCCAAAAAAGGCTCAAAAAGTGGTCAAACCGACCTATGGTGGCATGTGTGTTGTAGAAGTCGTCGAGAGCTTTCCAACAATATACGGTAATAGCAAATCGGACACTCAAGTCAAAAGTTATGGGCCCGCGAAGTTGGTCCTCTAAAAAGTTAATTTCATAAAAAAATCTTCCTAGGCCAAAAATCAATCAGTAGGACTTTTGGTGCCAAAACAAAAAAAGGGGAAATTTGGACTTTCTAGAACATTCTAGGGTAGTTATTGGGGAAAAATAAAAAGGGGTTAAGTGGGGGTTGTAGAAGGGGCCCTGATAGTGCAGATTATGGCTCCGAATAGTAGATTTTCTTTTCAGAGTTGATTTTGTTGTAATGAATCAAGCCCATGAGGTTGTAGCATGTAAGTTTTGAATCTGTAATTTAATTTTCTGAAAATAATTTATCGGTGCTGACAGCCAATTTCCACCACCATCAATTGCTCGATGTCGATAGTCAGTTCCCACCACCATCAATTGCTCGATGTCCCAACACCATCAATTGATAGCTAGTTCCCACCACCATATACTATCAATTGCTTTGTCTCACTTCCAAATTTCTCATGTGTGGACTCAATGCAACTCACGTTAATACTCACTCCTATACATAGATATTATTCACCTTTCATATCTACTAGCGACTTCCTCGAAATCATGTAGTTTGAGATATCTAGTAGTTCTAAAATCGAAATAACATAATAGTTATAGTTCCAGTTTTGACATAAAATAAGATTTAAACAGATGAGATGGCACCACGGAATGGCCTGACCATTTGCTGGAACATATTTGTTAAGACATTATCAATGCAAAAAAACTTTCTAGGTTTTGCAAAGTTAAGCTTTTAGTTCTTGTTTTTCTCAACACGGATTGCTCATGGTAAGTGTAAATGATTTTTAGTTATTTAATTTTGATGCAGGAGCATCCAATGGTGTAGGGCAATCTTGCATCACCCAAAAAAATTGTCTTCTTTATTTTCTTTAGTTGTTTTGAGTTCCATGATGGCACTTAAGGGGTATAAGACTGTCAGGCATAAAAAATAGTGAAAAACGGGAACTTACTATTTTTAGTAAGTTGGCATAAACAGGCTCATATGGACATGAAAATTTACCCCAAGGAGCAGAGCTGAAAAACATTTCCAGTCGCAAAAGAATCACCTCAATACCCTGCATGGTTTGGGAGAAATTAAAGTTTCTGTCTTGAGAAATTTCTCCAATATAGCTTCAAATTCATTTATAAAACTTTAGAGGCCCCGAAACAACTCAAAAAGTGTTCATACCAACCTACGATGGTTTATGTGTTGTAGAGCTCGTCGAGAGCTTTCCAACGATATGCAATAATACCAAATTGGATACCCGGATAAAAGGTTTGAGAAATTTCTCCAATATAGCTTCAAATTCATATATAAAACTTTAGAGGCCCCAAAATAGCTCAAAAAGTGTTTGTACCGACCTACGGTGATTTGGGTGTTGTAGAGCTCGTCGAGAGCTTTCCAACGATATGCAATAATACCAAATCGAACACCCGAATCAAAGTTATGGCCCCACGAAGTTGGTCCTCTAAAAAGTGAATTTCATAAAAATTTCTTGCTAGGCCAGAAATCAATCGGCGGGACTTTTGGCATCGAAACAAAAAAGGGGAAAGTTGGACTTTCTAGAACATTCTAGGGCAGTTATTGGGGAAAAATAAAAAGGTGTTAAGTGGGGGTTGTAGAAGGGGCCCTGATAGTGCAGATTGTGGCTCTAAATAGTAGATTTTCTTTTCAGAGTTGATTTTGTTGTAATGAATCAAGCCCATGAGGCTGTAGCATGTAAGTTTTGAATCTGTAATTTTATTTTCTAAAAATAATTGCTAGGTGCTAACAACCAGTTTCCACCACAATCAATTGCTCGATGTCAATAGCCAGTTCCCACCACCATCAATTGCTCGATGTCGATAGCCAGCTCCCACCACCATCAATTGTTCAATGTCCCACTGCCATCAATTGATAGCTAGTTCCCACCACCACAGACTATCAATTGCTTTGTATCACTTTCAAATTTCTCACGCATGCACTCAATGCAACTCACGTTAATACTCACTCCCATACACACATATATTATTCACCTTTCATATCTACTAGAAACTTCCTCAAAATCGTCTAGTTTGAGATATCCAGTAGTTCTAACATCGAAATAACTAATAGTTCTAGTTCTTGTTCTGACATAAAATAACATTTAAGCTTCCAAAACTATATGAAAATAGTTAATGCGAAGTTTTAAGCTATAAATCAATTACAATACTAAAATTTACATATTGCTCATTGTTCTTGTTTTTTATTTGAAAATGATTAAATTTGTACTGCATGTTTTAAGGATATTGATTGTATTGTATAGTTGCTCATACTCGGCCATATCTTGTGGCATTGTAAATTTGGATTTGTTCCATGTGCACCTTATTTAGAAGGATTCAAGCTCTTTCTGTTGCAATGAAGTTAAGCAATTGAATTCAACAATCAAAGGAAAACGTGTAAGGAAACATGTAGTAGAAGTTGTATGCAAATGTGGGCACAATTATTGATATCGATTGGAATAATGCAAAAAAACTTTCTAGGTTTTTCAAAGTTAAGCTTCTAGTTCTTGTTTTCTCAACACAGATTGATCATGAGAACACCACTAACAATAGAGCAATTAAAGAGAGAACTTGGTGCCAAACCAAACAAGAGAACACCACTAACAGAAGTAACACATAGAGAGAAACAAGAGAGCAACACTAACAAAAGTCATCACAGAGAGAAACATATTCATGGTTACCAACTTAATCTGCAACTGACGATGGGTGGTGAAAGGTTCAAAATGGAGCCTAGCTCCTCTGAAGAGTTCGAGAAAGATCCTCTACTTTGGCATATTTTTGTGGAGAGAGGGCTTGCACCATTGATGGAGAGTCTCAATGGTCATGATGAGAATCCTTCAATTCAGTTCAATAATGGTTGGAACCAAAGACATGTTAAAGTTGGTGGGATTTCTTTTGAATTCAATAAAGATGTCATTTTGCATGCCACTGGCCTTTCTTGCAATGGACAGAAACTTAAGAGGCACACAAAGGTTCAAGACATAGACAACATGAATTGATTCTTCAAAAATAGTTGAAACCCTATCAAATTGCATGTGGGTTATGACCATGGTAAGCTCCTCGCTCCTTGGACCAAGTATCCCTAGTGTTAATGAAATATGTTACTCTTGAAGGTAGGTACAAATGATATTACTATTACCACATGCCTCTAATAAATCATTTTTGAAATCGTCTATTGATCATCTTTCCTTTTTACCTTCTATCTTCTCTTGAAATTTCTATCAAGGAGGCAACTGAGTTGTCTACTAAGAACCCTGACAAGTCCCTCATCGCGCTCCACCAAGATTTGATTCTTAGGTTATACCATTTTCACATGGCTATTTGTCCCCCCAAGACAATTAGGGCTACCCTTGTGGATTATTTGTTTATTGTCCCTCTTCCACTTGAAAGCCCTATTGACATTTGCATTTAGGACTTTGTTAAACCCTCTTCTAAAATAAAATTATCTCCACCTGCTAAACAAGCTAGCACTGGTCCTAGTCCAAAACCCCAACCAAGCAACACAAAAAGGCTAAAACCCATAAAAATTTGAGTCAAAAATATGTGCCTATTAGGTTGTGTGAGCTTAAAAATACACCTCCCAAAAATCCTAGCAAACAGACCCCCAACAAACAGAATAAAAAAGCCACCTTCTATGTGGAGGAAGCTGCCTCCAATGAGGAGACTAATGTGAACAATGAAAACATAAACAAAGAGGATAATACTAAAGATACTGACCCTACCACTAATGTTGAGAACCCTAGTGTTCTAAAGATCACATAGGCTGGCTGGCAAGCAGGCCACTAAGATAATAGTTGATGAGATCTCCAGTGACTCAGAGCAGGATAAGAGGGATGAGGAAAGCAATGATGAGGACAATGCAGAGGAAGTGGAGATGTATGTTGATGGTCCTAGTTTGTTCCTAGAATTCAATGCTATGCTAAATAAACCAGAGGATTCCACCCCCATGAAAGAACACAAGGAAGATAACTACCCTAGCTATGAGAAGACGACTTAGGATTGCATGACTCCTATGACTAGGGTTGAAACTTTGGAAAGGAAGCTCAATAGCCTTTCCTGTTTCACTCTCAAGGTCATACACCATTCTATTGTCACTCTTGCCTCTATGTTACATGATGAGATAAAGAAACATGACAATGCAACAAACCCCAACTTGATCTCGTAGAAGCAGAATGCTTTCAAATTCCTCATGGAGGAATGGGAAAATCTTCCCAAGTAGGGTGTCCTTGTTGTTTATTTTATTTCTAGTTATATCTATGTTTTAGTTTTGTTGTCTCTATGTTGTCATTGGTCAGTTTGTGGCATGAGACCCTGGACCTTTTATTTCTTTAAACTCTCTGCCCTTGGGGCCTTTTTGTATAAGGGTACAATGCCTTGTAAATGTTGCTTATCTTATCAAGAACATAAGTAACACCAATAATTCTACCAAACTATTTAATTTCAATTTGACTAGAAAGAGGACATAGAGGCTACATATGGATGTCTAGCTATAATGAATAAAATAAAAACATAGCAATGGAAGTGCATTATCATAGTATAAAACTGTGTATTATTATAAGGTACAACATTGAATTAAAAGATAATAAATAGTTCGTTGATTTGGTGACCTGGAAGACATCTTTCTCAGTATAGAAAGTTATGTACTGCCTAAGTATAATGAAATCCAATGAGCCATGTTTCAAGTAGTTTCATTTGAGAAAACTTTAGGGCCAACAACACCAATATACAACCACTACTCATCTTTCTAATTTAGTTGCATGGTGATATTGATTGTTATAGTTATTAGAGTCTTTGTGATTATAAAAAAAAGATCATGCTCTATGAAAGATAAAGATACTAGATACTACATGTATGCACTATTTAACATATCCATTTTGGGCATATTTGGTAAGAGGGCAAATCTGAGGCATTGTGCCAAACAATTCATGTGCCTTGATTATGGTGTTTATATTCTTATACATGTTGCCTCTATGTATATAAATTTGATACTCATAGTGTAAGTTTATTGGTAAGGATTGTTTTTCCCCAATCTTGGTCATGAGATTGAAACTCAATGTATGAAATTTGAACTATAAAAAAGCTTCTATGCATAGAAAAACATTTTTGAATGCACACATACAAAATACAACTAGAAGAGAAGCATGCCCTATTTGATTCCTAGGGCTGCTAACAAGTTTTTGTTCTACTCTAGCATGTACTATGGAAAAATGTGTAGTGACATTTGTAGAGTATCATATGCTCGTACAGTCAAGTAACATCATTCCCATTTGATGTATCAAGACATCTCTATAATTGTTTCAAAGTTTTCCTTGAGCCTTATCTAACACACGGGTAAAAGACTCAACTAAACCCAAATAGACACAAACCTAATCAACAAAGAACCCTACATTTGCATATGCAAGAAACTTGCTCACCCTCTACTCACCTATAAACAATAGTTCAAGTAGTTCAAGACCTATGACTATTGAAAGTACACAATGCAAGGCTTACACTTGAACATCATAAATTACTTGTTTTTACACATATTTGCTAACAAATGAGGAGAGACATGGTGGCATGAATTTGCTTAAACACTACAAATACTTAGGTCTACCTGAGTAAGGAAGGGCTAGCAGCCATACTATATCGAATAATCCATGATGAAAGAAGGAAAAGACAGAATAAAGTTAGTTAAAAATTAATTATCTCTACTATTTACCAACTTTTATACAGGGGCAGAACTTGTCCATTGTTACTAACATGTCATGCCAAAGTGATTGTTTTGTATCCACTATCTTGTCTAGAAAACATGACCCTTGGGCATATGAGAACCCTCATTTTGTGAACCAGAGGACCCTTTCACTTTATTCATTTATTCTACAATTTCTGTAACTTCTTTGATTTCAATGTCATAACCCAAACTCAACGAAACAAAGTATTTCCAGTCCATCTTCACCTCAAGGCTTAGACAGATCTGCGGAGATCTCATGTATTACAAGCTTTATTGAAGAGTCAAAACCTAAAGAGGTACAAAATTGAATAATACAGGTAAAGTAAAATATAAAGTTCCCTTGTCTCATAGGCCAATGGAGCATGCTGGTTAGGATTTAACATAAAAATTTACTCTGCCTTATCTTCATGTTCAATGCAAATGTGCAAATATACTTGAAAAATAATAAAGAAATGACTCACCTTGAGAAAAACATGGAAGAATCAAGTCAATGGATTCGAATAATTTTCACCATTTGACTACAACCCATAAACCCTAGTTAACTAAATATAACAGAATGAACCAAAGCTGTAATAATTCGCTAATCAACCAAACCAATAACACAAATTGACCCATACGAATGGACGAGATCTAAGACATTAATTGAGTAAATCTTTATTTTCCAATACCCAAATATGAAAATCAAATCAGGCCACCCACTGATATATATTCTTAGTTGAACCAATAACATGTGCATAGAACTCGTGACCACTGAATGTGTTTGCTAATAAAAAGATAGATTATTGATTTTTGGGGGGTAATATTGTGGAGGATTGAAAATGATAGTTTGATCTCTTAAATTCATATTTGAAAAGAAGATCTGTGAAAAGAAAGCTCTGAACATTTTTGAGAGGCTGTGAGTGATGCAGAAGAAATTTAATCGAGTTTTTACGCAGCTCTAGATTTTGTATATTTGTTAGTTGGTCTGTTGGCAATCCATCACAGAAAGCTCTGAACATTTTTGAGAGGCTGTGAGTGATGCAGAAGAAATTTAATCGAGTTTTTATGCAGCTCTAGATTTTGTATATTTGTTAGTTGGTCTGTTGGCAATCCATTATGGAATTCCATAATAGATATTTTAATGTCTAGAAGTTTGCAGATCCCTACCTTTATGCTCTTTTTCTTTTATTGTTGTTTTAGATGGTATGTGCCTGAAAAGCTCCATTGTCTTGTAAGATTTTAGAAATAGCTTACCATTTGATTCAGGTCACCGAATTCTTTCTTTGTTCTACGATAAGTTAAAGTTTAATTAAAGAAGAAGAAAATGACAAAGAAGAATACTTGTGTAGAACAAAATGAGACATTCTGAATGGTTTTAATCTTTAGATGTGGTGTTTAAAATGCCTGTTTATAGCCTCTAGCCACTGGTTCTTGTGATGACTAAAACATAGGGATTTCTCATTCTACCCTCATGATGAGTTATGTTGGGAAATAAATTGTTTGACCGTGGCAGAAGACAAACCAAAATAGCTTTTGTAACATCAGTTAGAGTAATAGTAATTTCTAGGCCCATACAGTTTTGTGATACTATTCACCACGTAGGTATTTCTAGGATAAAAGAAAATTGACTAGAAATAAGTGGTTCCAGAGATTTGGAAAAAAAGGATGATGGGTTGTTCTAATCATTTTATACCAGATTATAGAAAGCCATGATCAGGAAGAGATTGGCTTACCTCCTGGGCTTCTTGTTGTAGCCCTACTGGTGTTGGCATGGGGTTGCACTGGTAAATTGGGAGGCTGCTACCAAGCCATACTTGTCATGGTAGCAATAGTTGAGTTTTCTCCTCTGGTAACCCGTCTCTTAGGAAAGGAGACAATTTTGCCTATTCTTCTACTGTCTTAGATATTCGTCTTTTGGCATTATCCTAGAGTAGAAGAAGAGAGTTGATAGTTTTGAAGGCCTGCTCGTGTTGCTCATTGACTGTTGTCATCAGTATTGAGTATATTATTCTTGTTTCTTGCTGACGACCACATGTAGTATAGTTGGAATAGACTTGCTTCGCTGACCCTTTGTGTGTAATGTTCCTGCTCTGGGTGTTAATTACTTCAGCAATTTCATGCAGAACAACTAAAAGGGTAAGGCTCTGCCTCTCTAAAATCAATAGTATTTGAGGAATTGGAGGGAGTGGTGGGTATCCCTTTCTATCAGCTGTGGTGTTTCATTTTTGTTGGTAAGGGTATGGACATCCATCAAAGCATAATGGAAGGGGATTTTTGATAGATATTATAGTTGCAAATGCCTATCAATATAACTTTAGGCCTATAACCATTCTCAAAATGAATGCACGCCTGATAAGACACCCAAATGAGTAACTTAATACATAGCAGACAAGATGGAAACAAATCAATCTCAACAACAAAACAAATTCCCTTACACAAAGTAGAACAAAACCTGATCAAATTGTGACTCGCTAATTCCATCTTTGTAACTGATCAATCTTCTTTGATCATGCAACTCATAACTCGACCATTCCACAAAACATAAAATGCAGTTAAGCACACATACCTGAAAATTAGCATTTGTTGTGGCTTCAATCCAAAACATGATGGTTTGCATGTTTTATAAAAATCTATTAGCAAGTCACTAGAAAAACAAGATAATTGACAAGGATAATATTGATGGTAACCTTTCAATCACATTGCAGATTAAAGAACATTGGAAAGATGATAGAACAATGTTGCTAAGATGACCTAATGATGAAAATGACTAATATTCCAAATGGGCAATACTTTATCATCTTAGCACCCATCATCCTGCCATCTTATTTTGAAGGTCTTAGGTTCTGGTTGTAGATACTAGACTATTAAAGTAGGAAGCAAAGGCATATCCCAGACCTGATTCCTCACTAAAAAATTTCTTCCATGTTTCTTAAATGAAATAGAGCCCACATGAACCATATCAAGCAATTCTACCGAAAAGAACAACAATATCATATCATGTGAGCATCATATCCTTGGGAACTTAAATTGTGTTTTACATGTTAGATTATTTTTTATAGAACAGAAAGCAGATTGTCTTGAAGACAATATTTACAAAATGGAAATGAATTGTAAGCTGGTCAGAAAAGCAACAAATGAGAAAATTGAGCATAAGATATTTTATGGGAAAAAGAGGATTACATACTTACAATTTTCGCATCTAGATGTTGATCAACTATTACCTGTATTATCTAAAATCAAAGACAGACCTTTCAGATATTGTTATTCCCAAATAGATTTGCTTCATATTGACCTCACAGGGCACTTTATCATTGCCAAAAGCACTTACTACATACAACTATTTAAATATCCATCCGTCGTTTAATGTAACCTTCACTAACTTTTAATTTTAAATGACATGTTTAAAAGTTCAGAGTCAAACATTCATTGCAAAGAGATTTGTGTTGGGAAAGTTTTGACAGAATGTCTTACGGTCTAAAATTATTCATTAAATACTGCCGGTAGTGCTATATGGCACACCTGCTTGTAGTACTTTGTAGACAACAGAAGTAAAGTATAGAATAATGAATTGTTCACTACAAACACTGTTTTGAGAATACTTTTAATTAGTTAATGAGTAGAGCCAAAAGAAGCATTGTCACCAACTCTATATTACATGTAATCAGCATTTTGATTAGTGTGCATTTTAAAGGTTTTATTTCATGATATCCAAAGAAGACCTACAAACAATAAAAATAAGACCAAAACCCTACATAAAACCAGCTTCAGCTTCTAACTATTTTGAAAATATTTGCGAGATCTAAAGAAAAATGAAACCCTTGCAGTAAAAATATACATAACAAAAGGAGAATTTGCATTACATTTTAAAGTCACACCTGCAGATTTAAATTGTCAAAACATAAATAAGTAGTAACTTAATGATAGGAAAGAACATCACACAAAATGTAACCTCCCTAAGCAAAGCAGAAATTAGAAGATCTTCACTTGCATACCACTTTTGTTGTCAATGTCTTTCTAGATTCGTAATTTCTCTAGGCAAGCTACAAACGAAAAGACTCGCTTGTGTGCCACTTCCATTATGACTGCCTTCTTGATATCCAAACCACTACTTGCATTCTCACTTCCTCCAATACTTCTAGTATTGTTATCATAGCTAGCGTCATTCTTTACTCTGCAGTATTTTGGTTCTAGCTTCTAGTACTGTTGACACTTGACCGACAGCCATAACTCATTGGCTTGAAGATCTAACATGTTACAAACAATAGCAAAATGAAGAATGATAAGAAATTGCATTATGACTTGAATTTTTTTAAGCCCCTGTGATGTATTAAAGAAATGAGAAATTTTGTAATAACATAACTTTGAAAAAATATACATTGAAACCATCAACCACCCAGCCATGAAAGTTATCTTCAAAAATAATCAAAACCAACAAAGATTTTTTTTAAGTAAAACAACTTACCAGCCAGAATATTTGTCAAGATGCTAAGACATCGCCATTACCATATTCTGCTTCAATATCAACCATCCCTTTCCTCTTGAGACGACCCATAAAACTATTGGCCATTTTTAGGCTCCATACTCCCTTGCTTATTTGAAATATTCAAAGAGAAATGTCTATGCCCTGTTCCAAAGCTCCCATATTGACACGATCAACAAGGATGTTGGCGAAGGTTGTGGAATTTGGCTTTACCCCTTCCAATTGCATTTGGTTGGAGGTTTCTAGAGCCCTTTCAACAAATCTATTTTGTGCATAGCCTACCAACATTGCAGTCCACAACATCCTTTTACTCCACGCATTCTATCAAACAATTCACCTACCTTACGTATACTTCTACAAAACTAAATCTTCCGACTAAATTTAAGAGAAGAGGTACTTATGTAGTGGATTCTAAGCCCAGCCCTAAGAGGGTCATCACAACCAAGCCTTTTCATCATGAATTTAGTCATAACCCCGATCTCTGATCCTGAATGAGGCACATCTCTCGTGGACTCACCTACTAACTACATTGATCCGTCACAAAAAAAAACACAAAAACAAACACATTTTAGAAACAAAACAAAAAATTAAAATTAAAATTAAAAAACAATTTAAACAAAAAATCATTTTAATAATAATACATTTCTATTAATATAATATAATACTTCTAGCAAGGGCTAGGTCCTAGCTCACTTGGTTAAGGTGTTCCTCAGAGCAGGTTTCCCACCATGGGTTTGACTCTCCTACCTCTGCGTAGGTTGGTGTCCTCACAAAATCGGCCACTGAAAAGTTATCGATCTGTGGGGGTATAGGGGCCCACGACCCGACATTCCCCGTTAAAAAAAAAAAACTTCTAAGCAAAAAATAATATAATACCATATTAATAATAATAATATAATATATGATAATAATAATAATAAGATATATATCGGTGTATTGCTAACTACATTAATTTTACTAACAGGCATTGATGGTTGTTTTGGCGCACGACTCCTATGGGTTTTTATTATCATTTGAGCTCATGTTAGTTCATTGCATTTGTGAATCCGAGCTCTCATTGTTTCTTGTGTTGAACTTGATGATTGAGCAATTATGGGTGTGCTCATAAATGTGTGTTTTTTTTCTCTATTTGTGTCTTGCTTGTGTGTGGCATGTTTGTTGCTTTGGTCGCTTCGACTTCTTTGTGGGTTTCACAATTTGAACTAGGTAGGGTTCTCATACTCAAGCCCTAGTTTAATTATATGTTTGTGTCTTTTTTTTATTGTTTTATTAAATATTTTTTGTCGTGTTGTATTTTCCTTTCATGGGATTCAAGTTTGGGTTTCATTGTTTTGTTTTTCTTGTTTATTTTTGCATGTCTTAATTTTTGTTTATGTTTTCATTTTAAATCCTTGTTGAATCCTCTTGAATCTCAGCACATTGATTAAGGTTTGTTTTGATGACGCCATTGCACTTCATTAGGCCCCAAACTTCTAAATGATTTAATGTTTTTCTTAAAAATTAGAGTTTGGCCTTCATCTCGAACCCTGATCCTCAATGCGTCTTGACTTAGCATTTTTATGAAAAACCTTTCAACTATCGATGATTGAGAATTCTCTTTAAAGCCTATCAATTTGGAACACAAAAGGGTAAGGGTTATTCTTGAACCTTGATCTCCGATGATTCTACCTTAATGATTTTTTCCTTACCAACTTAGTGGGTAATCTTTTAGACATCGAAGATTGGTCTTGCATCTTAACATCTAATGACCTTTTGAGATAAGTGATAATGTTCCCAAACCTCAATTTCTGACAAGATCATGTTAACACTTTTTATGATATTTTCAATCATTGGTGATCAGGGGTTTATTTTAACACCCACAAATCTTTTAAAGTAAATAATAGAGGTTACCCTTGATCCTTGAAACCCAATATAACTATGACAATCAAAATTGTACTCCCTTCTCGGAGATAGTACAATTCCTTGTCTAATTTGGACCTATCTTGGGTATTCTTGCATTAATTACCCTTTAAATAATCATTTATAGGCCCCTAAGATCCATTATTTTGGTTCTCAGGGCTTATTTCACCTAAAAATCTCATAAAATCACTTAAAAGAAAATCCCAAAAACCCATCTCAAAAAGCTAAGGTGGGACTCATTCACCAAGGGTGGCGAATGCGTCCCATTTGGAGTGTTTTGAGTTTTGAGTGGGAAATTCGCCATTTTAATAAAATAAAAATTGTGGATGTCAACCTTTGAGATCTAAATAATGGTCAATTAGGTGTTAATGCCTATATAAGCAAGTTTCTAAGTCATTTTTATTAGCTAAGCAATTTGGGAAAGCATTTTCAAGAGCAAGTTCAAGAGATAAGTGTTGAAAATCTTCAAGCAAGAGCATTCAAGTTTCAAAAGAAACCAAAGTTGAAGTCTTGGAGCAACATTAAAGTATTTTTGTAGGTCTTCAAGCTCACTTTCATTCAAGATCTAGCATTGTCAAGGGTTGATCACGGTTGCCTATGATGATGGATTCTAGGTTGGGGAGATGCAACTAACCATCAAGCCAAGCCTAAAGACTTGTTTCCTAAGTGATTCCATCCTCCATTATCACTCTACATTCAGCCTAGGGAAGGTAGAAGCATCATTAGGGCTCATTTGGGGTGATTAGAGATCTCCCCGAGTGAGTCATCCATCTTCATATTTCCATTCTTGCATCATATTCTTACACATTAGAATATAATTGCATTGTGTTTCAAATTTCCTAGTCTTAGACACACTTAAGGCTAGGGTTTACATTCCTATTTCCATGTATGTTTCATTTTTATCAGGGTTTAATTGCCAAACTAGGGGTTTGACCAAGGCAAACCCCCCATTAGCAAATCAAGTTTATATTTTGTTTTGTAGGTATTTTCATAGATTCGGATCCAAAATTCAAGTTGGAAGGAAAGAGTAGGTGTTGAAGTGCAAATCAGAACTTTAAATTCTCAAAAAAGTGGAACGGGACTAATCCGCCAAGAGTGGCAAATGATTCCCACTGAAGGTATTTTCTAGATTTGTTTACAAATTCATATACCATTTTTCCTGAAATAGGTTCCTATGTAGAAATCCAAATTTGGGACTGATTCACCCAGATTAGGAAATGAGTCCCAATAGGTCAAAAATTAAGATTTTTCAGCATTTTGGAGCTCCTCCAGGTCATGTCCGGATTTTCTAGGTGCAATTATTCCTTTTGTAGATTTTTGTGTTATTTCAATCACTTTTTCTAGGTCATTTTATAGGCATTTCATTGTCTTTTTCCAAGTTCTTGGTGGCGAACCCCTTATTAGTCTACTTTCAGCCCCTAGGACATTCCTATTGCAAGATCTCTTTTTCTTTTGCATTGATATCTCTAGGGTTATCCTTGAATGGAATAGCTTGAAAGTGGGTGTGATAGCACTTAATAATAATTATCCTTCACCCCCATTATTTTTAGAGGTTCCAATAACCTATAAATCAATAAAGAATTTTAGATTGTAGTAATGTAGCCTATTTCATGACATTTAAGATATGAGTTAAGGAATATTTTTTAGCCTGACTCCCAACATAATGTAAATTTCACTAAGTATAAATCTTTAAAGCCTTGCACTTTTTTTAATAGGAGTTATTGATAACTCTCAAAGACCAATAATGAAGTATATTTGGGTGATGGCTAAATATGGACTCAAGAGTGATGTTTTTGTAAAACTTTTATGTTGTCTAATGATGGTGTTTGTTCAAATTGTGCAAAATATATGCAAGGTGACCAAGAAAAGATAAAGTATGAATTCAAAGGTCACCACCCTCCTTCAAAGATGTTCTCTCCATACAATGAGATTGGAGATACAAAACCTGGCCATGTGAATATTGAGGAATTCTTGCAAAGGGTAAATAGATAAGGAGATAGGATAGTTCATGCCTAAGCCATGGCAGTATTAGGCTTGACACAACCTACTACTTTTCTAGTATTGGTCCAATCGTCTGAGTTGGTATTGGCATGTGCTCAACACTACAACAAGAAAGAGAGATATTTGGGGTATCAATGGGAGTGATTTTGGGCATCAATGTTGAAATGGTTGAAAGAGTATTTGGCCTCCTAATTTATTCCAGATGTGGTGAAGTCACCATGGACAAAACCATGAGATACTATGATAGAACTAGTAGGCAAGCAATTGATTTCATTAATACTAATCTCCTCCTTGTTCCTAGAAAATTTACACAAAAGATGGCCAAAGTACAACTTAGAAGTGAGCTTAAGGAGGATGCAAAGGATTATATCATATTGTTGCACAAAGTCCAATGATATCCATATGCCAAGGAGTTACATCCTTGGATGTGTTATTACATATTAATCATTGAAAATGGGAAGATAATTGACTAGGCCACAATAATAAGTGATAATCTACATAATCAATTAAGTGAAGTGCTAGAAACTAGTAAGTTTTACATGACTTCTTAGTCAATATTTTGGCTTATCAGGAAAATTTTCCCATATTGAGAAGAATAGGTTATTTACATATGAGGGAAACCAGAGTGTATCACCATCTCCCTCAATTAGAACTAAAGGAGAGTAGGAATCATTATTGCATAGTTAATGATGTTTTCATCATTGCTATCATTTAGGGCTTGGAGAATGATTTTATCAAAATGTTGTCAATGGAAGAAACTAATGAGCTAGATACAATTTAATACATTCACTTACATTAGGGTAGCTGGTTTCCAAAAATCACCTTACAAACTACCCTAGTACCCAAGTGACAAGATCATCCTATTAGAACTCTGTAGGCAAGTTGCAAAATTTATAAATTGATTGTGAACAAACATAAATCAGGATATGTCTCCCCTATCAAAGTTGGGGTATATTCTTGTGCTAACAATAAAATAGCTAAGACAAATGAAATAGAGATGGATCCCCTAACTATGGACTTATTTGGAGATATGAGAGCTAAGTTTGATCCCATCAAAAAAATTGGTCTTGTCATAGGGGCATACTACAAGCATGAGCTTGTAATAGAAGATCATTGGGATAACTACCTGGATTAGAAGAGATAAGAATAAAAGAAGTTACTACATGTTGGATTTGGATATAATGAGAGCAGAGGATTTTGGTAAAAATCTTAGTGATTTAGAAGATGGTGGAAAAGTGTTGCATCCAACATACAATACATAAGGGATATTCAACCAACAATTGGATATAGTTGATTGGACAACCCCAGAGGATTCTTCTATAGACAATAGAGGAATAAATGTAATAATGGATCCAAGATATGACTACAAGCACCACATTCAATGTTAGAGCCACTTCCTAGGGCTCAAGAAAAGAGCAGACCTGGGTGGGAGAATCTTCAAGTGCTGCTACAACCAAACAAATAGGAGAATCTTCCAAAGATGTTACAACCAAGTAGACAAAGGGAAAAAGAGAAACCATGGCCACCAAAACTAGGAGCATACAAAATGAAAACCTAGTAGTGGTTGAATCCGATGAAAAGGAACATATTCCTCTCATAAGAAGGAGAAGAGTTAGAATCCAACGAACACCTTCACCTGCTTCCTCATCTCCATCTTCTTCCTCATCCCATTCTAGTTTATCTCTCCTATCAAGGAATCATCTTGCAAACCTTCTCCTCCACCTCATCATTATCCACCTCATTCACCACCACCATCACCTCTTGGGAAACCTTCACCTCAAAATGAGGTTGAACCAATGTTTCCTTGTCTTCCTCCATCTCCACCTCCAAATCCTAGTCTACCTCAGGAACCAAATCCTTCACCTCCTCATCAACAACAAGATTCTCAACTTGAAGAAGAGGACACTCATATGGAGGAGATTCAAATGGAAGAAAATAGAAATGCCTAGTTGCAAGAGGAACCTACTCAAGAGGAAGACCAAACTCAATGATCACCACCTCATGAGGAAGAAACACTGGTGAATCCTTTGCCTTCTCATCATTCCCCTCCACATTCAAAATCTTTAATCCTTATAGTATGACTTAAATATAGTGTACAAAAGAGGAAAATGACTTATACCCAAGAGGAGGAAGATTTTATTGTTTTGGTAGAGGTGTTCAAAGCTCATGCCATTAAGAAGAGAGCTAGGAGGACTTCCATGGTAAGGGTCAATGAGGAGGGTGAAAGGATAGCCCAAGTTGATACCCCCATGGTAAATAAGCCAAAAGTAAAAATGATTCATTGGAGGTATGACATACAATAAGAAAATATAGGTAAGTGGACTAGACAGGAGTATAAATAACCCTTGCAGAGTTATTTCAACCATAGTAGAGTGGATGAAAAAGGATGAGAACACCAAATAAGAACTAAAAGCTCTTATTAGATAGTTGACATCCTATGTAAATCACTTAGTAGGACCTGTAGATTTAGCTACCCCAACTTCTAGTCTCATAGTTGCATTGAAAAAATAAGTTCGACACCCAGACCCCGAGAGAATCCTACCTACCATAGTAGAATGAAAAGATAGTTTACAAGCCTTAGCAGGAAGGAAAATTAAGAATTCATTAAGAACCCATCACAAAATAAGTGATGAGGCAAGATTTGCTCAAGATTTAGAATTAGAGGTGGATGAGGACCTCCTTTTATGGGAAGACTATGTCTCAATTTTGTAGAAAATAATGGTTGTATCTATAGACTAATTTTGTTACACCCCATTTCTAAGTTACCAAATTACTTTTACCTTTATGAGTAAATATGATTTTAAATGCAAGATTATGATTTTATGACATTTAATGGACGAATGAAATGTATGAATAAACATTATGATGAATTACTTTTATACGTTTTAATGATGCTTATGATATATGATGAATATCATTTATATGTATCATCTGACTACACACATATTGCACACATATTGCACTAAGTTGGATATAGGAAAGGTTTGAACCCTCTAGAGGGGGAGGGAGAGTATCACCCAGAAGAGGAGGTTTGTATAGAAACCATTGGAATACCTATCTGAGTAGACACACACACTGACTACATAGGTTAGAAAACCATATCGAGTCAGTCAAAGCTTTGTATCGGTAAGTGTCAAACCATGTCGATAACTTTTTAGGTTGATAGGAAAGTTAGGATGGTTGTTTTTAATTATTTTTTATTGTTTAATCAATTTGAGTTATAATGTTAAAATTCTTTGATTAGCATGAGATATATGTTGTGTATTGAATATATATATGGATATGCATGTATATTGAATATATATGTATGTATATATGCGATGTCACATACATATGTACGCATGTAGGTATGAGCATACGTAGATATTACTATCTACGTATAACCATACATAGATATGTAGTATGTATGTGAACATTTGCATATATGTGTTATATATATATATATATATATATATATATATATCAATATATAAATATATTATTATGTTTAAATAATGCTTATATATATATAATTGGTTGATATATATAAATATGGCTACATATATATATTAGTTGTAGTGTCCCTCCAGTTTCGACATATTGTTTAGTTTGAGTCTGCTTGTTAGATGCTTTAGATTACTTTGATACTATGTTGTTTTGATTTTTGCGGATGATTCATTGGCATTCGGGTTAACTGGTTATGTTAGTTTAATGATACTGAGATAGATTCATTCATGATATGGCTTATCTGTTTATGACTATTGCTTATGTTTATCATGTTGTTATGATGGTTTATGATTGATCTTGCTCGTTTGTGTCGGTGAAGAAGACAGTGTGGCATTACTCATTCGTGAGTATCCTGCCACGCTGCAATTCTTATTCATGGTGTGTTTTCTAACATGAGTTTATATATCTACATGTTTTAACCTTGATGTTTTCCCGCAGACACAGGTACTAGGTAACAGCTCCACCTGCTTGTCAGGTCTGAGTGTACCCTAATTCATTATAAATATGTTGTCGGATGTATTGACATGTCCTTTTTAACCATCGTTCGTTTTTGAATGAGTATCTTTGTGTTACCCCGTGTAGCCTAGTTTGTCTTGTCGTGTTCAAATATATATTGTTTTGTGTTTGCGAATATAATATTTAATTTTATTAAATGTTTATTAATGTTTTAACCAACGTTAATGATTTAATTTATTAAGTTAAATTAAATAAGTTATTTCTTTGCAATGTTTTAATTAAAATAATATTATTGTTGTTTTTATTGTGCAAATTAAATAGAAAATTGATAGATTCAGCAATCAAATGTTATAGAATAATTACTCTTTGAGCTAAATGATACAAGTGTTGTTTTGTTTGAAGTATTCTATAATTTAGCTGAATGTTTAATTGTTTAATTATTAGACAATGTTATGCTTATGTTTATATTGGTGGTTTAATCATTAATTAGAATTAATTATGTTATTTACTTTATGGAGTGGAAGTTAATTTTATTAAGTTAAAAAAAAAAAAAGTAGTAATAATAATAATTGTAGATTTTATTGTGCAAATTTTAATTAAGGAAAATAAGATATTTTAAAGAGTATATTTTCAAAAGTTAAAATATTTGGAAACTAGACTTGTGTGAAAATATCTTAAATATTTATAACTGCATGAGAGATTATAGAATGCATGATTACAAACGGATAAGTTGTAACTTGGGGAGTAAATGGTATTAATTAGCCTTTAGGGTTGCTAAAAAATGGGGGGGAAATTCACGGTGATTTTCGGAAAGAGCTTTCACCGCAGTAATTTGGAGGAAATTTTGTTTGGAAGGGAGATATACGGGAGTCTTCTGGAAAAGCTGGAGGACAGTTTTCTTGATTAAGAAAAGTTTTGGATGTGGTCTTCCGAGTTCTTCATATGCTTGAGTGCAAATTAAACAGGAATCACAAGTTCTTTTCTTTTATTATCTGAAATTTATTCTGAAGCAGACAAAATCTTTTTGTTTGAATGCTGATTGTTTCAAGAAAGTTATTGTTTGTCTGTAGAATTCGTTTCATCTTCTTGAACCTGTGCATGCAATAGAGAAATGATTAAAACATGAATTTTTGATTCTTTTTAGCAAATTTTTGTCGCTGCATCATTTAGACAACGCAGGGAATGGACGTTTAAATAACCTCTTGATTTCATCTACTACTTGTCACAGTGGCAACACTTGAGCATGGTAGGGTTTATAGATTTAAATAATCACCTTGATATTTTACGCAATCTATTCCTGCAACATCATTTGATCATGGTAGGGCGTAAAGATTCATTTAACCTCCCTGATTCTTTTGGAAACACCTCACTGTTATGACGTCGCCCCTGTTATAATTTTGCAAGTAAGCCAGCCTCGACGGCTTTGTTTAATCCAAAAGATGAAGATTCTTGGTTATGTAAATCATGTTTTATGTGCCGATTTGTTTGTCTTAGAATACTTCGATTTTACTTTATGAAGTCGATATTCTTCATAATTAATATTTGTTGATTCCTTACGCAGCAACAGTATTTGAACAGAGTAAGGTGTAAAGAGTTAGTGAATCTCATTGATTTTACCCATAACCTTTTAACAGTTGCAGTGCATGAATATAGAGGTCTGTAGAGGTTTATGATCTCGTGCCTAATTTAATCATTTCATATTGCTACCATCAATTTTTTTAAAAGGAATTCTATCATTGGTTGTAGGGAATTGACTCTTACAACCGATTTAGGAGAATGCAATATCTGTAATCATACTTTTTATTCTTCCCGTTAATTTCTAGCTTGCTCCTCTTTATTAGTTGTTCTCTGAATATAGTTTACACCTTATGTGATTAGTGACTCTTATTAGATAGTGGGTGCGGTGAAGACCAATGTTTCTGTATACCTGTAAAGCAAGATATTTTAAACACTAGTGCAAATGTCTCCGTCTTTTTAGACTTTATCACTACTATGTTACTTTAGTTAAGTGCGCGACCTGCTTGCATGCAGTTTCCTTATTCTGGTATTCTGCAATTTCTGTGACTTCTTCTCCTTTAACTCTGTATATTTGTCAGATCATTAATACCTTAGATATTATATTCTCCCTCAGTTATTTTGTTACGAGTTATTTTATACAACCATGCTTACCTTATTGTTGTTAAAAGAACTAGCGTAGCCTCCTCCTCCTAAGCTGTATATTTTGGTTTAGTATTTGTCTTCAGGTTAGAGAGAAGAATTTAGGTGTTATACCATAGAAATACCTGCCAGTGAGTGTGCGCAGTTATCTTTTCCTGATGTTCGCTGAATAATCTTGATCAAAGATCTAATTTTAATTACTGCCTGTAACTTATAAATTTCATTTTGAATCACGTTTTTCTCTCTCACCAGCGCAGTTTGTTGAGATAATGAATTCTTCTCAGGAATTCAGTAATTTCCTTGAAACTTTGTTATTTATGATAGTGCAACACATTTGATAAAATCTCCACTGGCTGAAAGTAAAACTTTGGGACTTTCTGATTAAGGGAAACATACCGTATTTTAATACTGTTTCTCATTAAACATTATTCAACCCTTAGATTGTGAATACTCCACCAAGAATTGGTACTTCTCTCGTACATTTCTTCATGCACACAGTCCTGGTTGATCCGCGTCTTTATTCATGTTGTATTATGCACACATTTAAAAAGTATAGATCATATATGTATTACATAAATTACATCTAAAACAATCTATATTGAGTTATTAATGCATGGTGTGATGTTTACTTTACTTATATATATATATATATATATATATATATATATCTGCAAACTGCCATTTTTCAAGTTGATGCGTTCTCTTCTATGTATGAGTTGTAAGTGGCAGTTATTTTAATGATTGAATTAGCTTAACTATTAGTTGAAATATATATATTTAGCACAGTAGTCAAAGGGTTGTTATTATTTTTAATAAATACTCTTATTTGGGGTAAGATAACTTAAGTACTTGATTGCATGACTTCTATTTAATTCTTAATGAAGTGGTGGAGAACTAAATACTTTGTCTTTAGAACGAATTGTGATGACACTCTTAGTCTATACCATGATGGTGTTTCTTTGTGTTCAGATTCCTATTTTGATGTGATTTGTTACTTGATTTGTATCTATTTGAATTTGTAATCGTAATGTCATTATGTGAATCTGTAAACCACGTAAACGTAAAGTTATGTCTTCTTTGTTTGTGGACCTGTCAATTATCTCCTAGCACGGAGGGAGTGGACCTTCGGGTTTCACATGGTTGGGAGGAAACCATGCTCTATCTTCCTTATATTTTCATGCAGATGATCCTATGCTTGCAGCAGGTTCCAGTTACTTCTTGGATCGTGACTGTGGATGTGAAGCATGATTGAGGATATGGACATCAGTTGTGTGGTGATCACTTTCTACTTTGTAAACTCACCTCTTATATAAGAGTGTACTCATTGTACCATCTTATTGTTGTATTGAGATTTGTTGAAATATCTCATTTTGTAATCTTGACATTCTGATGTTTGATTGTAATAAATTTTGTAAACTAGTTATTGCATGGAAGTAAATTTTTACTTATGAGGAACTTTCATGACATTGGTTTTGTACTTGAATTATGATAATGTGTAGTTCATTTAATATGTTTATGTAACACTGTCTTGGAAACTTTATAGCAATTGTGTAATTAATTAACTTTTAAAAAAAAATTATTCAGTTAACTTTACTCTTTCCACTTTGTTATAACGGTAACCAAGGCAGGGCGTTACATTAGTATATATACATATTATAATATAAATTTTATTATAATATATATATATATACATAAATGATATTATAAATACTTATTGTTGTTGTTTTATATATGCGATGGAAGCCATGCATATGGTGGCAAGTATATGCCATGTGATGGCAAAAGAGAGCCATTTCTAAATGATGTTTTAAAACATTAAAAGTAGCCAAGTGTGGCACCAAATATTGCATATAAAATAGTGGCAAGAATGCCATGATAAAGGCAAGGTAAAATAGAGTTCTAAACAACTACTATGTAGACTTAAAAAGAGGTTCTTAGACTTAGTAAAGCTAGAAGATGTTGATTTCTATTAAAACCCATACTTGTGCGATGGGAAATAAGATAGTTTGAAATTTTTTTTACTTCAATGTGCCAATTTTTTAAAGAGTTCTTTTCTAAAATAATGCACAACAAATAGTAAGTGGATAAATACCAGCCAGGTTGTGGCATTATGGGGAAGCAATTGAGTTAGTTTCAAAGACATATTTGTAACTGTATCTTCCCAACAACACCCATGATTGGCAAGCAAATGAGAAGTGGAAACAAATGTAGATTACTTTTAGTAGACAATTTCTATTCATTTTTGTATAAATAGAGAGTTGCCACACAATATTTGTTTACCCATTCATTGTGTTTATTGATAAATATTTTTTTGTTAGTTTGAGAGCAACATATTTCTGAGTTTAAGAGTAGCATAGTTGTGAGTTTGAAGAGCATAGAGTATTTGTTTTAGTTTGAGGAAATGGCTGAGTTGGTTAGCTATTGATATCATTTGAAGTAATAGTAGCAAGGAGAGTTGAGAATAAAGGAGGCATCAGGCAAAGCCATTGTCCATTGAGCAAGGAGTTGCAAGATACTTGTTGGGAGCTATTTTATACCAGGCATGCTTGAAATATCTACTTCTCTTTTTTTAATTCTAAAACTAATTTTGAATATGGTATGAAAGTTGTTTGTGCTATAATTGTATGAATTTTATTTCTATTGGATAGTTTATGAGAGCTCATGCATTTAGTTGGATTAGGGAATCTAAATAGTATGATAAGCAACTATCTTGATGATATTGCTTGATTAACATAGCAAAGAGAAGCTAAATAGGGTAATAGGTTAATATCCTAGTAATACAAGGTTATATTTGTATTGTCTATATGAGTTATGTTGCTTTGCAATGAAAGGGATTGAAATCCTAATAGAAGTATTATTTCATTACTATCTAGGGAATGATGTTATTGGTAGTTTAACCAAGGGTGGAGAACTTACTTTCTCAATTGATTACAACCCTTGAAAGTAGGAGATTAGCTTATTCCCTAGGGTTAGGGTATACACTTGAATAAGAGTTAGAACATGTATTATAAGTAAATGCATCCTCACTATCTTTGAATGATACTATCTTATATTTTGACCAAAAGGCTTTATTAATACCTATACATGGTATTTTAATCTTCGAGAAGAGAACTTTATGTCTCGTCAAACCAAAGCCATAATGCGAGGAGATTTTAAGGTGTTGTTCAAAACATACTCCTCTCAAGTAGAAAATGTTCTCCAGATTAGAGATAAACTTATCATACATTTTAAACATGAGAAAATATGTACATTATATTGAAGGAATAGATATATGATTGTCTATGTACATACATACATATGTACCTTGTATAAAAATTCAAAGGGATAACTCATAAGGAACCATGAAGAATTTGAAGATTAGTTGAATGATTATTAGTTGAGTTATCAAACAACTTATTATGTTGAAGTTTATTATTGGACATTACTATGAATGAGGATAAGATATTATATTGAATCAAATTAAATGATATTTAATGTCATGAATTACCAAATTGTTTATGACATCCTAGAAGGACGAAGCCATACTAGGCATAACACAATACGAAGAAGTAATCTTCAAATCAAGTTTAATTCTAGATTATTATACACATTGACATATTGTCAGTTCTTTAGATTGAGACCGGGTGTGTCCATTTGGTGAAATGGTGTAATTAGTATTAACTATTTATGCATGAACTAGGAGAGTTATTACTCCCATGATTAAAAGAAAGAACTTGAATAAGAGGCAGTTCTCAATCCTAGATTGTTACAAGTATGTAACAGGGTGTTCAAGATGTTGGGTCAAACATAATTGTTCAATTAAATCATTATTTGTATGTCATTACTTTGAATGAAATCTTGTTTATGATATTTGAACCTTCGGGTCAAACCAAGGGAGGACTTATTTACAGGTCACTAGAGTTTCCAAGTCGAGTAAGGGGGTGGGTGAACATACGAAACTGCTTCATACAAAGTGGAATTATTATATATATGAAAACTTTAGCTAGAGTAAGTGTAGAAGTCACTGCATACACTTTGTTGATTCATTGTGTGCTAGGATTATATAGCTAGTCAGGAGTGGCATACATAGTTAGTGGGTATCTATAGTTGTATGACTGTAATAGTTATGTAGGGCACAAAACCATAATTAGGTAGGCATTATTAGAGGTTTCCATACCAAACTCTTTGTTGAATGGTAGGGCCATTTTCCAATTAGGAAGATGTGTGGGGGACCACTATGTCCATGGTTGGAGGAAAAGAACTTGGGAGAATGCTCTCCCTCTTGCAGGCGACAACCAAGGCTTGTGGAATAGAAGAAGCATGATCCATATGAGGACACCTTGACCTTGAACTCTTGTAAGTTATGAATTTGTATATGAATATGATCATGGATTAATTGTAATTTGTATTTGAAAAGATGAATTTCATCTACTTGGATTTATGTAATGTTATTTCATTTATACAATGAAATGTGGAAATTATTTATGCATTGTGCAATTATTTTTTTATTTTAACAAAAGTGGCAAAGCCACAAACTTTTATTACAGAAAAGAGTAGTACATAGAGAGTTATGGTAGTGACAGAACAAAAAATTTCCATAGAAATATTTATCAATATTCAAAATCAAAGGTGATTATAGAAAGAGAACCTATTCACTGAGAAGAAACCAACACCCCATTATTGGGTTAATCAATACAATATATTCATGAAGTAAATGAGGATGAAGCATCGAAACCATTTGACTATATGAGAGAACAAAAAAAAACTCCAATTTTAGAAAAAGGGAGCCAAGTCGAAGAAGCTCCTTTAAAGAAGTGGAAACCAAGTAGCATGTGGCAAAAACAGAGTATCAAACTAAAGCAATGGAAAAAATCGGGTGTCTTATAGAAACAAGAACCTACACCACAAATTAAACCAAGCAAAGACAATGCAGAAAATAACAATTCACTGGAAGCTCCATATAAAAATGAAGCAAAAGAGAAAAAAAATCTGCTTGAAGAAGAGGTAAACGAGCCAGAAGCTAAGTGTTGGGAATGTGCTAAAAACATTGGAGCACTAAAAACCACTATAGGGTTTGCAAAATTAGTAATCTCCCATTGATAAAGCTTTGAGAACCATGAAAAACAAAAAATATTTTACCAAGATTTATGAATAAATCTTGCTTTCCTCTGAGGATTCTAAATCTGTAGGCAAAAGAAAATATGGCGTAGAATGGGGTTCCACCAAAGCATGTCGAATCAGGAATTGCACCGCACCAAAGAGATCTAGGAGCATATTTGAAATTGTGTGACCCAATCTTGGTTTGAGCCCATATAAATTTATGATGAAGTCATATTAGTAATCATCAAGCAAGCCATGAGCCATCGAGCTTAAGAGAACCAATATTGATCGATCAGAAAGGATAAATTGGTGGAAAAGAACACCGCTCACAAGCTTAGATCAGTTTAAAATGTCATAATCCTCAAGAGCATTTTGTAATGAAGAAAGAGGACAAATATGAGGCAAAATCTAAGAGCCAACGAAAAATTTAATCATCTCACCGCACCAAAGAACATCCATTAAATTAGAAACAACACAAAATTCTACCTCATGCGAGAGTGACATGGAATGGAATTCTAACCAGTCATTCCCCAATACCGTTCTTATTGCGTCCTCCACTGGTTTACATTCTAAGATGCAAGTTCGGCTTAATTTTTCAGTGCAGAAAGGCCTTGCATCCCTTAGTTTGTGGTATCTTGGTGGAACCACCACTCTGAAAGTATTTTGCATTGTGTCTTCTACAAGAAACAAGAGAGATGCAAAGAAAAAAAAACCAGAGATAACCTCTTAATAGCATCATTGCATGTTGGAAGTCATACGGTGCAAGTAAGGTAATAAATGTCATTTTAATCTTATTGCACCAAAAGGTGGTGCATAAATAAAAAATTATGCTAGATTTATTATGTCAATATATAGAATGATAGATCCAAGCCATTTGTCATAAATTTGATCTTTGATGACCTCAACGTACTAGGATAGTGCAAATTTTTAGATTCTATTTTTTGTTGAAATCACATATTTTTAAAAAATATAATGATTTAAGCCTTTAAAAGTTTCATTTAAAGATTCCAATTGAAGAGGATCAAACTACCTTAGATCAAACCCCCTTGGATAGAACCCCATTAGTTTTAAACCATACCTATAACGGAGTCTCCTTTACACCTATCAAAATGTTGATAAAACAACTTTGATTTACCTTTTGGGGATCAAATGAATTCATTTAAAATTATTTTTGTAATTATGTATTCCTTATTATAAGATTCCCAAAAGTGTAATTTTAAATAAATTTAATTTTATATTATTATATTTATTTTTTATTTCTTGTGAATGTAGGTTTTTCACTGAAAATCAAACTCTTTGTTCTGCACATGTGGAAAAATAGAAGATTGTCAAAAAAAAAAAATTTAAAAAATGAGTGCACCATATATTGAAGTCTTTGATCCAACAAAAGAAAAAAAAAACGATACATACAAAAAAAGTTACGTGTTATACGGTCGCGCTATGTCTGAATTTTAATTGGTTTGACTTCGAAACTTGATTAAAAAAAATATTCAATACAAAACTATATAACCAAGTGGAAGCAATAAATATCAGAGTTACAAATCTAAATTCAAAATAATTAGAATTTTATCCTTCATGGGAAAAAATTTATGTGTTATACGGTGAGCGTCACTTTTTGAAAATGTTGTTTTCTAAAAAAAAAAAGTTTTCGAGGGAGATGGAAAAAGAAGTGCAATTTGATTCCAAAATTTTTGAAAAAACTATATTTAGAATCTACAAACAAAATGTCACGAAACTCTAGTTTGCATCATCTTCAAATTCCTCACGGTTTAGCTGCTATAGGTGCCCAAAAGTGAAGATTTGGTTAAAAAAAATTATTTCAGTGTCCAGTTTGGCCAAAAATTGTAAACCACTATTGTGGGATCACCCAAGCACATGATCCCAATGTCAATTGGTGGCACATGTACACCAAGACATTCCTAGATTTCATGGGAAAAGAGCATGTGAAGGAGACATTCGTATAAGCCACAAGTACCAAAGAAGTGCCAGTAAATACTAGCCATTAAATGAGATGCCATATCAAATATCTCTGCAAACTTCAAATTTGGTGATGCTGCTATATATGGAATACTTGCCCTAAAATGGGAATGTTTCCCCAAATTGGAGACAAGTAAATAGCTGTGAACCTCAAAGACTTGATCTTGGGAATGAAGAATGACCAGTACATCATAGTATTCCCAAGAATAATAAAATTTAAAATGCGCTACCATAGCTCCCACATACTAACCGAAAAGAGGGAATAAATGCTTAAATGCAATTAGTATGGGGGAGGGGCCTGCAAGAAATTTCATAGTAACAAAGGTAAAGATTTCCACATATGAGAGTCAAAGAAGCCACATCATTATAGTTAAGTATGTATCTTTTAAGGCCACGACATTATGATTAGGCCAGTATTGCCACATATGCGGCCCTTTAGGCCTTGTTATCAAAATTGGACCATATTGTCGAATAATTACCAATATATCAAGACACATAAGAGTGGATCCATATTCATACCTAACCAAGAAAGATCATTAGTTCAGGCCAAAAACCAAGATAAATGTATAAAATCTATGGCATGAGCATACGACCAGGAGTCAATAGGAAAATATTTAAAATTATGAATTCACCAAATTCAAATATTCCTAATATGAAAGAACTTTTAGATGCATATTTTGATCAATGGATTTGTTTGCAAGTCGACCCAGACTTGTTTATTAGCTTCCCTATAACTATGCATTACTTCATAAGAAGAAAATTTGTTCAAAAGATGACAAATATGAGAAGCAAGATAATTCAAATTCCAAGTATCTGAGTAACCCTTCAAAACTGTAGACACCACAACCATGGAGTCTCCTTCAATCTGAATATGAGGAATAGATAGATCAATTGGTAGTTTTAGACCCAATCTTAGAGCATTAAATTCTGCAACATTATTAGTGCCATCTGGGAGATTTGAGCAAATTGCTCCAATGAAATTACCTTGACAATCTCTTAGGACTAAGGCATCCCTAGATTTTCCATGGTTTCCTCTAGAAGCCCCATCAAAATTAAGTTTAATGTAATCCTTAGGTGGTGGTAACCAATTGATAATAGATCTATTCACATGAGGCTTTTTATTCATTATGGAGCCCACACTAGGGATCTTGAGGAGAGAATGTGCAATTATGTTATTGAAAAGGAAAATTTTCATTTCCTTGTTTTTGGAAACTTGAGTTATTCACTTTCTAAGTTAAAACTTAGGTGAAAATTGTTGGGTAAACATTGGGTATGTTAAACCAATTGATCCAGGCAGTTATTTTTTATGGAGAAGATCTTGATTTTCTAAAAGAATGGTTGAAGGCTAGGTGTTGAGGGAAAAATAACTTTAAAAGTGTAAGACCAATCTAAATAAAGGAAGAATTTCAACAAAAGATACTATGGTGAGAATCAAAAAGTTTATCAAAGATCTATCATGTACATTTTGGGAGACATCCTCATTGGTGTGACCTACTTCCAAAATCCTCTAGTAACTCATAGGGTCCCTATAATAGTTGATGAATGAAGAGGCCATTGATCAAATAATGAATTTTAAAGTCATTATTAAGAATTTCTAGGAATATTTGGACATATTGTGTGAGTTACAAGAGAAGTTAGAGTAGTCAACCTTTCCCAAAGAATAAAAATCAAGAATTAGAGAGGTCCAAATGTGAATGACTCGATAGAGACAATCAACACCTACTTGGAACATTATCCAAATTTGCCATAGTTCTTTAGAGAGGCATTAATTATTTATTGGTTTATTTAATCTTTCAATAAATGTAATAAATCAACTCCCAAGTTGATAAATGATGAAGTGGAGTTGGATTTCCCACTCATCTTGTAAACTTTCAATTAGTTTTAGTTAGAGCAAGTCACCTTGGTTGAATTTTCAGTTGAACTCTTTAAAGATCCAAAATTTATGGGACACCTAGTTGCTATTTATATATCCTTTTGAGACTCTTTTAGGGGCTAGAAATCATTTTTAATTACAACAAACATATACATTTTCAACATGGAACTCTACTACATTTTATATTTTTGATATATTTGGATTAAATCAAAGGATCAAGCTTATTGTTTACAAATGTTTTTATGATCTTGGTGATAGTACATTTCATTTTATTTACCTAATATTGAATAATATGATGAGATTTGTTGTAATTAAATTTTACATAGGGATGTGTCTCAGATCTATGCACAAATATGGTGATCTGATTTGATGCAACTTGAAAAATCTGGTGTTATATTTTCCTCCGTAGAAGATTGTGTAATACTGATCTATATAGCATTGGTTTTATTTGATCTCATCTAATCTTTTAGATTTGGTGAATGTGTTGAAATTTATTATTATCCATTTAATTTGAGTTTTACTTCTCACCCTTATCACTCTTTTGATCTTTCTTTAAAATTAACAAAAATGTGTTGTAATTTGGATCTTTGAAGAAATTAAATTTATTTGATTCTTAATACATGAATGAAAATCAATTTATAGATCTATGTCTTGAAAGATTAAATAATACATGGAAAAGTAGATCTATACCTTTCATCAAGTGATATTAGTTCTACTTTGATCTAGGAAGAACCAAAAAATGTCCCTCATTGAAATTGATCACATAAACCACTTAGTTGTCCACAACAGTGAATAATTGAATTAAAAGGAACCTTGGAGCATAATTATTTTCTTTCCAAGAGAATTAAGTGATCTAATTTACTTATAAGTTGGTTGTGCTAAAACCACCATTAATAGAACTGGTGCTAAAAGGAGGGCCCAAACTCGGATAATATGGAAAATACCATCTCTTTTTCTCTTGAGAGTAACATAATAATCCTTAGATCCACTCCTGATAAAAGGGATCTCTTAGAACTCTCACATCGTAGGAAACAATGAAGTGACAAATCAACCTACAAATACCACTTTTTCCAGTGCCTTCATAGTTATTATACCTCTTCCATTCAAGATGGAACACTTTACAGTAGATGAAAGTTCTCCCCTCAATGTTGGAGGACCTTTGCATAAATTGCCTAAGAACCTCAAGAAATTTTGTCCAAAGTTCATATATGGTGAATCTAAAATTGTTGATGATCACATAAAGACCTTTAAAGAAATTTGCAACATGGAACATATCCAACATGAGGATATAGTATGTCAGTTGTTTCCCTATTTATTAGGATATATTTTTTCCTACAATTGGAATCTAAACCTTATTCATGGATCTATTATAACTTGGGTAGATTTAGGAAATAATTTTTTGAATTAGTTTGAAATCCACATAGATCCAACTATTTTTAAACACTAGTTTGTCCTTTATAGGAAAGAACCCAATGAACCTATGAGCATTTACAATACCAAATTCCATAAAATTTTCAAAAGTTTAGCAGCCCCATACACCATGACTAAACGAGCTGCAATATAGACTTATCTTAGGTCATTGGACCCTTTAACTAGTCTATTCTTGAGGAGACTAATAGAAGAAAATGGGGTTACATTAGAAAAATCTATACGGAAGCCATAAATTTATCACAACAAATGGATCATTAGGGAGGAGGTACTTTAGGATCTTTACCTTCATTAGGTCTACCTAACATAAGCAATCAGATTCTTTCAATCAATAATCCTTGACGAACCATACCTCTTTGCTAAATCTCATCCCTGGTATTGTTCACACATCACCACATTTTTTACCTTATCAATCTTTAGAAAATTAGACCCACACAAACCCTATGATAACATACCCAAGAAACGAACACAAAGTGAATATCACAAGTGGGTTGGGTCAGACAAGGAACTCTTTCTTTGAGCAACAAAATCAAACATGGCCTTCATATATATACCAAACTACGTGCAGTTAACATCTGAATTAGAGGCCATGAAAAAAATATTATCATAGGTCACCAATGAGCTTACTTGTTTGAGGGTAAACCCATCTCAAATAGCTAATCATAATTATAATAAAAAACTCACATGGTGGAAATGTTAAAAATAAAAGTTTCAAAACATGAACTATAACTAGTAGAAGCCTAACAGGCAATGTAATTCTAGACTAAAGAACAAAGGTGTAACTAATTCATTGGACAATGCTAACAATATAAATACAATGGACTATTCTACTATAAATATGAGAATCAATGGGTGTAGATTTTATGAGACCATGGACCATGATGAAGTAAATTTTCTAGAGATGCAATGAGTATCCAAAATGTTGCATATATACCAATAGTTACCCAAATGAACACCATGATGGTGGACTCGTGTATTTTTTTGTGAAGAAATCTTGGAATAGAGCTCAAAAAAGGAAGAATTTTCTTTCCCATTCAAAGATGATAATGAACCAAAATTCATTGATGTGCATTCCTTCTAGGTAGAAAACATAATTACAACTTGAGAAATAGGAACAAGCCACTCACTAATAGAATCCCTCCAAACATAGGTACCACTCCTCTTGATCCTAATGCCAACAATAACCCCCTACACCCAGAAGGCATTCCAAGGTCCAGTGCAAACAATATAATCCTCCTTTCAATAGATACACTACTATGAATGAAGAAAGGAATAGTGTAGTCAAGGACTTGAAGAAGCCTAAAGCCAAAATTTCCATGTATGGCATACTAAAAAGTTATCCTAGCCAAAAGAGGCCTTGATCTAGTCTCTAATAAGAAAAAAAGAGACAATGCAACCACCACATTGAAAGACAAAAGAAAGGTAGCATGTGAAACAAATGTCATGGTTACTCTTGTTAGGGGAAAAATAGGGGTCCCACCCTTCTTATTGAGCATCAAAGTTTTTGGTAAGAATTTACACAATTTTCTCATAGATTTTGGGAATTCTTATAATTTTATTCCTTTTTCCATCTATCAAAAGTTCAGAATAATCCCCAAAACTAGCAATTGAGTGGTATTCTAATTAGACAAGACTAAAGTAAAAGTGATTGGGGAATTAAAAAATGTACATATTTAGTTATGTTCAAATCCTTGAGTCTAAGAATATATTGATAAACATGTGGTAGATATTCTAGAGATACACAATATGCTTCTAAGCTAGGAGTGAACCAAATATCTCAGAGGTTAGTTTTCAACTAATTTTATATATTTATGGTTTCCTTGGAGGGTCTTAAATAATCAAATAAAGATCAATGTTGAACCAAAACTCAAGCATAAGATAATTGAATACAATGCCCCAAATGAAGTTGCTTTCATGGATGTCAATATGGGTGTTTACAAAATGAACAAGATCATAGAAACCTTTACGATCATAGGAGATGAGAGAGGGTGATCCCACAATATTGGTTTACAATTTTTTGCCAAATTGGACATTGAACTGATTTTTTCTAACTAAATCTTCACTTTCGGCACCTATAGCAGCTAAACCGCTGAGGAATTTGAAGATGATGCAAACTAGTGATTTGTGAAATTTTGTTTGTAGATTCTAAATATATTTTTTTCAAAATTTTGGAATCATATTGCACTTATTTTTCCATCTCCTTTGAAAACTAGTTTTTCTTCAATAAACACCATTTTTAAGGAGTGACGCTCACCATATACAACAAACTTTTTTTCCATGAAGGATAAAATTCTATTTTTTTTGAATTTAGATTTGTAACAACAATATCTAGTGCTTCCAATTGGTTTCATAGTGTTTTATTGAATATTTTTTCCTTAATCAAGTTTCGAAGTCAAACCAATTACAATTCAAACATAAGACTGTATAACACGTAACTTTTTTTGTATGTATCGAAATTCAATTTTTTTTGTTGGATCAAGGAATTCAATATCTAGTACACTATTTTTTTTATTTTTTTTTGATAATCTTCTATTTTTCCACATGTGCAAAGCAAAGAGCATGATTTTTGGTGAAAAACCTACATTCACAAGAAATAAAAAATAAATATAATAATAAAATTAAATTTATTTAAAATTATACTTTTTGGGAAGCTTATAATAAGAAATACATACTTACAAAAGATAAATTTTGAATGAATTCATTTGGGTATGTGCAGGATCATCATGGAAAAAATAGGCCCTTAAGTGGCAACAAATTTAGAAAAATCAGAGTTAGGAAACTTGACGTAAAAATTTGAATAAGTTATCTATATTATTTCAAAAATATGTAAGAATAGAATCTGTAGAAAATTGAATATAGTTTCTAAACTACTAGGTTTATTTTTAAAAAAATAAAAATTATTTGGTGAAAATTTGAAATTTCAATGTAGTAGTACTTAAATTTTAGGAAAAGTAGGTGTCTAATCCCCTAACAACAATAAAATGATAATATTTTTTATAATATTTTAGATATAAGTAGAGGACTCATGTCCCAATGCGATGCATATTTTTTTGTAATTTTTTTCCAATTAAATAATTAATTATGATTTTTTTATTAAATTTTTTTAAAAATATAAAAACTCATATGTCTGACCACCTTAACTTGGTTACACCTTCATGAAATTCAATTTTTTTTTAATCCTATAGTATGCAAAGCATAGAATGTGGTGCATGTTTTAGATTCAAAAAATGTGATACTGTTTGAAAGCTATAAATTTTTTTCAATCAGCCTATCAATCAGGGCTTTAGTCGTAATTCAAATAGAAAATGAATAATAATAATTTATTAAACTCAAAGTATAACATAATTTATATTGGTGGAAAGCTGAAAATCACCTTTAGAAACCCTTTTCGTTTCATCAATTTTGGGTTAAAAAAAACTCGTCAACCACATGGGCCATCATATCACTTACATATCACCACTTTTTGGCCCATCATGATCCTACACATACCCATTTGATCCCCCAAAAGGTAAATCAAAAGTGGTTTTTTATCATCATTTTGATAGGTGTAAAGGAGACTCCATTATAGGTATGGTTTAAAACTAGCGGGGTTTTATCCAAGGGGCTTTGATCTAAGGTAGTTTGATCAAACCCTCTTCAATTGGAACACTTTAAATGGAAATTTTAAAGGCTTAAATCATTATATTTTCTAAAAATATGTGATTTTCGCAAAAATTGGTATCTCCCAGAAATTGTAAACCAACTTTGTGGGATCACCCAAGATAGACTGGGAATCCTACACCAATGAATAATGAATTATCTCATGCAAATGAAGTAGTTCACCATTTCATGCAGAGAATGATCAACAATTTAGCTAAACTAGATGATTATGTGGATCCATTTATCCTTTTTCTTCATAGTTGGTGCAAGATCCAATATGAGGATCATTATGAGTTCACTTGTTTAATGTTCCAAGTTACAATGATAAAGGTTAAAGAAATTATGTTGGGAACGTCTCAATCGACTAATGAAGGTGTCTATATAGAGATAGAGGCTAATGAGAAACTTGAAGATCATTTAACACTCGCACAAAATAATGTCAGCCCATTTACAAATGAGCTTGAGTAGGAGGTAATCCATCCCATGGTTGGTGAGATTTAAGAGTCAAAAGGAGAGCTTGAGCCAAATTTCTAGGAATGGATCATTGTTATAGAACTACAAACCCAACCTAGTCCTATACTCCCAATGAAGGTGCCTATGTGGAGGTTGAGATTTGATAGATCCAATTATAAACAAGGCTATGGTGTGAGAGTCGAGCTAGTTAATCCTTAAGGTAAGGCATTCTTTGCATCCTATATATTACAATTCACATGCACAAATAATATGGTTGAATATGAGTGTAGTGTTGTAAATTGTTGCCACTCACAATTTCATACTAGTTTTGACACCCTCTTTGACATATGAGCTTAATTATGCTTGTGATGTAGCCATTTTATCACCTTTTTGGAAAACTTAATAAAATCCTTATTTATCAAGTCATTGCAAAGAAAATTATTCCTAGACCCTAACATGACATGCTTGTGTCTTGGCTATTTGTGCCCAAATATTTGAATTTGAAAGTTGTCCTTAGTGTGATTTAGAAAACAACTTTTTTTTTTGGCCCGTCTAAATGATTATTTTGATATGTGTTTGAATTAATATATATAAATTCTTCACTCCTTCATAACTATCTAGAAACTAGACAACTAAGACAATCAATGCAATCAAAAAGGCTAAATCAAAAGCACTTGACAACCAAAAGATCAGAGATATATTTCAAATCAATTGTAGTTTATAATCTATCAGTAAATTCATGTTCAAGTACTTTATGATGTTTCTTATTTATTGTTATCATTATTATTATAAGTGATACCACTTATAGGATCTTAAGGAAACCTCTGCATCCTCCTTGTGTGAGATTGACATAGATTCATCAGTCCAATAATAGTTTTAGATCTGAGTGGTAATATATCATTATGTTCTCATTATTATTATCTTAATTTTTTTCCTCTGCTCCCCTGAGAGCACACACTCTTTATCATTTATCATCATTGTCATTATGGAGGTGGGAACACCAACACAAGGTTTGACCAAGGCAAGCCGTTATATTGCACAACCATTTTCCCTCTTTCTAATTTTTAGGTTTGCAAGTTGAAGTGGATTTGATATCTCAACTCTTTTTAAGACTCCTAAACCATAATTCATGTCTTCATGAACTCATCATTGGAAAATTAGGGCATGTTGTTATCCAAGCAGAGTCACACTTTGGATCTTGATTTTCACAATCATAGGTCTTCAGACAATGCTCAATCTGTATAGGAAGTAAAACCATTATTTCTGGAATTCTTGGACACCTGTGTGGTGCTAGCATCCTACCTTTTCAGCTCCATTAGGTTCTTTTTTGTATCTCTTTCCTAGATCTTCTCTTTATTAATGGTATTTTGTTTTGTAACTTCTACATTCAGTCACACTTATTCAATTTTATCATAATTTACTTATTTAATTGCATCACCTTATTAATCCTTACACTCCACAAACAAAAAGGGACCAAAACCCTAGCCAACTTGTTTGGCTCTTCCTTGAGGACAATAGCCAAACAAAATCTCTTGGTTGAGTTTCTATCCTAAATGTTTAAGGTGAAAATATTGATTTACGTTAGGATATTTTTCCTAGATCTCCCTTTTCACATATAACAATAAGGCTTTAATATGAGGATTGATTTTGGCCCACCAAAAGAATGAAAAATATTCCTTTATTGAAGGACATTCACAACTAATAATCAAACAAGTCTGAAGGAAATAATCCTATCATGATAAAATATTGACAACAGATAGAAATTAAGTTTGGGACTTGAGTAAAGATTTTAATGGCTTCAATACCCATTCAATACTGAGGAGAAAAAATTAAATCGTTGATTCACTAGTAGTAGCTACAAGAACCTTAGAACCTATGAATGGTTCTAGGTTAAAGAAGTTTTCAATAGAATTGGTACTAGCTCTCATTGTCCTAAATAATGTCACATAATTTTAGGTATTTAAGAATGACACACATATTTTAAAGTTCATTACAAATACTAGAAATTTTTAAAACTAGATTATTGATGAGGATGACAAACACCCTTTTGAAATAAATGATGATTGCATTATTAATCTAAAGACTAATACTATTCCCAAAGGGATGGTTTCATTGGAAATATTATTTGATTAGGATGATTCAACCAAACAAAGGAAATTTACTCCCAATTTAGAAGAAGGTAAATGTTACCTACACAACTTAGGAGACAATACTGACAAAAGAGAATTATCCATTAGAAGGGTGTGCACCCGAGGGAAAAAGTGGAATTATAAAGTCTTTGAAATATTATAAAGAATTTATTGCTTGGGGACACAAATAATTAAAGACATATGATACTTTCATGATCACCTACACAACTCCTTGAAGTTTGGGATGAAGCCTTTCTGATAGAAGCAACAACTAGTGGATTCTTTGCTTGAATCCCTAATTCTAAAGGAGGTGAATAATTCATTATTAACAAGAATCATTTAACCCATTAGACATTCCACTTGGGTCACCAATCTAGTGCTATTCAAGAAAAAGAATAGAGAAATTAGACTATGCGTAGACTTTAGAAATATCAATAGGGCTTCTTAAAATATAACTACCCTTTGAATTCATTAGAAAAGGTAGTATAGATTGTAACCAGAGCCTAAATGATGTCCTTCTTAGATGGTTATTCAAGGTATAATCAGGTAATGGTGAAAGATGAAGATAGGATGAATGCTTCCATTACCACCAAGTGGGGCACATTTTATTACAGAAGGATTCCTTTTGGCCTCATGAATATAGAGGCCATCTTTCAAAGAGCTATGGACATTGATTTTTGAGGTTGGATTGGTAAGTGTATTGTAATCTATATAGATGGTCTTAGTGTATTCTCAAAAAATAGATATGATCATGTTTTGGATCTACATAAGGTGCCCCAATGATGTAAGGAGTTAGGCATCTCATTAAACCCCAAGAAATGAATATTTTGGATCATTGAAGGAAATATATTAGGTCACATCATCTCTAAAAGAGGTATTTCAATGGACCCTAAAATAGTAGAAGACATCTTGAAGTTATCTTTTCTTAATAGAAAGAAAAAACTGATTCTTTTCTTTGAAAAGATTAAATTTTTCAAGAAGTTCATTAGTGGTTTTGTAGAAATTGTGCATCCATTGAATGATATGTTAAAAAAGGATGCAAATATTGAATGGCCTTCTAAGGCCAAGAAGGCCTTTGTATAGATCCAAGAATCCATAACTAGTGCACATGTGCTATCAAGCCTAGACTATATGAGGTCATTTAATATATATACCTTCACTTCAAGAAATATTTATGCACTAACATTTTAATGAAAAATATAGAAGATTGGAGTGAGAGACCAATCATGTTCATGAGCTCCCATTTTAAGAATGCAGAGTTGAGATATTTAAACTTGGATAAGAAGGCATTTTACTTAATATAGAAGTGAAGAAATTTAAACATTACATCCTAAGGAGCAAAGTAAACACCATAGCCCTTGACCCATCAGTTAATTCAATGTTGATGTTGAATGAATTTGGTGAAAGAAGAGGGAATTGGATGACTATTATTTAAGAATTTGACTTAGATATGTAGTCTATGAAGCTGGTAAGATATCGAAGCCTTTCAAAAACCTTAGTTGGAGTTGAATAAAAATTGGTTTAATAGCAATATTCACTTGAATCCATTACCAGTGATGTAAGGTACAAAAAAATAATATACTACTTTCTCCAAAATAAATATCATAATGACCTAAATTCTACCCCAAAAAGAGCACTGAGAATGAAAAACAACCAATACATGGTCAAATTTGGAGTTTGTACAAAAAAATTATGAAGGTTTTTACCTAAGATTCTTGAACAAAGATGATGCTACTCAAGTCCTACTAGAATTTCATGACAAGTTTGGGATAGGGCATGGGTTGGTTGAATCTATGACACATCAAGTATTGAGGGTTGGTTATTACTGGGCTACCTTGTTCAAAAATGCTCATCAACATGTGAATGCATGCCATATGTGTCAAACCAGCTCACATAAAGAAACAAATGTGGTAATGCCCCTACAACTTATTAATGAGGTATGTCCATTCCATCAATGAGGTTTACATTTTATAGGCATCATTAATCCTCATTCTTTTGTAGGGAAATATTCATTTTGATGGTAACATATTACTGTATGAGATGGACTGAGGCAATAACTTGGAAGAAATGCATGACAAAGATAGTGATTAAATTCTTGGATGATCATATAATCACAAGGTTTGGGATGCCCTTTGTATTGGTATATGATAACAGTCCTTTTTCTCCATATATCAATTACTAAAATGGAATTTCAAATGAAATTTAAATCTTCCAATTACTATCCACATAGAAATAATGTGGTAGAGTCTACCAATAAAAACTTAATTGATGTTATTAAAAATTTATTAGAGAAGAACCTGAAGGATCGACATTCACAATTGAAATTTCCCTTATGGGATGATGGAACTAGAGCCAAGAATTTTTTAGGGACTTCTCCTTATTAGCTTCCCCTTGAACCTTAGGATGAACCCACCTTTCAATTCATAATAAATTACCTCAAGACAAATGACAAAGTCCAAATACGACAAATGAACATTCTAAGTCTAGAAGAAAAGAATAATATCTCTAGAACATGTATCAAAACACCAAGTAGTTGTGAAAAGGTGGTTTGATAAGAGAGCTAGAATAAAAGAATTTAAGATTTATGATCTTGTCCTCCTTTGGGATAAGTCAAAATAAAAGAAGGGAATTCATTCCAAGTTTGAAATTTTATGGTTAGGTCCTTATCCAATGTCATAATCTTAGAAGATAAAACATTTAGGATTAGTACTTTGAATGTAAAACTTGTCCCATTGTCAGTTAGTGGAAAAATTTTAAACATTATTTTGGGTCTTGAGGGGCTTGGTAGCCCCACACTTGTATATTAGTTATCTTAGGGTATTGATTTGTTCTATGTCCTTGTTTTCCTTTTTCTTTTTTCTTCTTCTCTTCTTTCTTGTGTTTGTTTCATTGTATTTTTTTGTTATCGTTTTGTGTTGAGTGGGTGTCTATTCTAACGTTTCCTTGGGATCAAGGTATTCATGCCATCTACCAACTTGATTTTTGATATTTTATTATAAAAAAATATTTCTCATTAGAGCTCTCTTGGGTTTCTTTATTCTCCATCGAGTCTAAAAGTAATGGCCATCTAGCTTGAGTTTACAAAAAAATGGATTGGATTTTTTAAAATCTCACCTTCATAATGACTAAATATTTCAAGGAATGTGCTAAAGTTAAGCAGTGATGAGCTCGTTGCAAAGTGAAAACTTAAATATTATTATCTTTCCAAGTGGTCATAGTGATCCCCAACTTAGAATTAGGTATAAATCCTAAAAATTGAGATAGATCTTGCAAAAGAGAAAGAAAGAGAAAAGAAAGATTAAAACAAGTGAAATTTTTAAGAACTCAATTATATGGGCGATTCAAGTAATCTCTACCAGGGCTATGGAAACTCGATTGTAAATAGAGATATTCTTGAGGAGATTAGAGGTATCTTTGTCGAGACTATAGATGCCTAGTTGGAAGTAGATCTATACCCATACCACATTGGCCATGTCCCTTTAATTATATATCATAATCTAAATGAACCTTTGATTGGAAGAAAGATATAATCAAACAATTGACCTTGGATCAATCTTTTCCTTGTTTTGGCCTAATCCTTGTCTTGGAAAAGAATGAACCAAGTGCACACACAATGAGATTCAAAGTATTCTATAATTTTTTTTGTTATACTTTGACCTAGGTCAACTTCAAGCTTTTAAGCGTTGTGATGAATAAAAATCCTAGGACCTAGTTCATAGAAGTTTTCATGGTGATAAAATGCAAAGAGCATTTTCTTTGATTGGTGGCTATTTGTTGAGACTTGCATGCACTCCCCATTCTTGTCTTGCCAAATAGGGGCCTGGCACTCTTTCATTTTCTCTTTGTTCCTGTTTTCTTTGTCTTTTATTTTTCCTCTTTTGTCTCTTTTGTCTCTTTTTCCCCTTGGGGTTTCTTTCCCATTTGTTCCCTTCCTTTTCTTTCCTTTTTTGGGGTTTCATGGTTTGTCATTAAGGTGTGTCTTCCTTGTTGGCCCTGATCCCCAACCTTTGTTTGTGTCCTTCCCAAGCTTGTTAGGATTTTGAGCATCAATGTTATGTCATTCATCATGACTTTAGTTATAACCTCGATCTCCAATCCCTAATGAGGTACATGTCTTGTTAACTCACCTACCACTCTAACATTGCATTAATTTCACTGATGGACATTAATGGCCATTTGGCATGCAAATATTTTGGGTTTTCATTATTATTTGAGGTCATTTTATCTCACTTTACATTTATGAATCTAAGCTCTCGTTACTACTTGTGCTATAATTGGTGATTGAGCAATTGTGGGTGTGCATGTGTGTGTGTGTGTGTTTGTTCTTTTTGTTTGTGTCTTGCTAGTGCATGATGGGTTTGTTGCTTTGGTCACTTCGACTTCTTTCTGGGTTTCATTACTTGAACCAAATAGGATTCTTGTGCTCAATCTTTTTTTTAATGATATTTTTTTTCTTTTTGTGTGTGCATTTGTGCCTTCCTTTTTTTGTTGTCTATTTGTATCCTTTGTGTCATGTTGCATTTTCCTTTTGTGGGATTCAAGTTTGGGTTTCATGTCATTCTATTTTTCTTACTTTTTGTGCCCTCAATTTTGTTTTTGTTTTCCTTTTACACCCTTATTGAATCCTCCTAAATCTCAAAAAACTAATCAAGGTTATTTTGATGATGTCATTACACTTTAATAGGCCTCAAACCTCTGAATGATTTAATGCTCTTTCTTAAAAAATAAAATTTTGTCCTTCATCCTAAACCTCAATCCTTGATGGGCCTTGACTTAGCATTTTTTTATGAAAAACCTTTTGGCTATCGATGACCAAGCATTCTCTTTAAATCTTATTAGTCTAGAACATCAAAGGGTTGTTAGGAAAATGTGCGTTGTTCACCTTGCATAATGTTATAATATAATATATTATTATTTGTGGCGTACCTAGAGGATCTAGGGATGTGTGCATCACATGGGTTAGCATTCTTTGGGCCACTTTGTGTGTTTTATATAACATTGTGAAATATTTAATGTGGTGTTGCACATTGGGAAAATATTTAATATTGGGAAATCTTAGTACCAAAAAGTAAATGTGGGGGTTAATGGTTTTGTAAGTTCATGGTATTAGTCACATGGTTTAAATGTAATACCACTTGGTAGTTTTGTGTGAGATTATATGTACAAAAGCAAGCACATGGGTAGTTGTCTATAATAATTTTCTACAATTCTTTTTAAAGCCTCCAGTTTGGGCCCCCGATTCAAGGATGTCATAGCCTCAACCCCCATAGGGGTTCAATTAAAATTTTGCCAGTTTTAAAATAAAAAAATTAATCTTTTCTATATTCCTATTGGCTCTAGCCACCCAAGGGCCACCCCTGCTAGCTCCTACTAGCCAAATTGGGCAAGTTTTTCTAGGGGCATAATGTTCACCCAAGATGTTCATTTTTTGACTTCTTATAGTCATTTGAAGGCGGTTTCATGTAATTCACTATGGTATCCATGGTTTTTCTAAATTTTGTTATTTTCATAGAGAAATGCTTGTTGGAAGTCAAATATTCTTTTAAAACTTGGAGGGGTCATAACTTGTGCATATAGAGTCAAATTTTGGACAAGTCTTATATTTAAAAAAAATCTTGTTCAAAGTACTACATAATAGATTAGGTTTGGAGATGTTTTGACATGATTTATTTGTTGTTATTTCCATCTAATCTGGTTATGGGTTCCTATTGATTTTAGTACTTTTGCGAGTTTATGTCTATTAAGATCTTGACAATTTGGTGTTTGAGTCATTGTATAATCACATGTATATTTCTGATTGCTCTCATTTGACATGTTATCAGTATCATGTTGGATTTGTGTGTTACATTGTTAGATCTATGAGTTGTGTTGTGTTGTAGGTTGTCTATACTTAAAGGTTCCATATATGACTTGGATTTGGGTTGTCTATGCCCATATATTCTTCATTGTTAATTTAAATTCAGATTTGTGTCTTGGTTTAGTCACTTGTTTTGTTGGTTTGGTTGTCATGTTGAGGTGGAGATGGTATTACCGATATAGTCATGATGTGGGACCTATGTTGTTGACTATGTGATGTAGACATGTGTGACATGGTGGGAGTTTTTTGCTAGTATATTTGGTGGGGATCATGTTGGCATGGTTGTTCCTTGTTCCTTTAGGACATTGACATGACATGATTATTTATATAGGTACATTGTTGGTGGTGCTAGATTGATTCTTGTTTGTTTATGGTGATGTATCTTCTTGGTTTGATGATCATGGTTTTACTTTTCCTTTTGGGATCTCCTAGTGTTGCAGATGAGTTCTTTGATAGTGTAAGGTCCTTTAGCCGATATTCATTAAGGAGATTGTTATCACAATTTCATGGATAACTTGATTACACTATTCAGTAGGAGCTTGTGATAGTTATGGTTTGGTGGTGTTTATCTTCCTAGATTTGGAGATCATGGTTTGACTCATCCCTTTGGGAGCTCTTGGTGTTGAGTTCCTTGATTGCATTGGGACCACAAAGGCTATTTTTTTAGGAGATGGTTGTCATGATGCCATGGAGAGATTAGTATCATAGTTTAGTGGGAGATTGTGGTAATGATGTGGATTCATCATTTGATGGTGGATGATCTTCTATAGTGTTTGTTGGTGTCATGGATGGACTCTTGTATTTTGATTCTCCTATGTAGTGAGGGTTCTTTGAGATCTTGGGTTTCATTGATAGGAGATGGTTATCTTCATGTTGTTTGGAGATGTTAACATCTTGGTTAGCCATGGAGAACACTTTAGTCTTTAGTTGAGATGTTGGTTATGATTTGTCATTTGACATGTGATATTTTTTAACAAGTTGGTTTTGTTATTATAATATGGTGGACTCTTGATCACACATTAGAGTTTTGGAATGATATAAGTACATGATATGCTCATTGAAGCATATGATCTTCTTTTGAGGAGATGTGAGATCACGATGTCATGATATGTCCTTGATTCTTGAGATTGGAGATTTGACATTGATCTTGTTGGTTCTCTTGGTATTGAGTACACTGATCATTTTCTTAGGAGCTTGATGATAGTGCTATGTTGCATTTGGATTTTGGCATGGATTTTATCAGTTACATATGCTCATGGATACTTGGAGACATAGGTGAGGCTAGGAGATCCCTTGGGATTAAAGACATGTGTTGAGGTAATTACTCTTTATAAGGTTTCAATAAGAAAGTCTAAGGAGCCTACACCTTGGTTGGACATATTTCAACATGGACCTATGAGGAGATTGTTCTTAGATGAGTCATGGATTAGATATCTTGGAGGATCATTCTCATCCCCACTCTTGGTCTACTCGGTAGATAATCATTTGAGAGGTATTGCTCATTTTTATTTTTAGATGCATTATGTTATGTGATTTGTCTTATCATGCATATGGATCTTGAGCTATGGTTTTCTAGTTCTAGAGAGTTCATTTGAGGAGTATTGGTATTCTTATCTCCTTATTCATTGTGAGATTTTCCATTGATGTTGAGTTTAGGATATGTTATTGGGCTTATTCCCTTAGTTTTGGGAATGGATTTGGCTTTATCTTCCTTTGGTTTGAGATGCATACATCTGGGTTATGGTTAGACATGGATAATTTTATTCTCTAAGTTGTGGTTTTATGGATGATATCATACTTATCACAACTTAGCATTTAGAGTTGTGTGTAGAAGGACATGCTACATGCTTTGATTTACAAGTTCTCTCTTTGGTCTTGTTTTTCTTCTTGGATTTTTTTTTCACATGACATTGGATTTGGGATATTGTGTGGATCTATGGTGAGCACTATGTTTGTGGCCATGTGTTGTTACTTGCACTAGTACAAAAACATCAATAAACTGCTTATAAATTACTAAACTTGGTCACATGACCATTAGTAGTTTATTGCCATTCATATATAACGTGACTAGATTGATGGCTAAACTATTTTTAGTCATTTATTGGTTGTTTTGATCGATCAATTTGGTAGTATATTTAGTTGTTGATTTAACATTGATTGTTGTAATCTGGTCATTTATTTAGTCATTTTTTTTTCACTAATATATTTAGTCGTTGATTTAGTCATTGATTGTTGTAATCTCGTCACTTATTTAGTCATTTTTATTCACTAATATATTTAACTGGTCACTTATTTAGTTGTTTATTTAGTCATTGATTGTTGTAATCTGGTAACTTATTTAGTCATTTTTTATTCATTAATGTATTTAGTCATTGATTGTTGTTAATTGGTCACTTATTTAGTCATTTTTATTCACTAATTTCACTAGTCATATATCTAGTCATATTTATTCACTGTTCACTGATTTCTATCAATTGGTAGTGTATTTAGTCAATTTAATTATTAATTGATGTCAATTAGTAGTATATTTAGTCATTTCAATTGAATAATATTTGGGGATTTATGTATAAAACACAAAAATAACATCAATCATCAATTGCACACAATAAGACAACCATTGAGAAGGAAAAATTGGTGAACTTTATTAATAAAAGAAAGGTGTTCTAGTTACAACTTAGAAATAATAGAGTATTACAATTGTTATTTTCAGTCACAAGACTAAAAATCTGAGTTGCAATATTGCATAGAAATTACTACAAGAAATAAACTTCTCCTAAAAACTTCTGCAATGATGGAAATGCATGCTTGAAGCCCTTCAATGTGAGCACATGCCCCTTTCATCTCTTAAAAATTCTACAATGTGGGAAATCTTCTTCAAGCAAGTTGTAACATGTAGAATCCAAGGAGAGTGTTGATCGTGTCCCATATATGAAGCTCTCTCCTTGAATGTAGTTAACAATAACCCAACTAAAATCTTTCCTCTTTTATATGCAATGTGCCATCTGATATGAGAAATAGGGTGTTTCCTTTTCCACCATGAATGAAGTTGTGCCTCAATACAACCAACAAAATAACTATTAGTCTCAATTCAGAAAGAATAAAAGTGCATTGTATATTGCAAATTTACAAAAGTAAGTCCAAACACAACAGAGAGACAAATCAACTAAAAAACTATAGCCTTGTTAACAAATTCCTTAAATAGAGTGTTCAACGTAGGCCTGAAATATGCATATTGAACCCTTGATTTCAGAACCTTGTTCAAATTTTAAGAAATGTGATACGCTCAGATTATAGAATGAAGTTGGAATATTATAGAATGAAGGCTATCAACACTAACTTGACTAGAACAACATTATCAACAATAAATTCTTGGAAACCAAGCCCAAGATTGCCATCAGACTTGGACAACAAAAATGTCAACCCTGGTTCATGTGTTTTCTTAGTAAAGACCTGCACCATGAAAGAATCCATTTATACATAAATTCCAAATTAACTTGATGAGAAAATATCTTTGATATCCAACTGGGAAGCCTTAACATTCAAAAATTAATAACCTGATGTTTCACAAGAAGTTTCCCAACTATGGCATCATCTTTACTTAAGAAATTGGATATTGATCCATTGCCATATTGGATCTCATAGGATTCTCCTTCACAAACAACAAATGATATATATTAATTGTTTAGCAACTTCCTTAATATCCCCATGTAAGTAGACTAAACTAAGCGAGGTTGAGGCTTTGAAGTAGAGTACCATCTTCTTGGTATGTGCTTGACTTTGATCATGACTTGTATCTTGAATGAAAATAGTAAGCTAGATGCACTGTAAAATCATTGTTAGAAAAATAACCACAAAATCCTATTTAATTAAAATAATCCTTCTAGATATCTCAAAACAAGATATTTCAATTAATTTCTAAGAGATCCAATTTTGTTGAAATGATGGATGCACAATGTCCCTAAACCTACAGCCTTCAAGAGGACCTTTTCCAAGAAGAAATTCAACCACACAGAAAGCACGTTGCAACTAAGGGCATGCAAATGGAGATTATTTGATTGATTCTAGAATATGATTACAAATGTACTAATTCCTTGAATATATAGGCATGAATGAGATCATACAAGATGCAATATAATGTTTCCATGTGTCATGATCTAATAACATGTGACAACATGTGAACCCTACCTAGAAAATGATAAAAGATTGAGATAAGTTCTAGAAGGACAACTCATCTTCTAGAATGAATTTTATCTCCTAAAAACATGGAAAGGGGGATGACCCCATTATTTATGATTTATCTAATAATGCAACCCATGAATTAATTAAATAAAGACCTAAGTTAACTTATGCTAGTGTAATATAAATAATTAATTACACTAACACCCCCCCATAAGTGCAACTTAGGGAGGAAATGCAATGATGATGGGTCTCGACTACATGATGGCCATATTAGGTACCCATTTACAAAATGATAATGAAAAATGCAGCTAATCTCCCACAAACATAGAAAAGGGGAAAACCCAGTGGGAAGAAAACCCCTCTCCAAAAAGGAGATGAAATGCATAAAAATTGAGAAAGGATGGGAAGGATGGAGGACTTCCAAATACCCCCCAAATACGCCATCTGTCACATGGATACAATACAATCAATGCCCCCCCATAGGAGGGAAATAGAGAGACTATATAGCCCCCCTAGAATATGTGATCACTTGCAAGAATGGTAAGTGTCTGAAGAAAAAACATGATCCAATGTTGACAAACAACTTGTCTCCCTTTCAGAAGAAACAAAACCAAGTGCAAGTGTAGAGATGCTTCCCATTCTGGATAGGAATTGAAGGAAGTAAGGATGAATATGGATGATGATGTCTTTGAAAACTTCTCAAATGTCTCCATGCTTGATGATGAATATGCCACAATCAACTTAGGTACATGCCCAATCAATGAAGAAGGTGACAAATCAGGACGATGTGGAAACTGATGTTGAACAAGATTCAAAGACTACAATGGAATTAATATGATGGAGACTAGATTTCCCCCTAGAATGAAGTTTCCTCAAAACCACTGAAAGAAGTCTGAAGCAACAAAGGTGTCAAAACCACATGTCTCTCATTAGGAAGAAGAAAATCCAATGATAGATACTGAAGAAACTCCAACTCCTGAATGGAATGAGAGGAAAGAAGTCTTATACATGAAATCTTTGAAGAGAAAACAATTGCCTCCAAGATAGTCTCAGGATCTCCAATCAAGGTCGAGACGAAAGAATGTGGAGACTCAAGAAAACTCTCCAAAGTATGATCTGAATAGAGGAGTGATATCCCCTCAAGAATGTCCTCCAAACCTATAGAAATAGCCAAGTCAACAATCCCTAAAACAAAGCCATCATGTGATGTGAAGTATGGAAAACTGAATGTGTCCTAATGAATGATGATGGAAGCCTCAATCAATGAATCTGGACAAGGAATTGCTAAATTTGAAGGGATACCAATAGTCTTTGATGGAGAAGAAGGAACATCTGAACCTTGTCAACCTCTTTGGAAGATTCAAGGCAATCCAAACAAAAAACCACCTGCATAGCAATAGCATCATGGGGTATCTCATCTGAGGAATGACATTTTGAATCATGACCATCGAGGAAGGGTGGAGTATCTGAATCTCCATATATCTCCCAAAGCTTAGTCCAAAGGATGTGAGGACAATCACAATGATCAATAAAACTCAAAACATCACAATCAACTTGCATTCCAGTGATCGCCAAGACAATGTATCTGTTGCAACTCCAAGCAAGTTCATGAATACCTTTACTTGGATGGGGAACTATACCATATAGATGTGGAAATAAATCAAGTGATTGGAGATGGTGCATGATCCCATCTCACCATTGTTGATAATTACCCTTGTGCAACATAGTCAAAGAAGGAATATATGCAAGCCCCATAATGTACTATCAAATTTCTCCAAAAAATACAAAGACAATGAACTTCAATAGCAAAATAGAAACTTCCAATATGATGTGCAACTAAAGAGATGCCACCCAAATAAAAAATCCTTTTCCCAAGCTTCAGGATATCCAAGTTATTAAACAAATGCATCGAATTGAACAAAACCAATGCAAGAGTACCTAGAGTTGAAACTAATCAAACTGACTAGATTGATGAAAATAGCTCTGAATTACCTTCTGAATGCTATTGCAATCATCAAAATTTGACAATCTGATGTGAAGATATTGGTTGTTGAGTCCTAAATGAAGGGTTGAATTCAGTTGACTGAACTTTTGATGGTAGTAAAATTCTGCAAAACTAATTGCACCACTGGAAAGTAGGCTGAATCCTCTTTCTAATGATATCTTGTTGAATTTGGACACTATGGTACAAAGATATGGCATTTTGAAAAAAAATGTATTTTTAGATTGAGCAGGCTAAACAGGTGCAAAAATAAGGCACCTGAGGCTTAAAAATATCAACTTCTGGTCGCTAATATGACCAGGGGGCACTCGATTGGTTTAAAAAAAGGCACTGTTGGATCTGGCGGTGGAAAAATGAAGCTTCTTTGGTAGAGCAGTGATAGTGGGTGGCACCACCTGGATTGGGTAGAGCTCTCAGTTCCGGATAAGATCGGTAGTGGGACCTGTGGCAACTTCGACAGGGACCGGTAGAAATACACGGTTGGTGGAGATCAACGGAGGTTGGTAACAAATCACTAGTGGCAGGGAGTTTGTTGGCGGCTAGTGCTTTGATCATTCGTGGGAGGAATGGCCACCAGTGGATGAGGCACGGCCAGGGAAGTCAACGAACTAGCATGGGATGGGACTAGCTATCGGATGTACTTCCTCCTACAACACAATGAATTCCTGACGAAACAAAATATTGCTGCAGACTTCGAATTTTTGATATAGCCGACAAAAATAATCTAATGATTTTTAATATTGCCAAAAGGGAAATTAAAAATCAAAAATATAATTTCAAATTTATACCAACCATAAAAAATTAAATATATCTACAGAAAAAATAAAAGCTCGATTTTAATGCCGACTAGTGCAAGATTTATGCCAATGGGGTAGAATATTTTGATGTCGACCATTGATTAAATTGAAGGTCACTCCACTTAGTTTTTCTACAAATATAGAAATTTCCCAAATATATTTTTTTCTAAACAAATGTAAAAAAGCTCGAAATTTTTCTGAAATGAAAAATGGCTTGTTGCTAAAAATTTTTTGCCACAGAGGACAACTGATAGAGAGGATTTTTTACTGCAAATTGTACAGATAGTACGATTGATTTTGCAAACCCTAAAATACCTCTGATGGCTCCCAGGTTAATGAATCCAATTTTGATGAATGAATAGGGGATCCTAGGGTTTTGAGGCCTTCTAAAGACAATGGCAAGCTCAAATCTAACTCAATCTACTTTAGAAATGAGCTTAGTCCCCGGGTGGAGTCAAGTAGCTTGCAATGGAAACCTTCAAGCCTGTAATGAATCTCTCGCCCAAATTTCTTGATCCTGGGATGAATCTTCATTGGAATGGCTCTAATACCATGTTGAAATGATGGATGCACAATGTCCCTGAAGCTATAGCCTTCAAGAGGACCTTTTCCAAGAAGAAATTCAACCACATAGAAAGTGTTGCAACTAAGGGCATGCAAATGGAGATTATCTAATTGATTCTAGAATATGATTACAAATGTACAAATGCCTTAAATATATAGGCATGAATGAGATACAAGATACAATATGATGTTGCCATGTGTCATGATCTAACAACATGTGAGATCTACCTAGGAAATGATAAAAAATTGAGATAAGTCCTAGAAGGAATCTTATCTCCTACAAACATGAAAAGGGGGATGACCCCATTATTTATGATTTATCTAATAATGCAACCTAGGACTTAATTAAATAAATGAAAGACCCAAGCTAACTTATGCTAGTGTAATAAATAATTAATTACACTAACAAATTTCACTATCCAAACAACCATCAATCCATTTACTATATATAATTTCCCAGAATTCAAAATTTGAATGTAATTAAACTAACCATAATTACCAAATATGACACCAAAATGTAGTACAAAATGAATTGTTTGATAGAAAATGTGTTTTGATAAACCATATAACCCTTGATATATTGATTTAAATAACAAGGAAAGATCAAAATGGAGACAACAAGATAACATTCATTAATTCACTTCAACAAACAATTGAAACCATAATTCGACCACCAATTATAACTTTATTCTATTGATCTTCAAAAAGATTTTACAATACATTTCAAAATTTTGTCCTGACTGACATGTCAAAAAGTGTCTTTTTCAATTACCCACTTTTAACATAAATCAAAAAGTCTTAATTATCATTGTTTACATAGGATTACATAAAAGCAATGAAAGATGAGAAGTGAAGAAAAAATGATGTTGAATTCCACAACACTCGCAAGATACACAAGTCTGTTACTCATTGTGAGGTACCCGTGATCACTCAGATCTTGCAAGGTCCTCTCTCCATGATAGTATTTGCAAGGCTTGGTACTTCACTGCAAGGTCTATTATTTTGGGGGAGCTAGATATGTTTGCTCCCATTGGTACACAGTGTAATCATGAGGCCATTTGTACTCCTAGATTTTTTGTGTGTTGGCCAATTGACTCTTCCATTTGATGTCTAATAACCCTTTGCTATTTGTGATGAATTTTGAGTATCCAGTATCTAGTGCAAATATTCCATCCAAGGTTATATTGAGGCAGTGAATATTTATGTCACCATCCTTCTATAAATTAGTGAGGTAGTTGGTATCAATTTTTCTAAACTCATCTATCCAATCCTTGGAGCCTTTCAATTGATCATCATCCCTTAGTAACTTAGGCACAAACCACTGCTTCAGTGTGTAAAATGAATCCACTCTTTCCTTGATCTTTTGGTCTTCTACAAATATGTATTGAAATTCATCTATGACCATTTAGACCATTTTCTTAGTAGGCTTTAAATCTATGGGGGCCTTAACACTCCTTTGTAAAATTCTACACAAAGTCATTAAGGTGTGATGTACAAGTTGTCATTTCTTGAATAAAGGGTCCAATATAGGTACATGGGCCTTTATCTGATCAACTACTTGTGACAAGGAGACATAACATTCATACATATTTTCCAATTTTTCCACATTTAGTTTAACTCTATGCTCCAAGATATGTTCTAATACCCTGAGGGTTTCTCTCTTTGCCCCTTCCCTTGTTTCTCCATTAATCTTTTTCAACTTCTCAATTTCTTGTTTTAGCACATTTACTTGTTCAATAGTGATTGCACCTGTATCAGTCTAGATGGAAGGGGGATGGAATACTGTTAATTCTATGCTTTGGGAAGGAATTGAACCCTTCAATTGCTCTTTTAATTTCACATTTTCTATGAATAACCTATTCACTTCATCATTCAGATGAGTTTGTGCTTTCTCATATTTTTCCAATCAAAGCTCCATAGCTTTAACCACATCCCTAGTAAACATTGTTGAGTGCATTGTCATAGTAGTTGTCTCCAATGTTGATGTGTCTTCATGTGTCTTTACCATGGTAGTCCCTCTCATTTCTTTTACAACATCAATCAATCTTTGTTTATTTTTTCTTTTTTTCTTTTTCCAAAAGGCTAGGGTTTCAAGTCTTGGATTGTAACCTGTACCACTCATTCCCTCATCCAAATTGAATTTAGAAACCAACATGGGATCTTCTTGCCTTCTTACTTGATCTAGTAAGAATATCTTTTTTAACTCCATCCCAGGAATAATTAGTATATTGCTTTATAAGACCAATTTTCTTGCTTCTTGGGAGCTAATAGTAATTTCATTAATCCTGAGTTCTTCAAGAGTCTAGGAAACAATCTGGTCATGTTGTGACTCTTCAGTGCCCATCTTATTAATTTAGAGTCTCTCCTGAAATTCTTTCATTTTCATCTTAAACCAAAAATCCTTAAACTCAGGAGTTTGAATAGATTCATCATCTTCAATAAATATAAGGGTAGGAATCACCCTTTCATCATCATGCACTTCTTGATAATTATGCCCATGTACATCCACTCTTTCTTCTGGTTTGTGAGCATCATTTGTAAGCTTAGGCAGTGGCTGATCAACTTCATCATCTTTAAAATTCAAAAGTACATTGGCTACCTCTTCAGTATCCCCTACTCCTTCACTTATTTCATATGCCACAAAGTGGGCCACTCCATGTTTCTTCTGCCTTATAGGACTTGGATGCTCAAGGGATTCTTTTGATTGTATTGTAGCAACATTTGGTAGGGGCTCTGTGAATAAAATACCACTTGGTTTGATGGGTAGCTTGGAGGGTTATGAAGACTGACCCTCAGGTTTCTTTTCTGGTTCAACATATAATCTTTCAAAGTTGTAATTATTACGTTCATCCTTTTGATAGGATCCTTTTCTTCAACATAGAACCCCTAGAATCCAGTGTCCCTTTTCTTCTTCTCCTCCTCAAGCCTCTTTATGATTTCCCACTTCCTCTTTCTCTGAAAAACTTCATCAAGAGTAAATCAATTTCTTATTACATCTTCTTCATAATCCATTACATGGGTAATCCCAACTTTAGTGAGAAGTGTTTTCTTTATAAAAATAGTATGCCCTTTAGGATCAAAGACCCTTTCTCCTCGTGACTTCAATGAATACCCCATCTTCAAATAGTTCTATAGTTCTTCAAGAGTGTTAGACCCTACAGATAGCTCCTCACATTTAGTTAGGTTAGGGAGGGATTTCCCCTTTCTCTGTCTTTCCATAACATCCTACTCCATCCATAACATTTTCCACATAAATTCTAAAAATGCAATTCAAATAGAAAAAAAATTAGGTAAAACATTTGGGGCTTGAGGACACCCATAAACCCTTATTACTGTTTGGTCTGCTAAGAAGAACCAGTCACCGAAATTGTGAGTGTGTCCCTGCTCTAGCTTCAATGCTAAGGTTCTTAATACTTGCATGATTTTATTAGGAAATCTTGGTGAAATATGACCAAGAGCATCCATGACCTTTACTATGAAATCATCATGAAATATTACATAATCACTATTTTTACATCTACTATCCCAGATGTAACACCAATTTTGTACAGGAAACCTATTCCCTTCATCATCAATCATTCCCAAACACATTCTTTTATTCCATCTATGTTTTTTTTGGTACAATATTAAATGACACAATAGAGAGTATTTCTTGAAAGTGATGGGAGATAATTTCTCTTACTTGCAAAAATCCCTCATGTACCCCTTTCTCAATTTCAATAGCAAAGTCATACTCAATGTTGAATTCAGGATTTTGTATCTTCATTTCCATTATCATGAGATAGGTCAACTGGCATCCTCTCTTCATTATCTATTCCAAGAACTTGGCACAAAGAAAAATAAGTTCTTTTGAAATATACTTGGAAGTCTTCTATGGAAAATGGCTCAATTTGGGAGGGGGAGATAGGTATCCTCCTATTGTTTACACTCCTTTTCATGTGTAAAGGAAGTTCATCACTCATGTAGGTTTTTCTCAATCTCCTATAATACTCCTCACTTCTACCCAAGTCGATCTTAGTGATAGCTTGCTTGTTTAACATAAAAAACTCTATAATTGCTTCTTTAGTCAACACCAGTAATGGTGAACCATTTGGCATTCTTATAGTCTTGGTAGTCAGGTGATAATATTGTGCCAATAATTTAATAAACTCAACATATACAAAGACATTTGGGACTATCAATTTGGCCAAATCTAAGGTCCAAGGATTCAAAACTGGAATCTTGTAATCCCTTTTTTCATAGAAGTACCAAAACAGATCTCACCTTGAGATAGGGATAATCGGGTCTCTACATCCATGGGTTGTATCTTTAAACATCTTTTTGAATCCTTTTTCTACAAAATTAGGTAACACATCTAAAATGGATTGTTGTAGGGACCTCTTCTCTTATTTGGAAACTGTGGGCTCTTCCTTTTTACTGACAATTTGACTTCTTTTGGGTGGCATGATGAAGAATTTACTCCAACTTGATTTCTTTAAGTGTCTACTTGTAGACGCAAATTCAGTTCTTATACACTTGCTACAGAGGCTTTCTGTGAACTTACCCGGTGAAATAATAGCTAAAGAGTCTTCCTGCTTGAAATCCCTTGCCTCTAGTATGTTGAGCTGTGTGAATGATTGTCAAAATATCATCGAGTCCCAAGTGATATTTGTTTCTAAGCTCGATCACCTCACTATTAATGTCAATTCATGTAAAATATTTCAGAATCTACCCATATTTTGAGTTTGAATACATTCCTTTGATCTTGGGAAATCAAATGGTGTAATCATTAAATGCTTTGACAGCTTGTATCGTAGTATTGCTCTATCATTTCAAGACTGCTATGGGGTAGCATTAGTAGTATTGCCACCCCCGCGCACACCCCTTTGGACAACCGCGGGATGACAGGTTAATTCTAGCGGTTGAATGACTGCTCATCGCCATACCGCTCTATCATATCAAGACTGCTGTAGGGTGGTGGTAAGGTAGGGCTAGCAGCACTTCCACCTTGTGCACACCCCTTTGGACTCCTGCAGGATAGCCGGTTAATTCTAGTGGTTGAGTGATTTTTCACCACCATACCGCAGTGTCGATGTTTACCCCTTGCAGGGTTGCAATTTACTTTAGTTGTTAACATGTTCTCACTACCACCCTGTGGTATTCATATTTGGTTGCTATGGTATTGTGGTAAGCATTTGTAAATTGACCTATATGTCTCACCATCCCACGCATACCTCTATTGACTACTGTTGTAGTGTCGTATTGGATTTTATTATGAATGTAGTATTTTAGATATCATTTTATAATTGAAAAGATTGAACAATTTTCTAATTTTGCATTCACTCAGTTTTAGTTTTTAGTGTCAGTCAGACCTAGGAGACCATTTATTTGTTTGTAATGAGGAGGCTTAGTTCACCTAATGTTAAGATATCTATATGTATTATTAAATCATAGATGTTCATTATGTGTTTGCATCTAGAAAACATATAGGACATACAAGAAATTGTATTCTAAATAAACAAAATTAATTTCAAATTTTCAACCAAAGTAAGAAAAATAAGAAGAAAGATTGAACCTAACTTTAAATGCACTTCAAATCAGCAATGAACATCTCAGGTTTTGTATACAATGTACTACTAGAATAATGATGATTACATTCAAAAATGCATCAGTAAAACAACAGTGAATAAGCATACCTATAATTGGATCTTTATTACATTCATTAATAAATTACACCATACATATAACCAAAGTTTAGGTGACAAGATAACCTCTTAATGTGACAAAACATCATCATAATCATCTGCATTTCCAACAAGATCAAAATCCTAATCATTCATGTCTACATCTACTTGATTTTCTTCCTCATCATCATCTATGACATGCAATTCATTCTCTCTCCCAATCTCTTCATTGGTAATCAAAATGTCTTCTTCAAACACTCCATCATCTTCATCCACTTCTTCGAATGGTTCTTGTAAATTAACATATTGCCAATTAGGCATTATATCAACAACTTCCATGAATTTTTGTTTTGAATGAGACTCTATTTGAATGGCATACGACCATCCTGGGCTTCTTACATCATCAATTAGAAATTATTGGTTAATTTGAAGAGGGGAAACATATGGCTAATCCATCTCTGATAAAAATTATCTTGTATTTGTGTGTACAAATCCACACTCATCAAATTGTACTACAGATGGTCAGATCCAATTACATTTTAATAATATAGGACTATTTTCACCATAGTCCACTAGAATAATTTGTTGGATGAATCCAACATAAAATTTCTTCTTAGTTTCATGAAGAAATTTAGCACTAACAACACAATCACAATTTATCTTTCCTTTGTCTTTTTCTTCCACTCTTAAATGACTACCATAGGCCCACATTCCACTGAAATGTGTAGCCCATAAATGTGGAGATTGTGAAAGCTCACTTTCCTTTGTTGTTACATCTTGACCTTCTTCTTTTGCATCACTGACTACATTAGCAATTTCCATTCTTCAAATTTTGGAAAAGAATCACCTCCAATCAAATCAGCCTTTGAGGTCAATGTTGCATCCAAGCTTGATTGTCTTCTTCATATTTTCTACATAGAATATTAACATACAAATACTAAGATTGATAATATAAATGTGTAAATGCAATTGAGTAAATAAATTATTTTGTAATATTTTTTTTACTTGTGCCACTTATCAAACGAAGATGTGTTTTCAAGAATGTAGGCATGTATCACACTTCTTTCTTGATGTGATAGCTTGAAGCGACATCCATTTCCTTCTAATACTTCAGCTGCAACTGTCTCTTCTTCATCATCATCCCATACATGGTGATTGAAATTTTTTAAATCCTTCATATATTTTTTGCAAAATCCCATGGCCTCTTGCATTGAATATCCCTCAGACATGCTGCCTTCCGATTTTTCCCTAATACAAACATTTATTTTCAAAATCTTCATATATCGTTCTATAGGATACATTCATCTTGTTCTTATTGGGCCACAATGCTTTAGTTCATATTGTAGATGTATCAAAAGGTGCATAGAAATGTTAAAGATTGTTGGTGGAAATTCCCATTCCAATAGACAAAGGACTTCAACAACCTCCTCCCTCAAACTATCAAAGTTTGAAGGATCTAATACATGTAAACTCATTCTCTTTAATATTAGGCCCAACATTATAACTATCAATCTTGGCCCCTTTGCCAAATTTAATATATTTACCACAATAGGTAAAATATTCTCCATTATGACATGATAGTCATGGGTCTTGAGGCCTCTTAATCCATTAATGTTAATTTGGCTTCTAATACTACTACTTACATATCTAATGGGAAAGCGAATTTGAGACATCAATTGTAAGAATTGTGCACATTGTTCCTTTGTCCAGACATAAGGAGCACTAGGTTTTCTATATTTTTCATCATCATATTTTTCAACCCAAAGATTTTGATGAATCTTTAGTTGTCGAAAGTCTTCACATGATGAAATATTATCAAAAGCACCAAAAAGAGTTTGTATAATAGCATATGCTATATTTTTCTCAGTGTGCATAAAGTCAATAGTATGCCTAATGGCTATATCCTTAAATATGGCAACTTATAGAATATGCACAACCTTTTTACACTGATTTCAATACATGGATCATATCTACTACCAACAATCCCATAATTTTCAATAAATGACATTCTTTTTTGTCCATTCTCAACAATGTAATCACCTGTTATTAGCAATGGTGCTTTATGATTCTCTTATTGACCTTTGAACCATAATTTTTGTTGACGATATGGATGGTCCATTTGAAGGTAAGCACAATTTCCACAATAAATACACTTACGCAAACTTCTCAAGTGCCTCACAAAATCCTTAAAGTTGCAAGTAGGACATCCATGGTATCCATGAACACTAAGACCAAAGTGCCATATGAAGGAAGATCATGAATTGTAAACAATAAGGAATCTCTTAAAGTGAATTTGATTGAATGACCATCCCTTAAAGATTGAATCTCTTCAATTCTTTTCTAAAATTTCATTAGATCATCATATAATGGCTCTAGATAAGCATCAATTGTATATGAAGTCACATTTTTCTTTCTTGGTATTATCAATGATAGCATTAAGAAAAATGGTTTAGTTGCTAACCATGGAGGCAAGTTATAATTAATTAAAAACACTAGCTAAGTTGACCATTTAATACTTTTATCTAAGAATGGGTTCACCCTATCTAGAGCCAAACCCAACCTTATATTACGAGGATCTTGAGAAAAATCAGCCCATCTGTTATCAAATTCCATCCACGTCTTAGAACTAGGCACATGTCATTGTTTTCTATCAGTGCTCTTATTTTGGGCATGCCATTGCATAAGTTCAACAATGTCTCTACACCTATACATTCAGAGTAATCATGGGATTACCGAAAAGTGGTGAAGAACCTTTCTAGGAACCACAACTGATTTCAACCCTTCTCTATACCTTGGTTCATGCAATTTTGGACATTCACTCTCACTTGAAAGATTCTTGCAAAATAATACACAACCATTCACACATGTTTGGATTTTTTCATACCCTAAGCCTAGCTTAGTGATTTCCTTTCTACATTGACTTTTTTTTGTTGGAAATGTGGAGTCAGGTGGTAACAATGAACTTAATAATGCCAATAACTGATTTGCACTCTCATTTTTCCAACCAAACACCACTTGCAAGTTAAAAATTTGAAGGATTGTTTTCAAATGGCTTAACCTGCAATTAGCATACACAGGGTTTGAAGCATCCTCCATCAACGTGCCCCAATCATTATTTGGTGCCTCTTCATCTATGTTTGGTGCCACTTAATCTATGTTTGGTGCCACTTCATCTATGTTTGTTTCCTTTTCATCTCTCACACTTTTCCATTCTATCATATCTTCATAATAATTGACATTCCAAGGGCTTATACCAGTATGCCCATATCTTATCATTTGTCGATAAATCTCACTTCTTTTTTTCACCTTTCCACCAAGATAGTAATTACATGGACATGGATATTTTCCATGTCCCTCTCATCATATATTCTCTCATCAAATGCATGGTATTGATCCCTATTCAACCTTTGACATTGATCCATCTATAATGTTCTACACATAGAAACAAAAAAATGTAGACTAAGAGACAAAAACTATTTTTTTTAATTGAAAGGAATTTCCATAGCAATAGAGTTATATAGAGCAAATAAAATAGAGATTTTAACTAATGAATTGTAAAAAATAGATTTTTGTAGTTTATATTTGAATTGTTGATTACATTGCATTGCAAATCTTTCAAACTCAAAGCATTACTTCACACTGCATAACTAATAACTAGATGCTGATAGATGAAAAAATTCAAGTTACAATATAGTTTTTACAAAGTCAACCTAAGAAGTTAGGCAATTACCTCACATTGCATAACTAATAACTAGGAGCAGCTACCAATTGCATTTGATTGCCATGGCATTCCATGAGACCACATTTCTTTGAGGCATTCTTTCAAAAAGTTCACTGCCTTGTCTATACTACCACATTTTTCATACATATTGTCTACCAAATCATGTTTTATCAAACAGTTTACTGCCTTGTTGCTATGGATAAAATCCTAAAAAAAATTCTTTCAAACAAGCTATGGATGCTTAGAAAAAATCTATCAAAGCATAATAGTAAGCAATAGCATAGACAAGGCAGTGAATTGGTTGAAAAAATGCCTCAAAGAAATGTGGTCTCATGGTGACAGAATTCCATGAAAATCCATATCAATTCTCTTGTCATGGAATTTGTCATGGCATTCCATCAACATGAGACCACATTTATTTGAGGCATTTTTTCCAAAGTTCATTGCCTTGTCTATGCTACTACATTTTTCATACATGTCTACCAAAGCATTTTATCAAACAATTCATTGCCTTGCTACTATGGCTAAAAGCCTAAAACAAGTGATTTAAAAAAAGCTATGGATGCTTAGAAAAAATATATCAAAGCATAATAGTAAGCAACAAGCTATGGTCTCATGTTTTTTTTTTGGCACAAAAATCAACATGATTTTATTTGCATTTTTTTGTCGGTTTCAAACACTTTTTTTTTGGAAATTTTTCTTTTTGAAATGGGGAAAAATCTTTGTGGTCAGCATTGTGCACTTTTTAATTGTAGGATTCTCACAGTTATTGAAAAAGGTAGTGTTCATGAAGGAATGGAAAAGATGCGTAGAGCCTTTGAATTATACCCATACTTTGCAATGACATTGAATCATTTAGCAAAACATTTTTTCTTCACAGGGCAACATTTTCTTGTGGAATAGTTGACTGAGAAAACTCTTGTTTCAACTAACCACCCTCGCATGAAATCTCATTTATATTATAATATTTCATGATCTTATCATAGTAAAGGTAATTATGAAACAACTAGCCACTACTACATGGCATCAATCAAGGAAAGATAAAGGCCATAGGATTTTGTGGATAGGTTCAATTGAAGCTAGGAGATCTTAAGAGTTCTCTCTCAAATTTTGAAAAGGTTCTAGAGGTCCACCTTGAGAATTATGAGAGCTTAAAAGTTGTAGGCCATATATATGCTTAGCAAGGGTAGGTAGAGAAGGCTTTGGAAATTTTAAGAAAGGAAACTCACATAAATCCACATGATGCCCATGCATTTATCAAGAAGGGTGAGTTATTAATATCATTAGGCCCCAATGTAGCCTTAGATTCTCTTAAGACGCCAAATTTTGTTTTGAAGAAGAGCAGAGAAGAAGTACCCATTCAATTGTTAAACAACATTGGGGTTCTTCATTTTGAGTGTGATGAACTAGAGTTGACTCAACAAACTTTTATGGAGGCATTAGGAAATGATGTTCTACCTCTACATAAATTTTTGTGGTCAGTATTGTGCATTTTTTACTTGTAGGATTATCACGGTTAGTGAAAAAGGTAGTATTCATGAAGGAATGGAAAAGATGTGTAGAGCCTTTGAATTATACCTATACTATGCAATGGAATTGAATCATTTAGCAAACCATTTTTTCTTCACTGCAGGGTAGCATTTTCTTGTGGAACAGTTGACTGATACAACTCTTGTTTCAACTAACCACCCTCTCATGAAATCTCATTCATATTATAATATTGCATGATCTTATCATAGTAAAGGTTATTATGACACCACTGGCCACTACTAGATGGCATCATTCAAGGAAAGATAGAGGCCACAAGATTTTGTGGGCAGGTTCAATTGAAGTTGGGAGATCTTAAGAGTTCTCTCTCAAATTTTGAAAAGGTTCTAGAGGTCCACCCTGAGAATTGTGAGAGCTTAACAGCTGTAGGCCATATATATGCTTAGCAAGGGCAGGAAAAGAAGGATTTGGAAATTTTAAGAAAGGAAACTTGCATAGATCCACATGATTCCCATGCATTTATCAAGATGGGTGAGTTATTAATATCCTCAAACCCCAGTGCAGCCTTAGATTCTCTTAAGACACCAAAGTATCTTCTAAAGAAGAGTAGAGAAGAAGTACCCATTCAATTGTTAAACAACATTGGGGTTCTTCATTTTGAGCATGATGAACTAGAGTTGGCTCAACAAAACTTTATGGAGCCATTAGGAAATGGCATTTGGGTTGAATTTATAAATTAAAGCCCCAATGCCAATTATGCAATTTTTCCTGCGCTCTTTAAGGAAATGAAATTCTTCCATTGACTAGAAGAAGGTGGTGTTTCACTTGAGTTACCATGGGATAAAGTCACAACACTATTTAATATTTCTAGGTTGTTTGAACAACTACATGATACTGAAAAAGAAAATATTTTATACAGGCTAATATTGTTCAAGTTTCTTGATTATTTGGATGCATATCTACGTCTTGCAACAATGGCTCAAGCTCAAAATGAGATCTAACTAAGCCTAGAATTGATTGGGGATGCACTTAAGGTGGATAAAAAATCATCAAATGCTTTATCTATGTTTGGAAAAATGGAATTGAAAATATATGTCTGGCTTAAAGCAAAAGAAACAATTAAAGCTACACAAAGTGAATCAGATGCAAATAATTATTATGTTGACATTTCACTTGGAAATTGGAATTATTTTGCAGCTTTTCACAATGAGAGGAGGGATCCAAAGGTGGAGGCACAACATATTGAGAAGGCTAGAGAACTGTATTGTAAAGTGTTGGAATAGAGATTGGGAAATGTTTATGCTGCAAATGGGGCAGCCATTGTGGTAGCTAAAAGGGGTCAATTTGATATTGCAAAGGAATTTTTTACGCAAGTACAAGAAGCTACAACAGGAAACATCTTTATTCAGATGCTTGATGTGTGGGTAAATATAGCACATGTTTACTTTTCACAAGGACAGTTTGTGCTTGCAGTGAAAATGTATCAAAATTGTTTGAGGAAATTCTATTTTGGCACTAAAACCAAAATTTTATTATATTTAGCTCGAACACATTATGAAGCAAACTAGTGGCAAGATTGTAAAAGAAAATTATTAAGAGCAATAGATTGCAACTATTCTATAGATTTTATGTTTAATGTAATGATGGTTTCGAATTACCTCTAAATTTTCTATGAAGGGCATCCCCAAATTTGACTTCACTACAGAGGGCCTTGCCGACTTCAAATTCATTGCAATAAACTCCAAATTCCTTGCCCTTGCTTTCCTTTTCAAAAGTCTCTAGGTCCTCTCTGAATCCTTATCGCCCATGCAAGTAGCTGCTATGACTGATCAAAATGCCTTAGTGCCAAGCTAACCTGAAACTAATGAATGAAGCGAGGAATATTTATACAATGAATGCAAATAAACATGAATAAGTGCCAATACATTGACGCGCACAATACATCGTACCAATAATTGGATGAAATGCATTTTTAAAATTTTGTCTAACTTGTATTTGGTGACTAACTATTTAGTCATTTTTATTTCTGTGACTAAATAATTTTTTACTCAACGACCAAATTAGTCATTTATCTACTCATTTATAGTTGAGTTGCAAAAAATTAGTAGAATTTAGTCATTTTTAGTTGTTGTGACTAAATTTTTTAGTCACCTAGTCATATATTTTCCAAATTCTACTAGTGTTATACTTCATTTCTTTTTGGTGACAACATGTAGGTTCCTTTATCTCCTTCTTTTGTTGAGTGTGAAGAACTTAGAAGAGCTATAGAGACTAGTGGTGAGAGAAACATATTAGTTTGTAGGATTTGTAATCTTGGTGGATGTTCCTTGGTACTACATGATATTGGTTACACTTTTGTGTGATGATATTGGTAGATCTTTGGATTCCTTGATCATTTTCAGATTTGACATTACCTATGTAGTGGGAGTTCCTAGATGTGAATTTTCTTCATTGACAAGTTTGACACTTGGATCTTGTGATTACATGTTACCGGTTGGATATGTTGATGGCATGATGTTCACTTGTTATGATTAGTATACCTTTGAGGTATGAATAGTTGGATGTGTTAGCATTTTTTGTGGGTTCTTTTTCAACTATGGCGATTATATCTTGACATCTATTGATGCATATTTGTTACCTTTCCAGATTGAGTTTTTGTGTTTTGGGATATTAGTTGGAGGCATAACTCATGCTTCTTTGAGACATATAGTGTGACATCTATTTGGATGGATTCTTATCTTTGTGTATTGGCATGATGGAGGATGAGATTATTCATGCTTGAGATGGCAATCACCTTGATTCTTGTTGTAGGTATCTTGATGGAGCACATGGAGCACTTTGATTCCTTTATGGTATATGTGGCTATAAATATTATCCCCTTGTTCATGTTTGAGTTTACTTGTTTACCCCCTATGCAATATATACAAGTGGGAGAATGTTAGGAAAAGGTGTGTTGTTCACCTTGCATAATGTTATAATATAATATCTTATTATTTGTGGTGTGCCTAAGGGATATAGGGATGTGTGCATCACATGGGTTGGAATTCTTGGGGCCATTTTATGAGTTGTACATAACATTGTGATAAATATTTAATGTGGGGTTGCACATTGGGAAAATATTTCATATTCAGAAAACTTAGTAGTACCAAGAAGTAAATGTGAGGGTTAATGGTTTTGTAAGCTCATGGTATTAGTCACATGGTTTATGTAATACCACTTGGTGGTTTTGTGTGAGCTTATTTCTATAAAGAAAACACATGGGTAGCTGTCTAAGGTTGGGTAGTTGGCTAATTGGTCATTTTGGGTAAGGGGTTGAGAGCATCTCCTTTTAGAATTTGTGAGATTTGAAGCATGACATGGAATGTGTGGTTACATGCTTGTTCACATGGAGTGCTTGTAGAGGGCTTGATGTTTCAAGGGTGTTCATGCAAAACTCTAAATATGTATTATAATCTTTATTGTTAAATAATACATGAGTGTTGAATTCTTTTGAAGGCTAGGTTTTCCCTCTTGAGGGTTTCCCAGGGTATATCTTATGTCACGTCTTTGATGGTATGTTGTCTATTCTTTTGTATATGTATTTTGAATACTTGTTTGCATTGATTTCTCTATTTGGCTCATGTGGAAATTATCTTAGGTGGATGCATATTTTCTTTCAAGAGTAAGGGTTATTCCTGAACCTTGATCCTTGATTTTACCTTAATAATTTTCATTTTTAGATCAATATTTTCAACCCTCAATGATTGGGTTTATACCCTAACATCAAAACAAATTCTTTCACAAAAAGTAATGGTTTTCCCCAACTTTGATCCATGATGATCTATTCCTTATCAACTTAGTGGGTAATCTTTTGGACAATAGAGATTGGTCATGCTTCTTAACATCTAATGATTTTTTGAGATAAGTGATAAATAATTTTCTCAAACCCTAATCCTCGATAGGATCATCTTAATGATTTTTGTGAATTTTTTAGTCATTGGTGATCAAGAATTCATTTTAACACCCACAATTTTTTTAAAGAAAATGATAGAGGTTACCCCCAATCTCTGAGATCCGATATAAGTTATAAATCAATTAAGAATTTAAAATAGCGGTAACAAAACCTATTTCATGTCATTTACGATATGAGTTAAGGAGTATTTCCAAATCTTGACTCCTAACATGATGCAAATTTCAATGAGTATAAATATAAAGCCTTGCAATCTGATTAATATGAGTTGTTGATAAGTCCTAAAGCCTGATAATGAAGTCTATTTAGGTGATGAATAAATATGGAATTAAGAATGATGTTTTTGTAAAAAAAAATAATTCTAGAATGACAATGTTTGTTCAAATTGTGTAGGAGATATGCAAAGTGTTATGATATTTCTTGGAAATAAGTGTAAAAATCAGAAATATAGTAGACCACTTTGAGGGGTTACCTCCAAATATAAAAAAATATGTTATGAATTTAATAATTGATGATATGATGATATGGGAGAGAGTTCTCTTCTTTATTTATAGGATAAACTATGTAGGGACATTGCACTTCATCCTAATTAAGAGGTATTAGTGTATTAACTAGCATTTATGTTAAAGTTAAGCATACAAAAAAATACTTAATCCTTATTATAATTAGGAATATATTATTAGATTCTATGAGAAGTGAGAATCGAAACAGGATCTGATGTCAGTCGTAGATCACATGCAACTTCACTCAACAAATGATTGAAGATCAAAATAGCAGAATGAAGAGAAATTTGAAATGAGAGAAAAATAGAGACAAGGCAAGAGAAATTGCAGAATACTCTCAATACTCTCACCGATCAATCACCAAACTAGCCAAACTAATGGAGTTGCTTAAGGTGAGAGGAGAGTGCTCAATAAATAGAAGAATAAGGGAAAATACATCCAAGAGGTGCATTAACTCCTACTACCCATAAAAGGTGGGAGGTTATCAGCTACTTTGTAAATGAAAAAACATGTGGCATAACCTCCTCAAGTGAAGATAGGAGAGAGGTGGCACATAAAGCCAAAAGAGGGTGAGAAACCCAACTACCCCATAACCTACCTAGGTAAAAATAGAATAGTGGTTATGAGAGGTGGCACAACAAGCCAAAAGAGGATGTGTAACTCAACTACCCATGTGTGGGAGAGAGTGACACATGTAGCTATTGTATTTTGCCACATGTCCTCATATTACCACATCTAATAAACCTAAGAAAGCTTAAATAATATGTGTAGGAAAAAAAATACCCCCTAACATAAGGAAAATAAAAAACCTACACTAACACCCCCCCTTAAGCGTAGCTTAGGTGGGTGAAAAGATGATGGGTCCTGACAAATGAAGCCATGTTAGGCACCCATGTGCATATAAAATTACCCCCAAAGAAGAAGAATCCCCATCCTGGACAAAAAGGAAGTATGCCCCCTCATAATAGAGAGATAAATGAAGTGGAAGGACAAAGAATCCCCCCCAAAGAGATCCAATAGTAGATGCTCAAAATTGGATGTAGAAGATGGTCCATGATTGTCAAACAATGTTCCTCCCCTTAGGAATAAACAAAAACAAAGGTGTATGTGAGATATCTCCCCACTCCTGAAAGGAATATGTAGGAAGAATGTGCAAAATGAATGAAGTCTTTGAAGTTGACTCAAGTATCCCCATGTTGATGCTAAAAGCTGCCATAATCAAATCAGGTGTTCTAGGCCACACTGTTGAAGCTAACAAATCAAAATCTCCTAGAGACTGATGTAGAGCATAAGCCAAAGACTCAAGTATCTCCTCTAAAGATGTCTTCTCCAAATGATGATCCAAAGCATCCACACTCATGTCAAACTGTAAGGAATGATAATGTAGAGAATGAAGAGGAGGGCCAAAGTGATCCCTCACAACATCTGAAGAAATGTCGACTTCATTATAGAGAAGATGAATATCATCAATAGTGTCTCCCAAATCTGCAATATGTGTCTCCATAAACAAGTCTGAAATACTTGTCAAGAGATCATCCCAAGCTGAATCTGAAAGACAATGTATGTTCTGTTGCAAAGAATCACTAGAAACTTTCAAAGAAGCATCTCTAGAATCTGAAGCCGCAATAGTTGTGTGTGATGGGGTATCAATGAACTGATCATCCACACAAGATGAGGAAAAATAAGTCTCAGTATCATCCACAATAGCTTGGTTATCCAAGGAAACATCACTTTTAGATGAAGATTCAATGTCTCCATATAATTGTTGAATGATGGTCCAAGTAGTGAAAGGGAACTCAATGTGCTCTATATGATGTAGAGTATCCTAAAAAATAGTAAGAAATATTAGTCCATAGACCATGTCATTATTGTTAAACCATGCATTCTTTTGATTATAGTCACTTGGTTTAGGAACAAGTCCAAGGAGGCAGGGTAGTAGATCTTGCTCAAGGAAATGATTCTTTATCCCTTGTTTCCAAGACAAATAGTTCTCTAAAGTTAGCTTGGCAACAAAAGGATGGAAATAGTTTTAAGGAGACATGCTTAACCCCCCCATAAATGGAACTTTATCTTAGTTCTTGATTACAAATTATTTATATAATCTCCCAAGATTGATACAAAAAAACCACTTTAAATGAATGCAAAATAGAGACATCAAGAGACACCTCCCATTTCTACTCAAAGAAAGAACCCCCCCAAGAAAATATGATTTGAAACTTTATAATTAGTGCATTTACAACTTCCACTAGCAATAATACTTAATGGTCTTGATCTCAATGCTTTGCAAAATTCTCACACATTGGGTGTATGTTGAAAGTATAAAAATGGAGCCAATCCAAGTGAAACTAACAACACCACTACAATCTACTCAAAAAATCATGCACTTTCAAAATTTTTTTTTGCCTCAATCTAAGATCGTATGAGAAAGTTATGAGTCTCTGAAGTTCCCAAAATGAGAATTGTGCAATGTCACGGGTGAGAATCTACAATTCTGAGAAATCACTACATCAAAACCAAAAAATGCCTACATTGGTGCAAAGATCACAAGAAAATAGTCGAAATAAAAAAAAATCTTGAGAAATGAAGCCAGTATGAATGAGAACGAAGCATTTGAAAATTGCCTTCAAATCTACATCTGTCAATGGAGAGGGGGTCTGTTGAAACATTTTGATTCAATTTATGCGAAATATATAACCTACATGCAAAAATTAGCAATGAACCAGATGATTTTTTTTTGCTGCAAACAAAACCCAAATGTCATATTTTCTTTAAATTATGTAGAAAAAATGGATCTAGTGTAAAATAATGCTCTTAGCAACAAAAAAATGACCCTAGAAATGAAAAAATGACCTATAATGTCTCAATTAGCTACCTAAGTCAAGAAAAGGCATGCTAAAACCTATAATTTTAACATGATCTTTATAAATCCTTTCAGATTCTTTAGATTGTTTGAAAACATAAGAGAAGAGCATATGAGATTTTGAAGAAAATTGCAATAAAGCTTATTAGCCCCCCCAAATTCTCTCAAAAAATTAGAAAAACAATGAGCTATACCAGACAACACAACTTTGATACCATGTTAGATTCTACAAGAAGCGAGAACCGAGCTAGGATATGATGTCAGTTGTAGATCACATGCAACTTCACTCAACAGATGATCGAAGATCAAAATAGCAGAATGAAGAGAAATTTGAAATGAGAGAAAAATAGAGACAAGGTAAGAGAAATTGTAGAATAGTCTCAATACTCTCACCGATCAATCACCAAACTAGCTGAACTAATGGAGCTGGTTAAGGTGAGATGAGAGTGCTCAATATATAGAAGAATAAGGGCATATACATCCAAGAGGTGCATTAACTCCTACTACCCATAAAAGGCGGGAGGTTATCACCTACTTTGTAAATGAAAAAACATGTGGCATAACCTCCTCAAGTGAAGACAAGAGAGAGGTGGCACATAAAGCTAGAAGAGGGTGAGAAACCCAACTACCTCATAACCTACCTAGGTAAAAATATAATAGTGGTTATGAGAGGTGGCACAACAAGCCAAAAGAGGACGTGTAACTCAACTAACCAAGTGTGGGAGAGAGTGACACATGTAGTTGTTGTATTTTTCCACATGTCCTCATATTACCACATCTAATAAACCTAAGTGAGCTTAAATAATATGTCTAGGAAAAAAAATACCCCGTAACATAAGGAAAATAAAAAACCTACACTAACATATATAATATATACTTAGGAATATAACATATATTAGGATCATAACATTCTATTCCCCTTCAAAAAATAATTTCCCTCAATGCTTAGCAACTCTAATATATTTCATATAAATCATTCATCATTCCATGTTGCATCTTAAATTGGTAAATTCTTCTAGTTGATTAGGAACTTTGAGGTGGCTCTATTTTTCAATTTGTTTTTCAAAATTCAATGAAATTTTTGTATGAATACTTTTTCCATAATATTAGTAGAAAGTAGATGAGAGAATCCATAAAAATATGCATTCTTAATTAGTCTATCCACAACAAGCCAGATTACATCAATATTATTTGTCTTTGACAACCCCATAATGTAGTCCATTAATATTTATGCCCAATGTTGTATTGGAATGTCTAATATTTTTAAGAGGCCTAAAGTCTTTATTATTTCCCTTTTTTTTTGGCATATCAAGCATTCTATCACATTTTTTTGCATATTCACTTTAAGGCCTTTCTAAAATAATTTTTTCTTTATAGGATGGTAGGTATGAAAAAATTGTCTACAATATCTTGCTAGACCCAAAAATCCTCTCTTCTTAGTGTCCATCGTAACACCTTTATCTGACACCAAATTTCTTGAGTATTCTACTTGTTTCACCCTAAAGACACATTCAAATTTTTTTGCATAGATTATATTTTCTTCTAATTTATTAACAATAGGAATATGAAACTTATCTTTATGAGTGATTTTGTTTAGCTTCTCATAATGTGAGCACATTCTCCATGGATCATCCTTTTTTTTAAGAATAAGCATAGGGGATAAATATGAACTTTTATTGGGATGAACCATGCTTCTTGGTATGAATTCAATGTCATGATTATGGTCTCCAATTAGAGGTACAACCGTAGATTCTTGCAATAAAATTTGATGAAAATAATTTAGTTCATTATCTAATCTTCTACCAATAAAATTATGTGTACTACCCATATCAACTAACACTTTCACATTTATATATTTTATATCACCAATTACTTTGAGTGTTTATGGTAAATTTGTTCCATTCAATGCATGTAGAGAGATAGTAGTTATTTATTTTTCCTTGGAATCCTCATTCATAAGTTTTATGTTAGGTTATTTTGTAGGTACTTTTCTCTCTTCTTCAATCTCATTATTTTCCTCACTACTGGAATACTTATGAATCCTTGACCATTTTCTATCATAATTCCAAGATAGTTTTTTTTTAATTTTCTCTATCTCTTGTTGAGGAGAGATCTTACTAATTTCTCTTAGGTTACAATTCTTTTCATGTTTTCTCTAGTAGGATTAGTCACATTTTTATCAATTTCTCTCATGGTTTCACCTTTGGTGTTATTTTTTTTATCAATATGCAATTCTTGTTGCATAGCTTTCCTAATTGTACAAGGTTCCAACAAATGAACATCATGTTAAAATTTTTCATTAAGTCCACTAATGCACAATTGTAGCCTTTGGTAAGGTGTCACCCCAGGAGCTCCAAGTGCCAATATCAAATGCTCAACATTATATTCAAATAACACCTTAATTGTTTAATTTTTTTAGTTGGGTGAAATAGTTTTCAATGCATGGTTGCTCATACAAGGTTGCTAATTCTTTACTAAATTCTTGCCAACTGAACATTTGTCCTTGTATATCACTCATCTTCCATTTTTTCCATTGGTAATATCCTAATTCTAAATATAGTAAAGCTATGTCAATCATGACATTATTTGGTATATTGTGAAGTTTCAATTATTTTTCTATGAGGCTTATCCATGAAATTACATTTCTACCATCAAATTTATGGGTTTTTATTCTCAATAGGTATAATTGTTGACCTTGAAAAGATTATCATATCCTTTGATTTGGTTTATTAGGCCTTTTCCCACCTTGGTGGTTTTTTTGGGACTTTAAGGATTTTACAAATGAGTCAAACAATTTATCTTTAATGAAATGTATTGTTGTTTTATTTTCTTGCAGAATTCTCTTCTTAGTTTTAGGTGGTGGAAAATAAAATGGGTCCTTATATTTTATATGTATAGAAAGCTCCTCTAGTCTTAAAGATGGTATGGCTTCAATTATGTTTTTATTTTAAGATTATTAAGGTAGGAAAATATTTGGTGTGAGAGAATTTGATGTTCTAGTCTAGACCAAACGTAGACTACTAAATTAAGGAATACATTTTATATCTAAAAATAAATTTCAAAGAACTCACCCTACCTAATTTTTGATAAGATTTCCAAAAATGTATTTTTTTTAAAATCCAAAAATTGTAGCCTATAGAGCAAATTAATGAAAGTTTTGACTAAACTTTGACCACTAAATTAAAGAGTTTATTTTACTTCCAATAGTAAATTACAAACAACTAACCCTATCTAATTTTTTATAAGCTTTCCAAATATATATATATATATATATATATTTAAATATTCTAAAAATTGTGTCCTATAGAGCAAATGAATGAAAAACATAAAATATCAATAAATTTTAGAAAACCTACATTCAAAGTCTAAGTTGTTTGGGATATTTTATAATACATAGGTCTCAAAACCCAAAACAAATCAGATCCAAGTTCTCACTAGTTTGGAAGTTATGGTGGAAACAATTTTTTTGGCCCAAATCATAGCTTTGATACCACTTGTTATGATATTTCTTGGAAATAAGTGTTAAAATTAGAAATATAGCAGACCACTTCAAGGGGGTTACCTCCAAATATCATATACTATGATATGAATTTAATAATTAATGATATGATGATATAGGGGAGAGTTATCTTCCTTATTTATAGGCTAAACTATGTAGGGACATACCCCTTCATCATAATTAAGAGGTATTAGCGTATTAACTAATATTTATGTTAGGGTTAAGCATGCCACAAGTGCTTATCCTTATTATGATTAGGAATATATATGTTCATATGCTTAAGAATATATCGTATTAGGATCATCATAAAAGGTGACCAAGCAAAGATGAAGTATGAATTCAAAGGTTACCACTATCCTTCAAATATTTTCTCTCCATACAATGAGATTGGAGATACAAAACTTGGCCATATGGATATTGAGGAATTATTGCAAAGGGTAAATAGAGGAGATATGATAGTTCTAGCTTGAGCCATGGAGGCGTTCAAAGCTTATCCTACTAAGAAGAGAGAAAGGAGTCTTTCCACGATCAATGAGAAAAGTCAAAGAATAGCCCAAGTTGTTACCGCCACAATAAATAAGGTAGAAGTACAAATAATGCATGAGGAGTATTAAATACAATAGGTAAATTTGGGTAAGAATAATAGAGACTCGAAGGAGAAACAATCCTTCCAATTAGTTGTTTCAACCATATTGGAGTAGATGAGAAAGGATTAGATCAACAAAGAAGACCTAAAATCTTAGATTGGACAAGTAACCTCTTATGTAAATCACTTAGTAGGACTAGTAGATTCAACCACCCCAATTCCCACTATCATAACTATATTGAACATAAAATTTCAACACCTAGGCCCCGGGGGAGTACTACTTGCCACAATAGAATGGAAAGATAGTTTACAATCCTTAAAAAATGTAGTAACGAAAGAAGTATCCCTTTTCCTTACTTAATTTGGGAATGATTAACATGGACCTAATGTTTCTTTGATCTAGTGTTGCAATGTGTTTTTCACATTCACATTGGATTTAGGGCCCTTTTAAGCTAAATAGACCTAATTTTGCCTTAATTTAATATTGTAAAGTATATTTATTTACACTTTCACATTGAATTTTTAGCCCTCTTGCATTTATGACCTTCATATTATCATTAGTAGGCCCCTAAGACCCTTCATTATATATCCTGAAGCATATTTCAACCAAGATCTCGATATAATCAACAAATATACTTAATTTCTCAACTCTCTAACATTTCCTCCACTTGAAAAGGCTTGGTAGGACCCATACACCACCTTTGGAATATGAGTCCCATCTAGATGGGACCTATATGCCACAAGTGGCGTATGAGTCCCATTTGGCCCCTTTTTAGGGTTTTGAGCTTAGAATCAAGGTTTTAAGTTCAAATTTCATGAATGTCGGCCTCTAGGATCTAATAAATGGTAAGTTGGATGGATTTCCTATATAAAAAAGGTTTCAAATCATTATTTCATATAAGCCTCCATAATATCAAAATAAGCCATCAAGAGTTAAGCAATCCAAGACTTCACAAGAGCATCAAGGGAGTTTACAAGAGAATTTCTAAGGCATTCAAGGGCATAATTCTTCATCATTTGTTGCAATAATTCAAGATCCATCATCATGCCAAAGGCATCAAGCATCAAGCATGTTGTTGAGCTAGTGTTGTGATGTAGCATTGAAGATCCATTTGCAAGCATTGCTTCACATCCATATTTAAGATCAAGATCTACATCCCACATTGCCACTTCATGTTACATTGCAGACCTACATTTCAATACATCATCCAAGGTATCATTTTTCATGTTTCATATTTCATATTTCATGTTCATTTTTCATTGTTTCATCACAAGGTTTAATTACCTAAATGGTGTTTGACCAAGGAAAACCCCTATTTCCTAACAAAACAACAATTTCCCTTCAATTTACATGTGTGATTGTAGATCTAGGTATCTTGGAGCTTGAATATCCTTTGAAAATTAGGTTGCAAGGTTGAATAAAGTCATCAAGTTGTCACAAGGTTTTCATCTTCATGGAAAGTCACCTACAGGTTGCAAATTAGAGTTTCAGACTCGAAAAAAAAGTGTGGAAGAAAGAGAATAGATAAGAGAGTAGAATCAGGCCTTAACCATCTAAAAAAGTAGAATGGGACTGATACACCACTTGTGGCATATGAGTCCCAGCACAATGCTTTTTCCAAATTTCAGGAGATTCAGACTCACCACTGTAAAATTCTTGTTTCCACCCAAAAACCCTAGTCTGGGACTAAATCACCTAGACTGCCATATGAGTCCTAGTGGGCATTAAACAATAGGTTTTTAGGGTTTTGAAGCTTGTTCTAATCTCATCCTTCTTCCAAGTGCACCTTTGTTCATTCTTAGTTTGTTATTCTGCATTTCAATTTCATTTCCTAGGTCATTTAGTTAGGTTTTGCATGATACTTTGCATGTTACATTCATTTCTTGTCTTTCCAAGCCCTAGCTTCATGGTGAACCCTCTTATTATCTTTAATCACACCCTAGTATACCTTATTGCAATATATCTTTCCCTCTTTCTATCTTTGGATTAAGATCTCTAAGGTTTCATTCAGTGTAACAAGTGTGAAATAGGAACCCTACCCTTGTGCTCCATTCCTCAAAGGTGGGGTGCCCTATTTCTGTTGTTAAATTTTGGTGAACTCGACTTGAACACCCCTTTTCTGATTTGGGGTGCATCATAATCCTAGATATCACTTCCATTGAATTTGCATTAGGTTTTGCATTAGTTAATTAGTATTCTAGGGTTTCTAAATCTTGCATTAGTGAAAGTGAATATAGGTTTCATTTTTGCATCTTATATCATTAAATTTCATTTGAAATATGCATTTGCACTTAGTCTAGACATCATCCTAACCAGAAAACATAACATTGACACAAAATTTCCTAAAAATGGTGCAAAAACCCTAAACTGGGACTCATATGCCTCTCTGGGTGATTTAGTCCTAGTACAGGTTATTTTTCCTACTTTCTAGGATTTTTGTGTTGTGAATTTTTCAATATTTGAACCCTTGAAATACCTTGAATTGGACTCATATGCCCCTCTAGGAGAATTAGTCCTAGATCAGCCCTGAAACTACCTTTTATAGTATTGAAAACCTTGTTTCTATACTTATGTTTGTTGCCATTATTTATCTATTTCAATTGGTTGAGTTTTTGTTACATGCATTTCATTAGAGCTAGCTTAATTATGTTCATTTCATGCATTGTTTAATTCCAAATTTTCACTTACAACATTTCATTTTCAGATTGTTTCATAGCATAACCAGTCAATTATCATGTTCAAAATCTAAAAATTGCATTATCATTTTGCACGTTTGCTCTATCATTGTTGCATTTCAAATTTTTAGGACAATCATTACATCATGTTTTCGTTGCAAAAATCTATAGTTATCATACTTCATGTTCTATTTTTAGATATTGTTGAGTGTTGTAAGAAAGTTTTGTTAAATGCATATGAATATGAAGTCCTCTCCCCTCTCTTTTTGTTCATCATTGACCCCTCTCCTAGTATCCCTTCTATGAGTGAGGTTAGTTTAGTGAAAGAGAATACAACCTTGGTTCATCATAACAATCACATTTATTCTTCTCCTAATATCTCTCCTAGTTGTGAAGAATATATTTTGGTGTTAGAAGAACTAATCAATGAGAGTTTTGAGAACCCTAGTTGTTTCTCTCCTCCTACCTCTCCTATTAGGAAAAATATTACTAAACAAGAAGGCATAATAATAAGTAATAATGATGATCACATGACACAACAAGAGACCACTGAAATCTACCTTCACAACACTTCAAATAGTCTACATTCATCTCCCAACATCTTCCCTTCTTGTGATAATGTTATAAATCATGAGGATATGTTGGTGTTAGATACTCAAATATTTAAGGTCTATAACAACCCTCTTTATATTCCTTCCACTACCTATCCCATTTTGGAAGACAATATGGGACAAAGGCATGAAATTATGGACAATCATCCTTCTCCTAGTATCTCTCCTAGCCGTGAAGAAGATATTTTGATGTTAGAAAATACAATCAATGAAAGTCATGAGAATCTTAGTTTCCCCTTTCCCCTCCGAAAAAACCTTATTGAACAAGAAAATTTAACCAAATTGATAACTCCCTTACTTGTTATGAAGTCATTTTAGAAGAACCAACCTTTTTAATTTCATGAACATGTAGTTTGTAGTTTTCCTAAAAACTCTCCTCCTAGGGAGAATATCATGGTGCAAGAAAATGTGAACATTGACACATTCCTTTCAAACACTAGTAATGAGGCTTCCTTAGATGAAGATGATGAAGTGACATTATAATCCTCTTCACTAAGAGATCATTCAAATAAATACAAGTTTGTTGAGCTTATGACGACACAAATTGGATCTACTTTACTTAGTGAGCCTCCTAAGTCACCTCCCATTAGTGAAGCACATTAGAAAATAAGAGATTTCTTGAAATTTATGATGCAATCTAATAGTAACAATGTTTTGCAGCAGCCAAGTTATAATACAGTTGCTCAAACATGTAGGAAACCACAAACCACTCTTGTTTCATTACCATTTCCTCAACATATTTTCCCTAGTGCTCCTCATTCGACTTTTCATAATATAGCTGAAGAACTTAAAAAGACTCCTGCTAATGTATCCATATGGAGACTTATTCAACTATCACCTACACACAATTGGATATTCCAAAAAATATTACAAATAAAGCATGAGAAAAATAAATCTTATATGAAATTGAATGATGTAACACCCTCCTTCTATTGTATGCATGTGACATAGTTAGAAATCACATTCCCTAAACATTAATTACCCTCACTTGAGATTAAAAAAAAAAATGAAGCCTTGATGATAAAGGTGATCATTAATGAAACTATAGTTAGGAACACTCTCATAGACAATGGAGCAGGTCTTAATGTTTGTAGCATTGACCTCCTAGACAAAATTGGCATGGAAAAGAGGCTAATTCAACTTAATTCAATGTTAATATTTATGGATTTGAAAATGTTAATAGGAAACCATTAGGAATGATCACATTACCTATTGATGTTGGACCTGTAGTGTTTCCTACCCCTATCCATATCATGCTAGGACATCTTTCATACAATATTCTCCTAGGGAGACCATGGATTCATGCTATGAAAGGAGTCCCACCTACTCTTCATCGTACAATGAAATTTGAATACAACAACAAGATATACACAGTTGAAGCAGATGAAAGAAGCTATAAATCATATGATCACAACACTCCCAACTCCCTTAATACATTCATTCCAAAATCAAAATTTGAACCTATACAAGTTGATGTCAATCCTAATTCAACTACAACAAAACTCTTTAGTGATAATTGGGGATCATTAGATTTTACGCCTCGTTTCAATAAAGAATCCAAAGTCTCACCCTTAAAGTACAAAGAGTCATATACAAATGATTCAATTTTAGACACAAGTTCTAGTGATGATTGGGGTTCATTAGATTTTACACCCTCCTTTATGGGTATGTGTAGGATTATCATGGAAAAAACAAGCCCTTAAGTGGCGAAAAATTCAGAAAAATCAGAGTTAGGCAACTTGACGTAAAAAATTGAATAAGTTATCTATATTATTTCAAAAATATGTAAGAATAGAATCTATAACAAATTGAATTTAGTTTCTAAACTACTAGGTTTATTTTAAAAAAAATTGTTTTGTGAAAATTTGAAATTTCAATGCAGTAGCACTTAAATTTCAAGGAAAAAATAAGGTGTATGTCTGACCACCCTAACCACAATAAAATGATAATATTTTTTTATAATATTTTAGATATAAGTAGAGGACTCATGTCCTGATGTGATGCATATTGTTTTGTAATTTTTTTCCAAGTAAATAATTAATTGTGAATTTTTTATGACAACTTTTAAAAAATATAAAAACTCATATGTCTGACCACCTTAACTTGGTCAAAACTTCATGAAATTCAATTTTGTTTTAATCATATAGTATGCAAAGAATAGAATGTGACACATGTTTCAGATTCAAAGAATGTGATACTATTTGAAATCTATAGATGTTTTTCAATCAACCTATCAATTAGGACTTTAGTCATAATTCAAATAGAAAATGAGTAATAATTATTTATTAAATTCAAAGTAAAGCATAATTTATATTGGTGGAAAGTTGAGAATATCCTTTAAAAACCCTTTTTGTTTCATCAATTTTGGGTAAAAATAAAGTCATCAGCCACATACCCTACACATACCCATCATATCACCACTTTTTGGCCCATCATGATCCTGCACATACCCTTATGGGAGAGTACAAAATCTCACAATCTAAACCAAAACAAACTTGTGTTTCATTTGCTCAACTTGGTTCTATGTCAACAACATTACCCCATGGTGGTGATGTGATGCAAGAGAATCTATCAAAAACAACTAATCATTTAGGGTACATCAGACACAAACTCAAACTGAGAAGATCACTTTGCAAATTTACCAACATCCATCAATTTCGCTTGAAATTATAAGGCTACCAATAGGCCAAATCACTTCATCAATATATCAGACCTTTATCAGACTTAAATATACCTTAACCATCCTCAAATTGGCTGAACCAAAACAATAACATCATTGAAAACATTGAACCAACCAAGTCATTCACTTTTCACCAAATTACCCCTCATTTCAACTTGTTTCAATGAGGCAAAAAGACAACCATTCACTCAATATTACTTCTAACTCTTATCAGACCTTGAAAAAAATTTAACCATCATCATTTTGACAGAAAAAAAGCACATACACTGCCCTATAACTCTATTTTATCATATTCTCAAATTCTTGCACTCAAAGACCAAACTTGCTTATAGGTGCCAAAACACTAAATCGGGTGTATCTTGCAAACCACATTGAATCTCCACAAAATAAATACATTTTTGAAAACCCATTTCAGCCTTATTTAACATTCTTCAACAATAGGTATACTTGTTTTGAAAAATATATTAGAAAAAATTGATTGTTTTGCAGCAAATGAGCCTCAAATAGGCCTATTTTTCAAAGCAAGTACTCTCTAACTTACTCGCCAACCTCAAATAGATGAAAAAATTCCTTTATCAAGTCTCAAAACACAATATTCAACAACTTTTATAAGTAGAAAGGCACAAATAATCATTGTTCTATAAAACCCGTGATTCTAGGCTTTTTGTAACACCAAAGAGTGAGGGTTTATTGGAAATACATGTTGCAAACCTCAAACCCATCTAAAAACTATTAGAACATGTTAAAATATATCTGAAGAACCTTCATAAACCTTCTCACACCCTTATTACATGCCTTTACATCATTTAGCATCTTGGAGCCATTCATTTTTTCAAGGAAATCACTGTTTTTCTGTCAGGACAACAACATTAATTCATTTTCTTGTCTTCCCTATTCCAACAAACACTCAAAACACTTAAATAATATTAAAAAATCTCTAAACTATCCATCCCACCAATCTTCTAAACCTCCATTGGTGGGATGGTGAGTTCTATCCTCACAAAACCCTCAAAACCCTTGTCTGGAATGTTAAATTAGTTTTATAAAATGGATTAAATTAGACCCATAACACAACTAAAGCCTCACAAAATTAACTTATACTGAAGGCTCACACATTAATTTATTGAATATAAACAATATTAAAACTCAAGACCAACTATACAGTCCGTACATGATTGGTAAAGAGAGAAAAACACAAAAAAATCAAAACAAGGAACTTTATTATCACAATTTGATTCCAAAATACAAAGTTATTGCCTTTTCTCGCCCCCACAAGGCTTAAATAGATGTTAAAAATAGTTAAAATAACTGTTCCATGGACTTCCACCAATCAATCCTTTGATTTTTCATAAAAGACTACTCAACTTCCTTTTTTTTTGCACTTTTTACATTTTTTTGCTTTATTGACAACTTTTACATTTTTAGCAACATTTTGCCAATTTACTCAAATAACTCCTAGTGACCTATTTAAGGACTCAAATACATTAAAATAGGTCTTCTCATGACCTTTTCACAATGCCTTTATGATGAAAATACAAATTTTAGATTTTTTCCTTTTTGAAGCACAAGGTGCTCCTACACCATACAACCAACCAACAAAAATTTTCCAAGTCCCTTGGAAACATGTCCATTCAACTTTGCTTGTACCTTCAAAAAAAATTCAAATCTTCTTTGGATTGCTTCCTCTCTCCATCTCTTGAATCTTTTATTTTTATTTTCCTTTGCCTTCAACTCTGTCTTCATCACCACCTTCACTTTTTCTTCATCTCTGTCTTCTCTTACCTCTTGCCTTTCTCTTTTTTTCATCAGGTTCACAATCAATTTTCTCTCTCAAAAGGACACAAGACTTCCCTTTTACCACTCTCTTCTTTCCACTAACTTTTCCTCAACCAAGGACACATGACTATCCTTGCAAACTTTCCTCTTTCTTTCACAATTCATCCTTGACCTTCTCTGACCAATCACCTTTTCATCTTCTCAACTACTCCCATCACTGGAGTACTCTTCAGCATGGTTGCAATCTCAAGTGCTTCTTCAAACAATATCCATCTCTCTTTACTGCTTCACCACTCAACTTAGCAACTCAACAAACTTCTTTGCCTCACCTAGGTGTCTCCACTTTTCTCTCCCTCGTCTTTTGAAAACTAGCAACTAGGTTCTTTCTTAACTTGCACAAACTCACAACTTCTCTCTGCAGCTCAGATGGATCAAGCACCTACAACCAAACTCAAAAACTCAACCAACCATTAGCAAACTACAAATCCTCAGAAACTTGCTAGCTTTGATACCAATTGATGCAAGAGCATCTATCAACAACAACTAATCATCTAGGGTACTTCAGACCCAAACTCAAATTGAGAAGATCGCTTTGCAAATTTACCAACATCCATCAATTTCGCTTGAAATTATATGGCTACCAATAATCCAAATCACTTCATCAATATTCCAGACCTTTATTAGACTCAAATATACCTTAACCATCCTCAAATTGATTTAACCAAAACAATAACATCATTGAAAAACACTGAACCAACCAAGTCATTCACTATTCACCAAATTACCCTTCATTTCAACTTGTTTCAATGAGGCAAAAAGACAACCATTCACTCAAGCTTATTTTTAAGTCTTATCAGACCTTGAAACACCTTTAACCATCATTATTTTGACATAAAAAAACCACATACATTGCCTTATAACTCTGTTTTATCAGATTATCAAATTCTTGCACTCAAAGACCAAACTTGCTTGTAGGTGCCAAAACACTAAATTGGGTGTATCTTGCAAACCACATTGAATCTCCATAGAATAAATACATTTTTGCGAACCCATTTCAGCCTTTTAAACGTAATTCAACAGAAGGTGTACTTTTTAAAAAAAATATATTAAAAAAATTTGATTGTTCTACAACAAATGAGCCTCAAATAGGCCTAATTTTCAAAGAAAGTACTCTCTAACTTACTCACCAACCTCCAATAACTGAAAAAATTCCTTTATCAAGTCTCAAAACACAATATTCAACAACTCTTAGAAGTAGAAAGGCACAAATAATCATTGTTCTATAAAACCCTTGATTCTAGGCTTTTTGTAACACCAAAGAGTGAGGGTTTATTGGAAATACATGCTGCAAACCTCAAAACCATCTTCAAACTGTTCAAACATGTTAAAATATACCTTCACAAACTGTATAAACCTTCTCACACCCTTCTTAAATGCCTTTACATCATTTAGCATCTTGGAGCCATTCATTTTTTTAAGGAAATCACTGTTTTTCTATCAAGACAATGGCATTAATTCATTTTCTTGTCTTCTCTGTTCCAAAACACACTCAAAACACTTAAATAATACTAAAAACTCTCTAAAATATCCATCCCACCAATCTTCTAAGCCTACATTGGTGGGATGGTGAGTTCTATCCTCACAAAACCCTCAAAACCCTTGTCTGGATTGTTAAATCAATTTTATAAAATGGATTAAATCAAACCCCTAACACAACTAAAGCCTCACAAAATAAACTTATACTAAAGGATCACACATTACTTTATTGAATATAAACAAGATAAAAACTCAATACCTAATGTACAGTCCATATAGGACTAATAAGAGAGAAAAACACAAAAAATTGGAAACAAGAAACTTTATTATCACAATTTGATTCCAGAATACAAAGTTACTACCTTTTCTCACCCCCACAAGGCTTAAATAGATGTAAAAAATAGTTAAAATAAATATGCCATAGACTTCCACCGATCAATCCTTTGATTTTTCATAAAAGACTCCTCAACTTCCTATTTTTTTGACACTTTTTGCATTTTTTTGCTTTATTGACAACTTTTACATTTTTAGCAACATTTTTTCAATTTACTCAATTTTAACCTCTAGTGACCTATTTAAGGACTCAAATACATTATAATAGGTTTTCTCATGACCTTTTAAAAATTCCTTTATGATGAAAATGCAAATTTTAGATTTTTTCCTTTTTGAAGCACAAGGTGCTCCTGCACCATGATGGGGGCCATTTAACTCCCATCCCTCATGAGAGGACGATGCATAGATTTAAGAAACCTAAAAAGGATTTGTGTTCTCATGAATAATCCAATCCTTCTCAGAATCATAAACTCACTTCATCTGAATTGGAAGATTGTTATGGTCTTGAACACAAACTTCCTCCTAAACATGGATAGAATGAAAACACGAAGCAAAATATACCATACTCTTTCAAGAAAGATCTAGGTTTACCACCTTTATCTCCATTTTCATCTAAGGTGTTATCATTTAGTGTGTGTATGAAATCTTGTGCAGATAAAGAGACTCCTTCAAGATCATTTGATATCCCTTCCTCCAAGAACACGAAAGAAATTTTACTACAAGAATTCCTTTTGTGCATATCATAGAAGTCAGGGTCATTCTACTAATGAATGTAAGGCTTTGAGTAAAAAAAATCAACATCTTAAGGGGTTTGGTGCTCTTCCTTATTTTAGGGCACCTAACTCCTCTAATTGATACTCATTTTCACTCTAGCATGTTTCTCGGCTCACTGTTGTCCTGCACTAAGTGGGGACAAGGGGGTTAGGTAGCCTTGTCCTCATATGTCACTTGTTGTCTCTTTTGGCTAGTTTACTGTCTTTCATATACATATAAGTGCAAGCTTGGGATGTGGAAAAAATGCCTTAAGTTGACTCACATGTGACATTACATCGACATGCATGTTTCACTGTGAGATTTTCTTTCTTCTTGTGATGCATCCTTTTCTTGGTGGTGTCATTGAGCTTAATATCCTCTAAGAGCGTGATATTTCTTTGATTTGTCATCTCTTGGAGAAATTAGGCACAATTTTCCCTACGAAGATACCTTACATGAACTAAAAAAAATCCCTTTGAACACACCTTACACTCTTTATACATTTTTGGTTCTATGGCCACCTTTCATAACACACTTTGCTTTCTTGTGGAGCCATCTTGTTTGTTCATGAGTTTCAAGCATACAAAGCTTTGCTTTCCTCATGAAGCTTGAAGTTCATTGTTGTGTGGTTCCTTATCAAAGTTATCAGGGGGTATAGCTTTGGTTTGGTTGAATGGGAATCCAAACTTAGGCATGACTTTCCCATAGCCACTTGCTCATTTATGTGAGCACATACCAACCGCAGGCATATGTTTCTCACCCTTTTGGATACTCACCTAGCGAACAACCTAGAGTTCCATTGCCTCAAAGCGAGTGTGCATTTTTGGACAAACAACTTAGATTTGATCCATGTATCATGTTGGACAAACGGTCGAGGCTTGATCCACCTCTTTTTAGTTGTGCTTGTTTTTGTTTTTCCTTCTTTTAATCTTTGACATCGTATGTTTGTGTATCTCGTCTTGTTGTTGCATATCATACACCTTGTGCATGTCCTTTTTGTGCCTATGTCGATAAATGACGTAGGATCTTGGATCTTGGGGGCTTGACCACTCCCTTGACCTTTGTCATCCTAGACCATTAGCATTGATACACTTGGATAGTCCCTCTTGAATTTCTACTTTAGTGTGAGTTTGAAGAAAGTTCATCCTCTCACTAAAGTAGGGGCTAAATGTAGTAATGGGGTAAACCCACCAAACTGGTTTAAAATTCAAATGAGGAAGGAAAACTTGTAAAAAATGACCCCATGCCAAAAAAATTCATTTTGGGGGTTCGAATGAACTAGTTGGTTCAAACAAACCAAAAGAGGGTTCACTCGAACCAAGGTTCGCTCAAACCCATATAATGCATGTACAGACCAATCGGCCAAAAAAACAAATGGAAACCCCTCTATGGAAGGGGGTTAGGATGAACTAGGGTTCAAATGAACCCTAGTTTTCTTGAACCTCTGGGGGTTCGCTCGAACCCCCTCTGGTTTGAGCGAATCCCCCCTTTCCTTGATTTTTGACCTTGTTCACAAAAAAGATAAAAAAAAATTCACTTCGGAGCTCGATTTGAAGATGAAAATGGTAGAGAATTCACAGACACAACTGGAATTAGGTAGTCCTCAGAACAAGCTATCCAACGAATATAATTTTAATATTTTTTGGTCTTATTATATATTTTTTTTTTTTTAGTTTTATTAAACATAGGGTTTTCACCAAAAATCAAGCTCTTTGTTCTGCAAATGTGGAAAAATAGAAGGTTATCAAAAAAAAATTTGAAAAATATGAGTGCACTATATATTGATGTCCTTGATCCAATAAAAAAGAAAAATTTAATTTCGATACATACAAAAAAAGTTCCGCCTTATGTAGTCGCACTATGTTTGAATTGTAATTGATTTGACTTTGAAACTTGATTAAAGAAAAAATATTGAATAAATAACTATCTAACCAAGTGGAAGTACTAGATATCAGAGTTACAAATCTAAATTTGAAAGAACTAGAATTTTATCCTTCATGGAAAAAAGTTATGCATTATATGGTGAGCGTTACTTTTTAAAAATGTTGTTTTATGAAAAAAACTAGTTTTTGAGGGAGATGAAAAAACAAGTGCAATCTAATTCCAAAATTTTTGAAAAAAATATGTTTAAAATCTACAAACAAAATTTCACGAAACTCTAGTTTGCATCATCTTCAAATTCCTCACGGTTTAGCCGCTATAGGTGCCTAAAAGTGAAGATTTAGTTAAAAAATATATTTCATTGTCCAGTTTGGCCAAAAATTGTAAACTACTATTGTGGGATCACCCAACGGAAAAAGTATCCCTTTTCCTTACTGAATTTGGGAATGATTAACGTGGACCTAATGTTTCCTTAATCTTGTGTTGTAATGTGTTTTTCACATTCACATTGGATTTAGGGCCCTTTTAAGCTAAATAGACCTAATTTTTCCTTAATTTAATGTTGTAAAGTATATATATTTATATTTCATATTGAGTTTTGGGCCCTCTTGCATTTATGACCTTCATATCATCATTAATAGGCCCCTAAGACCCTTTATTATGCATCTTGAGGCATATTTCAACCGAGATCTTGATATAGTCAATAAATATACTTAATATCTCAACTCCCCAACATTTCTTCCACTTGAAAAGGCTTGGTGGGACCCATACATCACCTTGGGAATATGAATCCCATCCATTGGGAACTATATGCCACAAGTGGTGTATAAGTCCCATTTGGCCCCTTTTGAGGGGTTTGAGTGGGAAATCAAGGTTTTAAGTTCAAATTTCATGAATGTCGGCCTCTAGGATCTAATAAACGATAAGTTGGATGGATTGCCTATATAAACAAGGTTTCAAATCATTATTTCATATAAGCCTTCATGATATCAGCATAAGCCATCAAGAGTTAAGCATTCCAACACTTCACAAGAGCATCAAGAGAGTTTACAAGAGCATTTTTAAGGCATTCAAGGGAAAAAATCTTCATCATTTGTTGCAGAAATTCAAGATCCATCATCATGTCAAAGGCATCAAGCATCAAGCACATTGTTGAGATAGCATTGTGCTGTAGCATTGAAGATCCATTTGCAAGCATTGTTTCACATCCATATTCAAGATTGAGATCTACATCCTATATTTCCACTTCATGTTAGATTGCAAACCTATATTTCAAGACATCATCCAAGGTATCATTTTTCATGTTTCATTGTTTCATCACAAGGTTTAATTACCTAAATGGGTTTTGACCAAGGCGAACCCCTATTTCCCAACAAAACAACATTTTTACTTCTTTTTGCATGTGTTATTGCAAATATAGGTGTCTTGGAGCTTGAAGATCCTTTGAAGATTAGGTTGCAAGGTTGAAGAAATTCATCAAGTTGTCACAAGGTTGTCATCTTCACGAAAAGTCACTTGTAGGTTGCAAATCAGAGTTTCAGACCCAGAAACAAAGTGTGGAAGGAAGAGTAGAGATAAGAGAGCAGAATCAGGCCTTAACCCTCTAATAAAGTAGAGTGGGACTGATACACCACTTGTGGCATATGAATCCCATTATAGGGATTTTTCTAGATTTTAGGAGATTCAAACTCACCACTGTCAGATTCCTATTTCCACCCAAAAACACTAGTCTGGGACTAAATCACATAGACTAGTGTATTAGTCCTAATGGGCATTAAACAACAAGTTTTTAGGGTTTAGAAGCTTGTTACGACCTCAACCTTCTTCTAGGTGCACCTTTGTTCATTCTTAGTGTGTTATTCTACATTTCAGCTTCATTTCCTAGGTCATTTAGTTAAATTTTGTATGATACTTTGCATGTTACATTCATTTCTTGTCTTTCTAAGCCCTAGCTTGGTGGTGAACCCTCTTATTGTCTTTAATCACACCCTAGGATACCTTATCACAAGATCTCTTGCCCCCTTTCTATCTCCAAATTGAGATCTCTAAGGTTTCCTTGAGTGTAACAAGTGTGAAATAGGAACCCTACCCTTGTGCTCCATTCCTCAAAGGTGGGGCACCCTATTTCAATTGTTACAATAGATAGGGTGATTAAGAATTCATTAAGATCCTCTCACAATACAAGCGATGAGGAAATATTGGCTCAATATTTGCAATCAGATGTTGATGATGACCTCCTTTCATGGGATCACTATGTCTTAGTTTTTTAGAAAATAATGGCCCAATACCTATAGACTAGTTGATCTAGGCATCTATTTTTTATGGAGAAGATCCTGATTTTCCAAAAGAATGGTTGAAGACTAGTCAACTAAGGGTCAAAATAGTTAAAAAGTGTAAGAACAAACTAAATAAAGGCATAAATTGAATAGAAGCTACTATGGTGAGAGTTGATTTTTTTTTCAATGATTTGTCATGTACATTCTAGGAGATATCCTCATTGGTGTGACTTGAACTTCCAAAATCTTCCAACAATTCATAGAGTCCCTATATTAGTCAATGAATGAAGAGGCCATTGACCAAATAATGAATTTTAAAGTCATTATTTAGAATTTCCAATAAAATCTAGTTAGACTTGGTGAGTTGTACGAGAAGTTAGAGTGGTCAACCTTTTCCCAAAGAATAAAGATCAAGTATCACAAAGGTTCAAATGTGAATGACTTGATAGACAACCAATGCCTCCAACATTATCCAGATTTGGTGTAGTTATTTCTAGAGAGGCATTTTGTTATTTATTAGTTTATTTATTCTTTCAATAATTTTTATAAACCAACTCCCAAGTTGTAAATGATGAAGTGGCATTGGATTTCCCACTCAGGTTGTAAAATCTTAGTTAGTTTTCAGTTAGAGAAACTTGCCTCTTTTTAAGTTTCAGTTGAACTCTTTCAAATCCACAATTTCGGGGAAACCTAACTTTGCTATTTATATCTCTTTTTGAGACTCTTTTAGGGGTTAGAAGTCATTTTCAATTACACCAAACATATACATTTTTAGCATGAAACTCTACTATATTTTAAATTTTTGATATATTTGGTTAAAATCAAAGGATCATGTTTGTTTTTTGCAATTGATTTTTTGATCTTGGTGATGGCACATTTCATTTCATTTGTCTAATATTGAATAATATAGTGAGATTTGTTGTTATTGAACTTTTCATAGGGATGTGTCTTAGATTTTTGCATGAAAAAGATGATATGATTTGATGCAACTTGAAAATTCTAGTGTTATATTTTCCTTAGATGATTGCATTGATGTTGTAGAAGATCGTGTGTAATACTGATCTATATAACGATTTTACTTGATCTCATCTAATTGTTCAAATCTATTGAATGTGTTGAAATTTATTATTGTCCATCTAATTTGAGTTTTACTTCTCACCCTTATCACTCTTTTGATATTTATTTAAAATTAACAAAATTATTTATCATAATACGAATCTTTGGAGAAATTGAACTAATTTGATTCCAAATGTATGAATGAAAATCACTTTATAGATATGTGTCTTGAAAGGTTAAATGAAACATGCAAAAGTAGATTTACATACTTTCTATTGAGTATCATTAATTCTAATTTGATCTAGGAAGAACCAACAAATGACCCTCATTGAAAATGATCACATAAATCACTTAGTTATCAACAACAATCAAGACTTGGCTTATAAGGAATCATGGAGCACAATAATTTTCTTTTCAAGAGAAGTAAGTGATCTTATTTATTTAGAAGTTGGTTGTGCTAAAACTGCCATTAATAGGTCCCAATGTGAGTGACTATGGAGGAACTCACATGTACTCAAGGAGTACAAGTCAAGTGGCAAGATTTTTATGAGTAACAAAGAGACTAAGAAGTATGAGACTCTTAGTGTTCATAGCAAAGTGGATCCTATACAATTGGAAAATCGGTCTTTTGGCATTTTTTTAATGCGATGCAAGAATGTAGGGTCTCAAGTTGCAAGAGAGATTGGAACTTTGAATTGAGTACCAGGGGCATAAGCTAATAGGTTTGGTGCAATGGATATGATTCTATAGTGCATGTTGGAATTATATGTTAGGGGAGCATCCCAAGGTAAAGTTGTAGTCCGATTCACTCAAACAACTTTATTTGCAAGACAAGCTCAATAATTTGAGTTAAATGTTGAACAATGAAGCTAACCCCAAGATAGTTGGTATCAAAGTGTTGGAAGGATAGAGTTGAAGCTTTGGATGGCTAAGATTGGTAATAGAGTCATGAAAGGCTAGGTTGGTATATGATTTATGTGAGGTTATGTTTATATCAAAGTTAATGGCTTGATGTCAAATGAAATTAGGATCTAAATTGACATTTTGGTTGTTGAGTTGAAACTTGACTAAATAGTAGGGATTTCACCAAGGGTACTAAGAATAGAAAAAGTGTGACAATGCAATTTTTCTTCATATTGAGTGGTACTTGTTTCAAAATCCATCAAGGATGCACTGGGATTCAACAATGAAGTCAAGGGAAAGGCTCTTGAAAATTATGAGCTAAGAGCAATGGCTCACATGTCTAGGAAGTCAAGAGTGGGCCTTTTATAGTTTAGTGAATTGGAGCATGATCCTATCATTAGCAATAATTTGGATGGTTGGACCTCCATTAGTTGTGAAGCTTCTAATTGAAGAACTTTTTATTTTAAAATGATGTGATGAGGACTTTGAAGGTGGGATCTAGAGTTGAGTGGCTATGTGATAATTACTGAGTTGGAATTAGATTTTGGAATGCTAAGGGTATTTGCCCATTGAATTAGTATGGAAGAATTGGGAATACAAAGGATAGCATTGAGAATGCAAAGGATCAAGGATCCACTAGCTAGTCCATGAGGGAAAGTACATGTTGTCTATTTGATTGATTTTAAAGAGTTTTTATAAGTGGGATTGTAAGAGGCTTAAGCAGTTCAAGTGGAACTAGGGACCAAATGTAATGAAATATATTGGAACATTGGTGGTATAGTGTTGATCCAACTTAGGAGTTTTGAAAAACAACATCAGAGTCTCATCTAGTTGTGTAATAAGGTGAAACTCAAGGAGGAGTCATCATATTAGGGAATAAAGGAAAATCATAGGATACAAGAAAATTTGTCCATGCTCAATTTGGAAGCTTGTTAAGGAAGTCAAAGATTGTCTTGTGGAATATTAAGTGGAAAGGCTTGGGGAGTTAATTTTGGATATGGAGTGGATAACTTGGAGTTCTAAAATGGTTATAAAAGAGAGACTTAAGTGATGAAAGATGATTGGACCATGAAAGCTACATGGTGTTGCAGTAATGAGTCCAAAGGTTGTATAATGAGTCCAAATATTGGACAAGCATCAAGAGAGACTTTGTGGTGATAATTAGAGTTATGAGTCATGGGGCTTGGTGCATTAGTGAGGCCAAAAGTTTAGGGGGAAGGTTTCAAAGATATGTTAATTGGTTTGAGGAGTTAATGGAACTGAATAGCATGGTAGGACCATAAAGTGGGAGATCATGACAAGGTGATGAGAGGAAAACTCCTATGGTAGGGTCAAAGAGAAATACAATGCACATTGGGACCACTAAAGAAATTGAGCTATACCTCATGTGTGAAATGTGGCTGACATATAAATGACCAGTGTTTGGGAAACTTATCTAAGGTAACTAGATAACATAATGGTTTTTAAGACCAAGGGACTTGGTAGAGCTGACTAGGTTATTGGCCAAAATTAGATTGGACAAGTCTTGACTTGGACAATGAATGCATGCCTTTAAGGAAGGGCATTGAAAAACTTAGGGAGATTGAATAATAAGCTATGATGGAGAGATATGTACTAAGTCGAGAATTATACAAAAAAGAGGTGATTCAGGAAAGAAAACTTACCACTAGGATTGGGAAGTTTCACATAGGACTAAGGCTTATGGGGGGTGCTTGTTGAAAAGGTATTATGTAATCAAATTTGTGTGATGGAAGGGTGTTGATGAGATAGAGGTGAAGGATATGAACATAGGATGAAATGCAAGGGATGATACTCAATCTGGTGCCAAGGGAATTAACTATTTTAAGTCATGAAGAATATGGTAGATGCTATTTTCCAATGTCTAGGTAAATAGGGAACATAGATTGTGACCTTGAACATTACCCCAAAGGGTGAAGAAGAGTAGTCCCACCACTTGAACATGAAGTTGGTTGTTATATATGGATTTTATGAATGAATGAGAGTAATCCCACCACCCTATGGATGGGTGATATTTCTTGAAAATGTTGGCACATAGTCCCAATCTTGTGAAGAAAAGTAGCTAGGTTTTGCATTTGGATTAACTCCAAAGAGATTTTAGATTCCTCATCGAGTGTTGGATGTTGTATGAGATGAATCAATGGGTGAGTTATCCATAATAATAAAGTTGTTCATTGAGTTGGGTGAGACCAAGTGGGTATAATGCTCTTTTGGAAAATTATATCAAATATGTATTGAGGAGAGCTTGAAGGATGCATGTGAAAGTTGGGTTTTTTGCAAGGCATGCACTTAAGATTGCCTAAATGTGAAGGATGCTAGAAAGAGATCCAAAACATTGAGTCCCATGAGGAAGGGGTGAAGTGCCTTAGTGGACACAGTCCCAATGTGAGTGACTATGTAAGAGCTCACAAGTACTCAAGGAGTACAAGTCAAGTGGCAAGTCCATTGTGAGAAACAAAGAGACTGAGATGTATAGGAATCTTAGTGCTCATAGAAAAATGGAATCTACACAAGTAGGTTGGTGTTTGGACAATCTTCCAATGTGATACAAGAGCAAGGTCTCAAGCTACAAGGGAGATTAAAACTTTGAAATTGAGTGTCAATGGCATGATCTAATAGGTTTTATGCAATGCATATTATTTTGTAGTACATGTTGGAATTAGATGTTAGGGGATCATCTAGGGGAAAAGGCATACTTTGGTTCACTTGAACAACTCGGTCTACAAGACAAGCTAAGCAATGTAAGTTTGGTTTCATATGGGGAAGCTGATCTTGTGACATTGCATATGCTTAAGCAACACATATCCCATCCAACATCCAAGCAATGGCCATCCACATGTGCCTTACAATTGAGCCTTGAAACCAGCAAATATGGCACATCTCCCATCTTCCACTGCACTCCAATGCACTAGACATTTTCCATAAAAATAGGTAAAAAAAATATTAATGCTAACCTCTCACAGAGAAACATAAATTAATCATAATTTTAGTTAACTCAAAATTACCAAATTTGCTAAAAAAAAAAAACAATCTTGTATTTAACTAAAAAAATAAAATATATCTGAAAAACAGTAATATTAAAGAAGGTACACTTATTTCTATGAGATAGTAAATATTTTGCTGTGCCCTACACAAGAACAACTACCAAAAATGAATTTTGATTAAGTGAAAACACATGCCTAGTGCGTATTAAAAATCATCATACCAATACATTTTGATCACCCACCTTCCTTTTCATTCACATATTTCATCAGGTTATAGAATTTGTACTGTATGAAGAAGATAGGCAATTTTTTTTCACTTTCTTATTTGCAGTGGGTAGATGATAAGATTTGTCCCTAGTGCAACTCAATGCAAACCTGCTTAAAGCTTCAATTTTGTGCTCTGGAAATTTGAATCGTCGCTGATGTTGTCTATCTACCCAAAATTAGATGGCAAAAGTCGTTAAACGTAAATATCAGACTTTCTATCACTGTACTTGAACATTTTTGTCTGTTAGCACAAAATAATGTTAAATGCTTGTGGGATTGATTGCTTCAGGCTTTGGACGATGTATTTGTAGTCCCACGTGTTGCATAATTATGCCCAAGGCATTCTCTCTAGACAAAATCTTTAAATCAAAGTATGCATGACCATTCAATTAATCTGAGGGGCTAAATCAAATCAACTGTCATTTTTACTGTCATTTTTACCACCATTTTCCATCTGTATTCTTCACTATTTGATGCTTATCATGTATTTAATATGGCAATCCGTAGGCAATAAAATTCAGTATAGTTAATATTTTTAGTTAGTATATTTATTATTATTATTTTTTTATTGAGGTCATTTATAAATTATTTGTACCTATTCGATACAAGAGCACGAGTCTTCTGGGGCTGAACCTGTTCGGCTAAGAGCTAAGGATTGAGGGGTATCCATTCCACGAGCCTTTTTGGGCTGAACCTCTTCGGCTAAGAGCCAAGGTCTGAGAGGTATCCATTCCAAGAGCCTTCTTGGACTGAACCTCTTTAGCTAAAAGCCAAGAACTGAGGGGTATCCATTCCACAAGCCTTCTTGGGCTGAACCTCTTTGGCTAAGAGCCAAGGACTGAGGCTCGTGGGCTAAACCTCTTTGGCTAAGAGCTAAGGACTGATGGGTATCCATTTCGGAGCCTTCTTGGGCTAAATCTCTTCAACTAAGTGCCAAGGAGAGAGGGTTATCCATTCTACCAAATTCACCTAGGGCACAATCTCGGCCGCATCCCTTTTTCAGTGTTGGAGCTTTTACACTCAGCGAGACTTGATCCCTGGTGAGCTCATTTAGAACCTTTCAACTTCACCAGTAGACTAAGGGCCCATTGATGTATATTTACTATTTTGAGTTAGTATAATTGGAGTAAATTTTTCATCTCTAAATAATTATATTCGTGTTTACAAGAACTTTTAATTTGGAAAGAGACTACAAATTTATTTAAATACAAGTATGTTTATTTTTAAAAAAATTGATTTTTACATATTCTTTCCAATTTTTAGTAATAACTAGCATACATATATTAAATATTAATATATATAAAATACATTGAGAGTTATCTTTTCTCGAGGTGCATATTTTCATCAACTTAATCAAAACAACACTAAACTACCCATATGCTATCACCGTTTCAATCAATCAAATAATATATGGGAAAAATAAATTAGGCAGAAAGACTCAATAGTGAAATAAAGCCAGAAAAGACTCAGTAGCACATTAGAGATTAAGCGCAAAGATGCTTAGTTGTCTTATGAGTTCCCCGTGAAATTTGAATTGATTGATTTTAATTATAGTTTGATTTTCAATACATATGTCCAATTTCTTCTTTAAACAAGTGTAATACAATTGTCAATTAAGATAAGATCAAATATTAAATTTATGTATTTTCTTCACAAAGATATAAGATAAGGTAACCAAACCCTAGTTTTGACTCTAATGCGTATTAAGAAAATGTAGCATTGCCAAGTTCCAAACCAAATGAGCCCTAGCAAGTCCAACAGACTCAACTTGGGAGACTTTCCATCCCACTCAATAATAAAACAACCACAAATAAAAAACAATAAACCTTATGACTCCTTGAATCTTTGTTTTGTTTTACTACAACAATATAGTATAACAATGCAATTGGTTTCAACAGGACTAAAGCCAAATTTGTGATAGCTAAATTCAAATGAATCCAAGAAATGTAAAACCAAACTTGCGAGAAATCCAACTCCAGAAGAATAAAGCCAAACCTGCAACCGCGAAATTTTGAAATGGGTCTGATTCAATAGCCTCTTTGGTCTTCATGAATTCAAAGATAAGAACATCTAAATAAAGTTGTGAATAAAACAGATTTAAAACTGCTTTAAAAACAAAGCAAAAAAATAAAAAACTATTAAAAATAAATAAAAATAAAATAAATGCACTATTAAAAAATACACAAATTTTTTTTTACAAATAAATACATTAAAATTTCTTATAATTATAAAAAATATATTTGTGTTACTATTATAAATAAATGTTCACTCTAAAAACTTAAAAATTTATTACATGACACTAAGTATTTAGTTTTAATTTATTTTAATAGAGGTCTTCATGAATTTGTGAATAAAATAGGTTTAAAACTGTTATAAAAACAAAAACAAAAAAAATACACTATTGAAAATAAACAAAAAAAATTACAAATAAATAATTGAAATTTGTTATAATTATTAAAAATATATTTATGTTACTACTATAAATAAATGTTCACCCTAAAAACTTAAAAATTTATTAAATGACACTAAGTATTTAGTTTTAATTTATTTTTTTAATTAAATTGATTTTAAAATCTAAAAAAGCAACATTACCACCACTTGCATAATACACCTCTCAACATAACTCTCATGATTATTTTTATTTTACTTTAACTTATCTTTTTAACATTTAAAATAAAAATAATGTATAAATATATATTACAAAATTTAAAAAAATCTTTATAATTATAATACGAATGATGAAATACCATTGCAATGAGATAAAATGATGAAAATAAGCGCCTCAAAAAGGATAACTCTTGACATATTTTATATAAATAATAATATTATATAAATTCTAATTTATTATAATAATTACTATAATTAAATTAATTATAATTATTAATATTAAATTTTAGTATTAATAATAATAAAAATGAAATCATTATAAAATTGATTATGATATTAAAAATAAGTATTTTAGAGTGAATAAGATATCAAATCAATTCAAAACCATTTTTAAATATGCTTTAAATCTACTTTAAATCTGCTTGAAAAAATGTGTACATACAATTAATGTAGTTATGCTAATTGCATGTCATTTGCACGTCAAATTCAAACTAAATTTTTTTTCCTTACATTGAATTTTGCTTTTTGATCGATGCTAATAAAACTATCAAATTTTGTGAACCATTAATTTTTCTAAAATCACATAATTATTAGTTATGTGATTAAGTTAACTAATTAAAAATGATACTTTAAATAATAAAACATATTTAATATAGAGCTTGAAAGTTTAATGTTAAAGATAGAAAGTTTTAATATTAGATTTAACATCTGTTATATATTTTTATTTTTATATTCAAATTTTATTTTACAAATTATTAATTTAAAAAGAAAATATCATCTATTATATATTTTAATTTTTATGATAAAATTTTATTTTAAAAATTAGTAATTCAAAAAGTAAAAATAATAATAAATCAAAAACCTGTAAAATCTATTAAAAAATACTAACAATGTCTTATAGTAAATTCTGTAAATGTAAAATTAATTATAAAAATATAAAAAATTAATACTAAAGTAGAATTAATTATAATTATATAACAAGTACTATATTTATATTATCATACTTTTATATTATACAAGTAATTTAAGTGACATGATTTATATTATTAAACTATAAATATAGTAAATAAACTATTAGAATAAATAGCAATAATTAATTTATTATAATAGTTTCATATCTTAATTTAATCATATTTTATATATATATATATATATATATATATATATATATATATATATATATATATATGTAAATTGTATTATTAGATATATATTATATATAACATATTGTATTAAATTTGTGTGTAAATTGAGTTTATATTATATAAATCTATACTACTTATTACCTAGAATGAATTTATATTATATATAATCTAAATTAATTGATTGTGTTTTGTGTTATATACAAATATATATTTCTTATAATAAAACTATACTAATTTATGTTAGCTTCATTTTATTGGAGGATTATGGAACAATTTTATATATATTATGGATTTATCTCTTCCATATCTATCTCTCTCTCCTCTCTCTTTATCTCTCCCTCTCCTACTCTCCTCTCCATATCCCTCTCCTTCTCCATCTATATCTTTGTCTTCCTCTCTGTCTCTATCTCCTTATTACCCCCCTCTCTCTCTTGTTCTTCCCCCCCTCTATATGTCCCCCTTTCTATACCTATATCCCCCTCTCTTTGTCCCTCCTTCATTATTGCAAACATAACATGAGGTTGTTGGTAATGTAGGTTGATTATATTCAAGATTCAAAGATTTTATTACAATCATGTTTGGATCCTTGTAAGTGGATGCATAGTTGATTTGAAGCTATAACTTCTCCATTGAGACCTTTGTTTCATAAACAACATTATTTGTTGAATGGTCTATCAATTGGCCAAAATTAGTAATTAGTAAATGTATGAAAAAAATAGACCAAAATTTATCCTAATTCACCTTCCACACTTCTTTGGCGTACCCATTGCACACTAAGGTGTGATTGCTAGTTACTGTTTATGATGTTTTTTTCTTTTTGTTTTCCTACTTTTCCATTTGATCACATATTTACTCTTTTCTATCAATTTTGTTTGCAATACAACGCTTCATAATTTTTGAAGTCTTATAATTCAATAACAAGGATTGATCAGGACAAGTGTGATAGGTCATGGAATAGAGAATGCTCTCAATCAAGGGGCTAAAAACAAGAAATCTTTGTTAAAAAATGGAAAGAAAAGTGCACAGATTATACCATTGGTGAACAACAATAATAATAAATATTATATTTTTTCAAGACATTTACAATGTGCATTGCAAATGCTGTGAATTACATTTCCATGAATAACCACCCAAATTTCCTTACGGGAATAACTCCCTAAAACTAACAACTAATAATTAACTGATTTACTAAATGTAAACTTTATTTTCCTAACAATCTTAACCATTCGATATGTTAAAATTTTAATTTGGATTTAAATCAGTTTTTTAGATTGAATCGGGTAGCCCCCTTTATAAACTGCAGTGCATTTGGTAAACCTTTTTCATGTGACCAGTGATTAGGCCCTCCAGTATCACAGGAATAGAGGGAGACTAGACCTTGTGACTTCTTACATATATAAAAATTTATTAGTTGCATATATATTTGTTAAAAGTAGCATATATTTTTTAAGTTGTATTAGAGAATATTTCTCTCCTATAACATGATCTTTTGTAGAATTAATTAACTAAGATTCTGAATTCTCCTTAACTCAAATGAATCTATGGAAAATGGGATCTTCAGATTACCACACAAATTCTATTAATTAACTAAGATTCTGAATTCTCCTTAACTCAAATGAATCTATGAAAAACGGGATCTTCAGATTACCACACAAATTCTATTAATTAACTAAGATCCTGAATTCTCCTTAACTCAAATGAATCTATGGAAAACAGGATCTTCAGATTACCACACAAATTCTATTAATTAACTAAGATTCTGAATTCTCCTTAACTCAAAATGGGATCTTCAAATTACCACACAAATTCTATGGTGTGTATTAATGCAGTAACTTAACGATCCACATGTTTCATCATTGCATTGACAAAAAGGTTATATTTAGTAAAACACAACCCACCTTCTTTCACCGTATTCTTCGCTATACTATTCCATTTTTTGCTTTCTTCTCTGATTGCCTTGCCTTCTTCCGTAGCTACTAATCTCTCAATCGATCTCCTAAACTCCTCTTTCTCTATTAACCCATCATTATTGGCTCTCAAAGGCAGACCCACCTTCCAGACATGTACAATATATGTGCTGTTAATGAACTGATCAGCGAAATATGGAAAACAGAGCATCGGAACTCCCATGGTGATGCTCTCCTGTACGGAGTTCCATCCGCAGTGGGTCACAAAACAAGCTATGGAAGGATGCGACAACACCCCTAACTGTGGAGCCCAAGACACTACGCAACCTCTATCTGTAATCCGGTCCAAGAATCCCGTAGGCAGAACGGCAGTGGCACCATCCATTAGATCGGAGCGCACAACCCACAGAAATGGTCTTTGGGTAGCCTCCAGCCCCAAAGCAAGCTCTTCCAGTTGCCGCTTATTCAAAAGTGCATGACTCTCAAAAGACACGTAGATGACAGATTGCTCACCCTGTTTTTCTAACCACTCCAAACATTCCATGTCAGCTTCCCAAAAGCTTGGTGTCGCCATGGTCCATATCTTTTTGTCGCCGTCCAGAAACTCAGGAGGAATCAAAGGACCTATGGGATACACACCCACTTTTTTCGACAAATCATCAGCTACACCAGGCTCTAGCTCGTAGAACATGTTGAACAGGATCCATTCGATCTTAGCCGTTTCTTCTCCCATGCGAATCCCGTGGTGAAACAAGTATTCACCTCCGTACAACCATGGCAGATGAGCAGACCGCAGCGGCGGCATAGAGGGAAGATATTGTTGTATTTTATCCTCCTTTGGAATACCTTCAACAACAGTTACAGATCGTGTTAGACCAAAGCTGTATGATCAAATTAAATGAAAAACCACATAATTTGTTTTACCATCGGAAGGAAGAAGCCCAAGGGAGACAAGCTTGGAACTGAAGTAGCGGATGGCGAAGGTGGAAACAAGCGACGTTTGGAAAGCCGCCAGCGAAATATGATGGCGTTTGGCCACTGTCTGCAGGCCAAAACACGTCCAGATGTCTGCTATTATGCAAGTGACTTTCTGCGCTTCGTCTTGGTCTTTTATGTCCTGAACAACTTTGTCGATTACAGAAGGCCCGAGCCAATTTTCAACCATCCTAAAAAAAATTCGACGTCCTGGATTTGGTTCTCCCTTCGGGATACCTTGGGCGGCAGTCCTCCAGGAACAGAAATCATTCTGATCTTATCGCTGTTATGATGCATGTCTTTGTCCTTGTTGGTCTTAGTTATTCTTTCATGACTGAACTCGGTATTGAGGAAGGTGATGAGGAATCCATCAGAGACAAGTTTCCAAGCGAGCTGCATCATGGGATTTATGTGCCCCTGTGCAGGAAGAGGAATGAGAAGGGCATGAGGCATCTTAGCTTTGCAATTATCGCCACTCATCTTTTCCAAACGAGCAGATGTTCTTACTAGGTCTTGGCTTACATCCCTGTACTTGAACATCAAATTATTCAACGGTCCTCAAAGCCATTAATATCTAAGAATTTCACTTGGATTTGTACTCTTGGAAGAGGATAAGGTATGGGTGGCCAATTTTTCTTTTACATTTTTTTTCTCATGTTTTCAATGATTTTTTTAATTGGAAAAAGATAAACAATGATCACAGAAATCAGATAATTTTTTAAGTATGTCCGTAGACCAGCTGAAAGCAACAAATGCAGTACATTTTGGAAGCTATTACGTTGCCGCTAGAATAAAATGACAAAGGTTAAAAGTCAGAGAGTGACTCAACTTTTCTCATGTGAACCATTTGATTTGAAGGTAGAAACTAATGTGAGATGTATGTGGGATTGATTGTTTTTGGGTATTTTATTAATCAATGAAAATAAATTATAGTATTACTCTTATTCATTATTACTTTTTTTTTTCATCAATTATTTTGTATGTTAGTATAAAATAATGTAGATCTTCCTTTGTATTGCCGTTAAAATTAAAATGACAAAGGTTAAAAGTCTTGAGAGTGATCATTACTTAACTTTTTCCCATGTGAACTATTTTTTCTGAAAGTAGAAATTAATGTGAGATGTATGTGGAACTGATTGTTTTTGGGTACTTTATTAATCAATAAAAATAAATTATAGTACTACTCTCACTCATTACCACATTTTTTTTTCATGTGAATTATTTTGTATGTTAGTACAAAATAATGTAGATGCATGTGGGGGTGATTGCTTTATACTTTGGGTACATTTTTATTAAGGAATATTTACTAATCAATCGAAAAATTGTATTATCACTTGATATGCTCTATTCAATTACCATACTTAACATGAAAGCATCTATAGTTGAACTTTTCCCTTACATAAATTATTTTGTATGTTAGTAGAAAAGAATGTCAAATGCATGTGAGATTTATTGCTTTATGTTTTGAGTATCATCCTTACTAAGACATCTTTACTAATCAATTAACAAAAATGTATTATCACTTGATATGCTCTATTCAATTATCATTATATACTTAACTTTCTTTATAATTGTCAAATATATTAATGTATTTTTTCATAATTTTTTAGTATTAAATTTAAATATTTTTTATAATTTTGTAATATTAAATTTAAAATTCTTTTCATAGATTTATAATATTAAATTTGGGTACATTTCTTATCAAGAAATATTTACCAATCAATCAAAAAAATTGTATTATCACTTGATATGCTCTATTCAATTACCATTATATACATAACAAGAGAACATCCATAATTGAACTTTTCCCTTGCATAAACTATTTTTTATGTTAGTAGAAAAGAATGTTAAATGCATGAGAGATTTATTGCTTTATGCTTTGAGTATCATCCTTACTAAGACATATTTACTATCCAATTAAAAAAATGTATTATCACTTGATATGATCTATTCAATTATCATTATATGCTTAACTTTCTATATAATTGTCAAATATATTACATATTTTTCATTAATTTTTATTATTAAATTTAAATATTTTTCGTAATTTTATAATATTAAATTTAAAATTCTTTTCATAGATTTGCAATATTAAATTTTAAACCATTCTTTTCATAAAATTTGTAATATTAAATTTTAAACATTTTTCATAGATCTGTAGTACTAAATTAAAACATTATTTTCAAAATGTTAATGCATGTAAGCTAGAATTGGCATTCACCCAATAAACACATATCCCACCTAACGTCTAAGTAGTGGCTACTTGCATCCACATGTACCCTACAATCAAATCTTGACTATTGCAAACCTGTCACTTCCCCAATCCTCTACTATGCTCAATGTGCTAGGCCTCTTCCAAGAAAATAGATGAAAAAACATTAGCTCTAAGAGCTCACAAAATAACATAAAAATAACCATAATTTTAGGTAATCTAAAATTGCCAAATCTATTAGGAAAAATCAATCGACCAATTGCATTTAACTGGAAAAGAAAAATAAAGCGGGTACATAGATTTCCATCAGGGTGAAATATTATGAAGGTTTGAGTAGGCAAGAAATATTTTCTATGGGCTAACCAAAAACAACAATAGCTGCAAGGCAGTGTAGTTCTTGCTTAGTGCTGGTAGGGCATTTTTGCAATAGCTACTGATATAAATTAAAATTGTAATATATAGTCGACAAGCTTGGGTTTGGAGCTTCTCAACAGCTCTTGATACAAATTAAAATGTATGAGGCACTGCCATTGTGACACTAGTTTATGTGTCTTAACATGTAAATATACTTGATTCTTGTTCTTTAAATAGGGTTCATCTTCATCAACATGTACACTATATTGATAAAACAAAAAAATAAAGCATCAAAAATTACTCCTGTGTGGCTTGTACAATCATGCCTTTGTGAATTTTACACCTTGAAGCACATAAACCATAATACTTTACAAGAAAGCCAAATTGTAGAAAACATCAGCAAAATTAGACAACCAAAATCAATATTTCCTAACAAGGATTCTTCAGGAAGTTAAACTGTAGCCAATTGACATTACCAATGAGATTATACTCATTTGTTTATATCAAATTTGTTACATTCTATAATACTATTAGTGAATATGAAAGAAAAGGGATGATATATACCTATTTGTATACCACAAAAAATCACTTTTATCTTTAGCTATGTATAACTACTCTAGCAAGCCATTGCTAGAGAAATGTTTGCCACTACTAATTCCAATAGGTTTTTGGTGCCATGACTAGTTTATGGATGGTTTTGAATCACTACTTGAGGTTTCATTTTCAATAGGAAGAAGTGATTTTGGGCTAACCTTCTCCATTTCCATTGAATAAGTCTATGTACATACCTGTAGTTCATAGACAAAGACATATTTATACAACTTTATATGATCTTGCAAGTTTGATCGCACTATGAAATATACCTAACTGTAATGATAAGTGAAAGCAAGACTAATGTTTGCAGTGTTGAAGATGGAGGAACCCTTCAAAAAATTTATGTTCCCTTGATATTTAGTAAATGCAATATTCAATGTTGCAGTGTGGGAAAGTATACTTTGATTAAGTTATATTGTCAAAAGAGTAGAATATGATAGATTAGATATGAAGACATTAGATTTTACCCTGCTTTGTTATTGTGTGATGCGTGATGGAATTCCATGAAATTCTGCATGGGCATTTCATAATGTTCTTGGTCAGGAGTTTTGATGGAGTACATGAGTCTCCATGCTGAAAAAAATGGTGGGGAGGATACCGACCATGGGTTGTGTGGTTTAATGCCATATATTTGTTCTTGCATAGATGTATGCCTACACAAATCCTTATAGACACTTAGCTTCCACAAACATATTTTACGACTGGTTGTGTACATCCAATATTGTATTCTTCTAAATGGGGGATATAACAATAGTGAAATAGTTGAAATGGTTAACACCAAAAACTATAAAATCCTTCTATATATATTTTTATATATTCCAATGTTCAAACTATGTTATTCGTTTTGTGATCATCCATAGATATACATTTATATACACATGGATACACATATATTCTGTTACATGTTTATGTGTAATTACTACTTTAAATATATCTATGGTTATACATGTATATTCATATATGCTAATATGGTTGAGCTTGTATGTGTAGACACCTAAATTTGAACACTTAATTTATCCAAATTTATCCCCTTTCCTCTAAGCATCCCCTTATTTTCATTAATTAAGTAATATCATTATTATTTAATTAATATCCTTAATTTTTCCAAATCCCTAAGGTATTTAATTAATAAATAAATACCTTATCTCTTTAATCCTCCTTTTCATCAAATGAATTAAATAAATATGACATTTATTTAATTCCTCACATGTCACATCCCTTTCTTAATCCTAATTATTCTCCTAATCTCATCATTAGGGATGTGCACATGCCTAATCCTTGATTAGGATGTGTCACATCCTCCAACTTTTGCAAGTTGGCCACTAATCTCTCTTAGCCACCTAACCCTCCTCTAATCCTTCATTAACTAGCCTAATCAACCTCTCAAGGAATTTTTAATTCCTTTTATCCTTCCAAGGAATATTAAATTCCTTTTTCTCTTCCCCATGTGATCTTTGACTTGTCACATCAAGCCACATGTGAACTCTTCCCCTTCTCCCACTTGCCTCTAATATGTCACTAATTTGTCTAATTAGGTACTTGCACAACCTTAATCACTTAATTAGGTCAACCTAATCTCCATGTCATTTATGAAATGTGTCCTAAGTCAACCCTATTAAAGACTTTCTCCTTTTGGAGAAGGCACCCCTTTCCCCATGTGAATTTTTAATTCAAATTTAATCCCCCAATGCATTTCAAAGAATTTTAAATTATTTCTCTCATTCCCATGTGGATATTTGAGAAATTTTTAATTGCTCACATGTCCTCTCACCCGCATAGGGACAAGGACCTCCTTTATGAGATCTTTTCCAATCCCAAGGTACTATGTAGTACCTCCATGTCATGTCCACATCATCTTTCTCAACCCACTTCACATGCCACATGTCAAGATGTGAGGGCTTGTGAGTTCTCAACTCACCATAACCCTACATCTTGACCATGTTGGTTTAATCTCAATTGTCCATTTCTTTGAAGAATTCAAAATTATCTATAAATACCCCCTCTTTTCTCTCATTTTGGGAGGAGATCATTGTGCTAGCCAAACTCTTGCAAATTTTTCTCTTGAGCCATACTTAGCCAAATACTTGCATTTGCATCCACTTTTACCCATTTTCCATCCATCTCACAATCCACACTTGCATCTTTTTCCATCAAAGCAGCATAGACTACATCAAAGATCGAAGGGCCAACCAAAAGGACAACTCAACAAGGTAAAAGGTTCCATTTTGTTTTGTTAAGTTAATCATTTTCCCAATCTTGAGGTGTAGGGTGTTTATATTTGTTGTTTGCACTCTTTTGTTTGCTGCTCATTTTTTAACATGTATTTTTTCCTGATCACATTTTTGGCACGCTCGGTGGGACCCACAAATGGGTCTATATCTTTCACGTTTGTTATTTTTTTCACTTTTTGTAGGTGCAAGTTGCAGAGAGGTGGGACCCGACCTTGCCCAGGGGTGGACCTGCCCTCCACAGACTCCAGAAACTATTTTTTGCAGATTTTTCACAAAGGGGTGGACTTGCCCTCTAGACAGGCGGACCTGCCCTCCAGACAAGTAGACCTACCCTCCAGATAGGTGGACCTGACTTGGACAAATTTTTTCAAAAGGTGAAATTTTAGTTTTTAGTGTCTTTTTTGGTTGTTTTAAGTGTTTCTAACCTCCTAACATGTCTTGTTTGAGTCTATGCAAGCATCTAATCAACATTTGACAAGCAACAAGAGAAAAACAACTAACAAATTTTCCTTGCAGGGTTATTTATTTATCAACCACTACTTGTTTTGCATAACTTAGGCACGTAGTTTAGCTAGGGGTGTCAATTAATCTTATTTTTTATGCTTGTTGGTAAGCTATTTGACGTATCCAATCCCCTTGCACCATTTGGCGATCCTGGGTGACAAGAAATCATAGCTTACCAAGTTCTTTTGAGTCACCCTCTTTTTCCTTTTCTTAGTGGGACCTGCTTGGGGATTTCATCACCCCAAGGGATGATTCCAACCACACATACCAGTGGGGTATATAAAGGAAGGAGAGAGAAAGTTATACCTCAATCCAACCATGTTGTAATTGACGAAGCGTCGGGATGACGTGAAGAGTTGGTCTGAGCCTCTAGTATCTCGCTAAGGTTCTTGACTCATGCTTGTAACAGGTTGGTGTTCATGGTTTGGGCCTCACATAGCGGGTGTATATCGAGGACTCCTTAGCAACCATGTTCATCCTAGAATAGAAGACTTTGTCAGCCATACCCCTTTCTACTAATCTTAGGATCATGCTATCTGAACTATCTTCTTTGTGCGAAACCAGTAATTTTTTGTTTAGTTGACTTAGTCGTATTATTTTGATTAATGCTTGTTGTGTTTTGGGTCCTTTTCCTTAGCCATCTTTTCAAAACTCAAGCCTAAACCTGCCTAGGGGTGGACCTGACACATCCAGGGGCGGACTTGACCTTTGAACCAGCCCTTTTAAGCCTGTTTTAGCTAATTTTAGCCAACTTTTGTCTGACAGGGGGATCTTCCCTTCCAACAGGAAAACCTACCCTCTAGGGGTGGACCTAACCCATCCCAGGGGCGGACCTGACCCTTGACCAATCAGTTTTATCATCCATTTCATCATTCTAGACACTCGTTTCATTGTTTCACCATTTCGATCACTCGTTTCCACGTTCTGAGTAAATTTTCACCCATTTCAAACCTTCATCTATTTTCTTGAACTCTCATTCAGCCATTTCGATCTTTTGTTTACTTGTTCTGAGTGAACGTTCATCTATTTCACATCCTGTTTCATCATTCCAAACTCCCGTTCAGTCATTCCGATCATTCATTTACTCGTTCTGAGTAAACATTTATCCATTTTGAACCACCTTCTATCATTTCAAACTCTCGTTCTGTCGTTGTGACCATTCATTTGCTTGTTTCGAGTAAACATTCATCCATTGTGAACCTCTATCTCCTCATTCTAAGAGTCCTTCGTCCATTCTGAGTCACTGTTTACTCATTGTGATTACTCATTCATCCATTTTGAGCACTCGTTCACTCATTCTGAGTCTTCCCCCCCTCGTTCTGAGAGTCATTCATCTATTTTGAGCACTCATCCATCCATTTTGAGCATCCATCTCCTCGTTTCGTGTGCCCGAACAGTTATTTTTTTTACTATTTTCACCTAGGGGCGGACCTACCCAGCTAGGAAGGACCTGCCCTCCAGGGGCGGACCTACCCTCTCGACAGGCGGACCCACCCTCCACAGGAAATCCTGACCTCTAGACAGGCAGACCTGACCTCCAGGGGCACACCTGACCCATCCAGGGGCGGACCTGACCTTTGAACTAGCCCTTTTTAGCCTGTTTTGACCAACTTTTGTCTGACAGGCAGACCTGCCCTCCCAATAGGCAGACCCGCCCTCCACAGGTGAACCTGACCTCTAGACAGGTGTACTTTCCCTCCAAGGGAAGACCTAACCTATTTTGGGGGTGGACCTGACCTTGGAACCAACCCTTTTCAACCTATTTTAGCCAATTTTGACCAGATTTTGTCCGACTGGCGGACCTGCCCTCCACAGGCAGACCTGACCTCTGGACAGGCAGACCTTCCCTCCAGGGACAGACCTGACCTATCCCAAGGGCCAACCTGACCTTTGACTAGTTAGTTTTATCATCTGTTTCATCATTCCACCCTTTGTTCAGTCGTTTCGAGCACCCATTTTCTCGTCATCAACACTATTCTGTAAGTCATCATTTCATCACCAAGATCACATAAGTGTTATTTAGAACATCATTAGAGTCCATATCCATCATTGGATCATCCATCCCAATCACCTAGACCTCGTTTCTAGAGTTTTGATTTTTATGTCAACTTCCGAGGGCCATAACTTTTGACTCGAGTGTTCGTTTGAGCTGAAATTTTATGGGTGGTTGCATTATGAGGTGGCTTGTGGATTCTTGACTGACTATAAGTTAGTTGGACCCCATTTCACCACATTTTTTGGGCCTCAAACTTTCAGCTTGACCCTCAAAATCGCAAATTAGTGTTTTTTTTCAATTTTTGAAAAATCATTTTCGTTAATAACTCAGAATGCATGTCTCAGAGTTGGGATGTTAGTTGGAAATTCATCCTATCTTAGTTTTGGGTATTTTTGGGGAAAAATTGGACTCTCTAAAGTATGTCTGTGAAGTTTCCTAAAATGGCAAAATTTGACAATTTTTGAAAATTGCCAAATTTGGAAAAATCTGATTGTCAGCACCTTACGTCCTTTAAACCTTGGAACTTGGTGTAGAATCAATCCCATAATAGCCTCCAATAATTATAATATAGGCTTAAATCCTAATCTAAGCTTTAATCTAATCCCAATATGAGGTTAACTAAAACCCTAATCTGAGCTTTAGTCCATCTGCAATCAAGATCTTTGGAAATCAAAACAAATCTTAAGATCCCTCCCTTCATCTTCTTCAATTTTTTCCTATTCATCCTTTCATCCATTCCACAAGTCAACCTCCTAATCCGAGCATTCGTTCATTCATTCCGATCAATCACTTACTCGTTCCAACCTTTCATCCATCCATTTTGAACATTCGTTCCCTCTTTTTTGATCATTTGTTCACTCATTCCATGTAAAAATTCATCTATTCTGAACCTACATCTATCGTCTCAAACT
>VDFB02086081.1:36126333-36273098 GCA_007258455.2 Sequoia sempervirens | reverse complement strand
CATACATAAATACATACAAGCATAATACATATGTACATAAAATCCTACATCCATACAATATACATGCACTAATACATATATGCATACATACATACATTAACATTAATGAAGACATAAATCAAGCGCGTTATGTCTTGCTTGGCATGTATCCCAGATTAGCAAAATGTCAAAACTAGGAAATAACACACTCGTGTTATAATGCGAGCGTGTTATATTTTGCTTTGGGAATCCCCAAGCATTAGCATTGGTATTTGCCTTGGAATACCAACCCAAAGGCTTGGAGGGCATTCCCAATGACTAGAGACGTGTTTTTGCAAATTCTACAATTTTTTCACATAATCGGGTTCGTGCTCACCATCAAGATTGCATTTGGTTCAATATCGACAAAATAAAACACATGGGTAATGTTAGGTTCTCTCTTAGCTATCCAACAATGTAATTTTTTTCACTTTTTAACAATGTTAAGCCTTTCATCCATAATTTCTTTTGTTTGTATGTCTCTTTTTTGCCAAAAAGCAGTGTTTGGTTTTTTTTTTTTTATAAATTAACCGTTCATCGAAATTTCAAATAAATTACATTTTTAGAAACTAGACTATATTCTACAATTTAAAAATAAAATAAAAATAAAAATCAATTATCTTCAAAAAAAATTAGGGGGAGCACGGCCAAAATTCTACTTTTTAGGGAGTGCCCACTTAGAAAATTAGTAAAAAATCAAATATTCATTAAAAAATTATTAGAAAAATCATGTATCAACTAGATACTGTTAGCTAACTTTTACTATAGCGATTTTAAAAATACTACAAAAAAGTTCACCGTGCTCAGGTCGTACAAGAGTTGCTATGTTATGTTTTTCTAACAAAAATAGCACCAATTTGTGTATGTCCCTCTTTTGAACCCCTTAATCTCAACCATTTTCAAAATAAATTAGTAGTGTAGAAAGTAGACTCGGAGCACTTTGATCCTTGTTTTTGTTCCATCTCAAAGTTTTGAGTGTAACTATCCTCAATTTCATGTCCAAGGTCAGTATTTCCTGATTTCAGAAAAAAAGTGGCCACTTAAGCCCCCTTTTTGGGAACCATCTTGGTGCACTCACCCACCTATGGGGGCCAATGTGAGCAACAAGCTATTGGATTTAAGAGTAGACATGTTTATTTGTTGTCTAATACAATTTATCAAAAAGGATTTTCCAATGCCAGCTATCCCTTGAATGATCATGCAGAGACGACCTTTGGAGGAAGGCTACATGTAATGGGATTGGATGATTTGAAGATCCAATTGTTGTTTTGGTGAAAGCTAATGGGATGATGTATTTATAGGAAAAAATTGTATTGTAGCTTGCTCACGTTGGGCCTTCGATGATGGGATGAACTGCAAATAAATATTATGAAGTTGTTCAAGCACATGGTTTTTATTCCATGAATGGTTCATATCAAAGTCTCGCCTACCTAACAACTAGAGCTGATTTATACTAAAATTTGTAGTTGTACCAAGCTGAAATAAAACTTCCCATTCATATTCATCCATAGAACATCGATGGTTCAAATCATCAGTATCATTTCCATGTTCTTCAATCATTGATGCAATTGGAAGTCTATTAACATGCCAAGGATGACAACCAACTATTTTTAAAACTTTCCAAATTTGTATGATCTCTTGTTTGGCAAGACCAATATCTATCTGTATGTTTCAAAAAGGTTTGTATAACATAAGTTTAGTCAAAAAAAATGTCTCAAATATTTTTGTATCTTCAATGGGAACAGTCTTGAACAATGGGTACACAAGGACAATTGCACGCTGGTGTCTCGGTTTCCATTTGGCCTTTTTGCGCTACTCTGAATGTGTATATAAGTGAACCAATTCAATTAGGGATACACCACCTAGATTTGGACGCTTTTGCATATAACAATGAATATAATTTTTTGGAAAGTCTTCATCAGCATCATCTTTATTTATATAGAACCATGCTTTTTTGCCAACATTCAAATGAACATATTGTCAGCTTGAAGTGAGAAGAGGCAATTTCTGTAACATGTGGCACATCTCTTGTGCAGAGATGTCATGCTCCACAAGAATATTCATCATGAATTTTTTATATGCAAGCAGTGCACTATCCTCAACTATATTTGTATTTCCAAGTCTTTTCAACATATCAAGATAATTTTCTAATTTCTTCTCAGATTTAGCTGCATATTTAGAAATATAATTTAAAATGATTTTCCTAGAAACAACTGGCTAGTAATCAACATTGGCATGCCATATTGTAAGCATGGGTGGGCTATGAATATTTAGGCAATCATCATTTCTTTTTGGCTTGTAGGATTTGTTAGACTCAACATCAAATGTCAATGTAGAGGTAAGTTGTTGCTACCAAGGTGCTTTATACCGACATTGTAATTGCTCTCCTTTTTTCCTTAAACAAGTATATTCAGATTATTTTGTGTGCCTTTGAACTATATTTAGCAACTCTTCATAATCTATGATTGGATAACTGGAAAGAATCTGGATCGTGGAAAGCGAGCACGGATTTTATTCAGAACAATGATACATTCTGAGCAATCTCTGTGTAGGGAAATGTGGATTCCAAGCTGAAACATATCTATCAAAAAAGTGTCTTGCCATGGTAACATCATGGTGATTGGATCAATCAAGAGTGTCCATGTTGGGGGCTTCCGGAAGCCATAAAAAACCATGCACATGTGTAGAGCCACCATGTTGCCATTCATATCTATACCAATAATCTTTTGCATGCAAAATCTTTTCAATCACCTCTTCATAGAAAATTGAGAATCTATGATGCAGATATAAAGACGTTATATATGGATTATGAACATTATCTATTAGTGTCTTTGTTGAAGGCTCCATTGCAAAATGAGCCACACAATTTTTTTTTTTTGCAGATCAGCCCATTTTGTGTCTGCACAGCTTAAAGTGAAAAAAAGGGTAGGTATGCCAAGTTGTTCAATCATTGCAAATAGTTGGGCACGACAAGAGTTCCAAAAAGAACAGGTCCCGCTCAATGATGCACCAAAACGCATTAGTTGCTCAGCTATCTAGCCATCAGGAGTAGCTTGAAGATATTCACACAATGCAGACAACAACATAGGGATTTTGTCTTCCAGATCCGCTCTAACAAAGACAAAAATAGTTTGTTGGTTGTGATGTCTCATTATCAAGTTGTAGAGGAAATACCTAAACCTGACACGTTTTCCAAATTTGTGGTCAAAATATCTCATTAAGTGGAGGGAATATTCATATAAGTGAATTCGAACATTCCTTAGTTGGAGGGAAGTGTTGCTTCAATGGGAAATAATGTTGGAAAGGCCATTGTAAATATACCTTTAGTGGTGTATTCATTAATAGGAGAAGACCTAATTTCAAGCCAACACAAAATATTCTGCTCTTTTTTTTCAATTTATAATACCTATTTGATTGCCTGGAGCTCTCGTCTAGCATTTGGAAAGGAAGGGATAAATGATGAAAAGTTTGAAGAGCCATTTTCATCTTGAGTAGCATTTGTTGAGTTGGTTGATGGCATTAGGTCTTCATCAGAAACTTGCTCTATTGTATGCAAGAAATTGGAGACATCAACAACATTAGGTAACATATTAAGAGCCTCAACATAAATCTCAACATCATTGTAGTATTTGTCATATTGAATTTTGTATTTCAATGCATCCATGGCATGATGTTTATTAACATAGAAATCTTAATTACCACCTTCAATAGTGGTTCATCGTACGATCACAACCTCAAGGTCTTGCAATTGGTGCAACAAAAAAATTTCTATGCTCGAGATATCTTGAGGAAAGCTTATTGTGTGACTGGATTGTATTTAAATTGACCTCTTCTAGCATGGGACACTTGTAAAACCGAAGCCACCCTAGCAATAAGCATTTCTTCAACTTGTGTTAGCTTTTTTAGCAACAATGGTTGTGGGCATGGGTCCATGCCATTTGTAGAGCTAAAGCAGTGGGTGCCTTTTTTAGAATAGCATCTTACACATGTCGTTGCTAACCCCAACATGTGATTGTGCATCCCTATGTAGCTTTCTCCACATATCTGACAAACAAAAAGGTTTGAAAGTGCATTTATGCAGTGCCAGAACCACTTTACCATAGAAAGGTAGCAATCATTGAATATTTATTTCAAGTTTTGTTGCTATGCTGGTGTAGCAGGTGGCATCGACCATTGCCAATGGGCACTATGAGGGAAGATTGACAGCAGATAGACCTATAGCTATGCATGGTGAAATTAGCCTTTGTTCCATGTATTTTGTACAGCGCTTCACACAAATTTCCTCTCTATGTTGGCTATAGTACAAATGGTTCCATTGTTTTTTAACCTTTTTAAATTTAGCGATTGATTGGGCTATGGAATTTGAATGTACTCACACAGCCTATGAGTATACATACTGTGATTGAGAAAAAATACGTGTTAGAAAATGAGCAAAAAACAAAAGAGTGAAAACAACAAATATAAACACCCTACACCTCAATATTGGGCAAATGATTAACTTAACAAAACAAAATGGAACCTTTTACCTTGTTGAGTTGTCCTTTTGGTTGGCCCTTCGATCTTTGATGCAGTGTATGCTCCTTTGATGGAAAAAGATGCAAGTGTGGATTGTGAGATGGATGGAAAATGGGTAAAAGTGGATGCAAATGCAAGTATTTGGCTAAATATGGCTCAAGAAAAAAATTTGCAAGAGTTTGGCTAGCACAATGATCACCAAAAATGAGAGAAAAAAGGGGCTATTTATAGAGAATTTTGAATTCTCCAGAGAAATGGATAGTTGAGATTAAACCAACATGGCCAAGATGTAGGGCTATGGTGAGTTGAGAACTCACAAGCCCTCACATCTTGACATGTGGCATGTGAAGTTGGTTGAGAAAGATGATGTGGACATGACATGGAGGTACTACATAGTACATTGGGATTGGACAAGATCTCCTCATAAAGGAGGTCCTTGTCCCTATGTGGGTGAGAGGACATGTGAGGAATTAAAATTTCTTCAAATATCCACATGGGAATGAGAGAAAGAATTTAAAATTATTTGAAATGCATTGGGGGATTAAATGTGGGGAAAGGGGTGCCTTCTCCAAAAGGAGAAAGTATTTAATAGGGTTAACTTAGGACACATTCCATAAATGACATGGAGTTTAGGTTGGACTATTTAAGTGTTTAAGGTTGTGCAAGTACCTGATTAGACAAATTAATGACATATTAGAGGCAAGTGGGAGAAGGGGAAGAGTTCACATGTAGCTTGATGTGACAAGTCAAAGATCACATGGGGAAGATAAAAAAGAATTTAATATTCCTTGGAAGGATAAAAGGAATTGAAAATTCCTTGAGAGGTTGATTAGGCTAGTTAATGAAGGATTAGAGGAGGGTTAGGTGGCTAAGAGAGATTAGTGGCCAACTTGCAAAAGCTGGAGGATGTGACACATCCTAATCAAGGATTAGGCATGTGCACATCCCTAATGATGAGATTAGGAGAATAATTAGGATTAAGAAAGTTATGTGACATGTGAGGTATTAAATAAATGTCATATTTATTTAATTCATTTAATGAAAAGGAGGATTAAAGAGATAAGGCATTTATTTATTAATTAAATACCTTAGGGATTTGGAAAAATTAAGGATATTAATTAAATAATAATGATATTACTTTAATTAATGCAAATAAGGGGATGCTTAGAGGAAAGGGTATAAATTTGGATAAATTAAGTGTCCAAATTTAGGTGTCTACATCTTTCCCCTCTTTGAGATGGTGTTACGAAGTAGCATCATTTCAAAGAATATTAAAACATAGAACCTAGAAGAAGATGGTTAGATTGGGAAAGATGCCCCAATCATTCAAAGGAGTGACTAGGAAGGAAGATGATGGGGGTGAAGATGAAAGTTAGGGATTGAGGATGCCCCCTCGAGAGGACATGCAGGTTCAAGAGAACATGGGTGTGCTCTCAAAATGGATGAGATGATGCAAGGGGAGATGAAGAAGATGATGCAAATGAGTGGAATGATAAGCGGTAGGAGATGGATGAAGCACAAATGGATTTGAGGACAAATATGATGTTTCCCCAGTCAAGGTACAACCCAAAAGGGGTTGATGATGGATGGAGTGTTGTCAATGAGGGAATGAGAGATCCTGAAACAACATGAGGATAGGGAAGGATACATCCCAAAACACCACTAAAGGATAGGGAAGAATACCTCCCGATGATGATGAGGAAAGTGTTGTTGACGAGGGAAGGATATATCCCAAAAAAACACCGAAGGGATATGGAAGAATACATTTGGATGATGATGATGATGATGAGGATGATTGGATGAAGGCTTGTAACAAGACTAGGAACAAGACCAAGGATATGATTAGATGATTTGTGTTAGATTGAATGGGGGAGGATTGGATTGGGATGTGAGATAGATGAAAGGAATAAAAATGATGATGGGCAAGATGCTTAGAATAACCAATCTATATTATTCTAAGAAGATTGAAGAAATAATGATAAGAGATTGGATGGATAGAGGAGGGAGAGTAAGGAAGGATGAAGGGATGGGGGGAATTGTGACAGATAAGAGGATGGGGGATATATGCAAGATGATGGAATGAAAAAATGAGATGCAATCCTAATGCAATTTGCCATCTTTGGAGCACTGATTTTTGCTATAGCATAAGAAACAAGATGCCAAGGTACAAAGAACCAAGGACGATTCGTGTTGAATGCATAAAACACACACAATAGACAAGAAGGCTATCCCAACACCCCAAAGTCACGAAGACCTTGGTTGGGCCAGGTATTGAGATAACCACAAGCACAAAAGGATGCCCGAAAGCAACACAAGACCTCAGGGATCTTGGTGGGTACTACATGGGACAACCAAGAAGACAAAAATAGACATAAAAAGATCAAAATATGCCTCTATGTTGACCAATCAAAACACATCATAATATGATGGATCATGGCAGCCTTGACAAGTGATGATAGGGAGCTCAAATGATAAAAAAAAAGCCAAAAGTATCAAAAGATCGCAATCAATTTCAAATGTCCTTTGCCATAGGATCAAGGAGATAGATGGGATTGATGAGGTCTGTTAGGAAGGATGCATCCTATTGAGACCGATGATGGATACTAAGCTAAAAGATCGATATGACACAATATATTCAAAACCGATTGGATCTACTGATACAAGTGGATCTCATTTGTTAAGAACCAGCTAGATAAGGGCATAGCTCGATGATGTGACACAAGAGACATGACACAAGATAGGAGAATAACACATCCTAGCGACCTAGGGGCTTGGGGGCCAATCAAAGATTAGCCTTGCCTATGTGGAAGTGCAAAGCCCTTGTAGTTCGATAAAAGGTTGACGACAGACCATGATGGAGACTTCGATGGATGATAAAGATAGGATGGAGAAAAGAAGCAAAGTGGACAATGAAGATTGATGATAGATGATAAAAGAGCAGACGAAAAAAGCCCCGGGGGTATATCAAATGATCGACCTTACCTACGTGAAAGCGTAGGGGCAACGTAGTTCGACAAAAGGCCAAAGACAAATGATGGATAAAAGCCGATGAGATAACCCTAGATAAGGGGATAAAATGATTGGACCGACATGATGGGATAGGATAGACCTGTTGGATTTGATCAGAGGATGGTGAATACACAAAGCTCAGGGATGGGATAGTTATCCAAATCAGCAAAGATGAAGTGGGAGGATGACAAGATGGATAGATGAATGATGAGAAAGGATAGGAGATTGAAAAGATGTGAAAAAGAAGTAGAAGTGATGATGATAAGATAGATGGCATTGAATTGCGTGGGGAGTAGCCTATAGCTAGATACCAATGACAAGGGATTATGAGATGGGATGAGGATAGAGGATGGGGGGAAGGAAAAGGATTGTTTGGATGGATTGGATAGAGGGATAAGGATTTGGATGAGGAAAAGGCTACTAGATGGATAGATGAAAAGGGATGCTATGATGGAAGGATAAGAAGATAAGGATGGGGAGATGGATATAAGGATTGTTTGGAGGGACAAAAGATAAGGACGGGGAGATGGATATAATGATAAGGAGATGAGGATAGGAAATAGAAGGGATTGCTCTAATGGAATGAATGATGTCTCCAAGGACTATATCACAAAGGAAGATAGATGCCCCCACTCTAGATATGTCATGGCACGAGGAGGCAGGAAGGATGCAATAGAGTAGGATAGGAAAATAAAGGAGTGAGATGGATGAAGATAGGATGCATGGATAAGGAAGGGATATTGAAGGTAGCATGATGGGTGGATAAGGAAGGTAGATGAGTACGAATGAGGATTTGGATAGTGTGCAGATGAGGGGAATATATGCTAAGAGGTGTCCAAAGCATGTTGATATGTTTTCTCCTATCATTATCAAGATCACAAGGAGGATGGAAGGATTGGGATAAATGAGATATGCCAAGCAAGATGTGTAAGATAGGTAGGATGGAGGGGATGAATGAAAATGACGTATAGCAAGAAGATGGGTGCATAGTTGGAAGCATAGCAGGAAGCATAGCGGATGGAGGGAATGCATATCAGGAAGTTGCCCCCAAGTGCAGATGGGGATTTATGCATGACGCCTGTTTGCTAGGTTTTCATCATGGTACTTATCCAAGGAATTTTTTGCCAAGTTTTCACCATTGATTATTTCTCTTTACTATTTTTTTGGTTTTAATTTTTAATTTTTTTAAATTTTTTTGACTTTTTTGACTTTTTTCACCTTTTTGGATTTTTTTAACTTTTTTAACTTTTTCTACTTTTTCTACTTTTTGGATAGCATGCGGAAGGAGATGGATAAGGATAGGGAGGCGAATAAGCATATTTAGAAGACATTTGATAAGGAGATGGATGAAAGAGTCAAGCATCAAGTTCCATACAAGGTGTTAAGAGCCTATATTCGAAGTGACTATTGGACATTGCACATCTTATTAGGATAAATGGATTATGCAAGAGGATGAATTAGAGGGATTTGATGGGGAAGATATGCGAGATAATGGATAGGATGCTAGAAATGGTATGGATGTAATGATGGGGTGGGTGTGTGATGGGGTGGTGAGTTTAGGACCAACATTGGCACATACGGTGATGGATGCAAAATTATAAGAGGATTAATGGATGGAGAATGTGGGGATAATGGAGGAGATGGGATGGTAAATTTTGGGACATAGGGACCCAAAACAGATTTAGGAGAGGGTGGATGAAAATGATTAGCTTTTGGATGAGCAATGTTGGATGTCGTTACAAATTTTTCATTTGAAGGCATTGCATCTTTTTTCTTTGGGATCCACATGGTTTTGATCTTTGCTTTGGTAGGCCTTCGTGGCCTATGGATTTGATTTGGATTTAGATTTTTCTTTTCTTCACCATGTCTTTTAGAGGGGACATGGGGAGCTTTAAATTCATGTGGATCTTTAGGTTTAGGCACTTTTACTTTGGCATCCAAAGTGATTTTACTAGCAATGGGATGGGTGTGGGGAGATGGATGATGTGGAGCGATGGAGGTAGGATTATGAGGATTACGTGTAGATGGAGGATGTGTAGGTATGTGCCTTTGTTGATCCTGATTAGGGGACATGCGAGATGGATTTTTATGATGGATGAAAGGATGAGATGGAAGAGGTGATTTTGGGATATACGAACCCAAAATAGATGTAGGACCTGGAGGAAACATGGACAGAGTAGATGGAGGATGGGACATGGTAGCAGGAGGAACATAAGGACCCAAAATGGATGGAGCAGATGAAGGAGGAATGTGGATGGTTGTTTTGAGGTGATACGATAGAGGAGGAGGGATGGCAGTATATGAGCTGGTGGAGCGATGGGAAGAACCAACATTTCTTTTGGAAAAGGCTCGTTGAGGACGTCTAGAGGTTGTACCAACATCTTTAGAGTGTGAGTCTTTGGAAATAGGTCCAAGTCCTTGCATGCAGATTTGTTCTTTGGCTTGGATGGGCTCTAAAATACCTTGCTCATGAAGGCCTAGACCTTTTCCTTGATAGTTCATTTTCTTGAGCATGCGATCCATGATAGGATTTGTGTTATTCTGAAAACATGATGCAAGTCCATTATTAGGTGGAGGATGATGGGTGGTTTATACATTGTGTTTTTCTTCTGCGAGGATGCCACCATGGAAGAATGTGAGAGTACCAAGGGGATATGCAAGCGGTGTGGGGATAGCAGTTTTAGGAGATGATGGGGGATCATGAGAGGGATATGATGGGATAGAAACATTTAGATGGGTGGTATCAGGAGAGGGATTAGGGGATATGATAGGATCTGGATTTGTGGTAGTGGGCTCATGCGATGGAGATGGAGATGGAGCGGTGGAATCTTGAATGACAAGGGGATCATGTGATGGAATGGATGGGGGACTATGATCTTGAGGTGGACTAGATGGGATGGTAGGATCTTGATCTGGAGAAGGGGATATGTTGGCATGCTTTGGATCAGGCTCTTGGCATGACTCATCATGTGCGGGAGGCATGATAATGGAGTCATGGTGGGACTCTTTAAGTGGGGAAGATGGAGGGATAGAGTATTCATGAAGCTCAAGGGAATGGATTTTAGGACTGAAAGAAGTGGATTGGATTTGGGTGTCGTCGATGGGTTCGACGACTCTTAGAGTAGGAGGTGGGTGCTCAATGGATTTGGTAGATGTGATGGTAGGAGATGGGGGCTCAATGGATTTAGAAGATGTGATGGTTTTGATGGTTTGAGTGGTGCTAGGGGTGATATCATCAATGATAGGTGTTGGGTGGGGAAGAGTCTCATCACTAATGACCGTGGATGATGCGTTGGGATGGCATGATTCCACAACTTCAAGGTGTGGAGTGGGAGATGTCTTCTTTTTTATAAGTCCTTGGAGAAATTCTAGAGTGAGAAACTTGAATACTCTAGGATGAGATGGTGTGGTAGGAGTGGATGAAGGATTATGGATTGGCAGGGGATTAGGACTAGGGATTGGTGGACTAGGATTAGATGGGGGAATGGGATTGTATGCAGGACTAGGAATAGATGGGGAATTAAGATTAGATGAAGGGTTAAGATAGGGGTATTGGAATGGTGAATTAGGACATGAGGATGCAGGTGGTGGATTGTAGTAAGGGTATTGGGATGGCAGATTAAGATGTGAAGACATGGATGTTGGATTAGGGTAAGTTGATGGGGTTGATTGGTATGGAAGATTAGGGTAGTGGGTATATGTGGAGGAAGGATTGAGATAGGAGGATGTGGATGGGGGATTAGGATAGGGGTATTGTGATGGTAGACTAGGATAAGAGGATGTGAGTGTTGGATAAGAGGATGCAGGTGTTGGATAAGAGGATGATGTAGATGAAGGATATGATGGATATGATGGATATGCCTTGTCAAAGGTAGCATAAGGAGCATGATTAGGCATGGATGAAGACATAATGGGATAACTCGAAGGGGTGATTAGACTTTGGAAAGCAGGTGGAGAAAGCTTACTAGCAATGATAGTGTCAAGGGGATCTATGTCATATTCTTCTTGATCGACAAGACTTTCATTATCGTTGTCAGTGTAATTAGGGTTTCCCCTGACTAATATTGATGGAGGATAAGGATTCATGACGATGAAAGGATAAAGAGGATGGATCAAATATTTTGGATGGGAACGGACTAAAGCTCAAATCAAGATTTAGGTTAAGCTCAGATCGGGATTGGATTAAAGCTCAGATTAGGATGATTGGATGATGCGATGGGATTGATTTTGATGATCAGATTTGATTATCAAAGGATGATTATGACACTGAATCTACTTCGAGATGGAAGTAGACTGATTGGGTTGAAGGTGATTGGATAGGGATTGGATTGGATTGGATTGGATTGGATTGACCGATGATTGATAAGATCAAATGATGGATTGGATAGGATGATGAAAGGGATTGGAAAACCCCATTCAGAGATTACCCTAGGTGATGTAGGATACTAATTGATCAGATTAAAGGATGAATGGACGATTGCAGCACCGAATCCATTTTGAGATTGAAAATGGATTGATTGGGCCGACGATGATGATTGAATGACTCAGGAAAAATGACAATCCTAAGAAAATGTTGATGATGACGATCATATCAGACACTTAGGTCAATTTGGATAATAACTTGAAACGAAGTTCGGAGGATTTGGATGGGGAAAAAGATGATTTGATTGGAGAGATGGATGATAGAAATGGATGAAAAAATACTCAAAACAAGTAAATGATTGATCGTAACAGATGAAAGATTACTTGGGATGAGTAAAAGACTTCTCACAATAGATGAATGATTGTCGAAACGAGAAGATGAAGGTTTGGAATAGATGAAAGATTACTCAGAACAAGTAAATGATTGATTGGGATTGTTGAACGAGGGTTTGAAATGATTGAAGGAGGTTTCAAATGGATGAATGTTTACTCAGAATGAGTGAATAGATGATTGGAATGATTGAAATGATAGAAAGAGGTGTGAAGTGGATGAATGTTTACTCGGAATGAGTAAATGGATGATCAGAATGACTAAACGAAAGTTTGAAATCATAGGAGGCTTGAAATGGATAAACGTTTACTCGGAACGAGTAAACGGATGATCAGAATGGCTAAACAAGAGTTTGAGACGATAGATGTAGGTTCAGAATAGATGAATTTTTACATGGAATGAGTGAACAAATGATCAAAAAAGAGGGAACGAATGTTCAAAATGGATGGATGAAAGGTTGGAACGAGTAAGTGATTGATCGGAATGAATGAACGAATGCTCGGATTAGGAGGTTGACTTGTGGAATGGATGAAAGGATGAATAGGAAAAAATTGAAGAAGATGAAGGGAGGGATCTTAAGATTTGTTTTGATTTCCAAAGATCTTGATTGCAGATGGACTAAAGCTCAGATTAGGGTTTTAGTTAACCTCATATTGGGATTAGATTAAAGCTTAGATTAGGATTTAAGCCTATATTATAATTATTGGAGGCTATTATGGGATTGATTCTACACCAAGTTCCAAGGTTTAAAGGACGTAAGGTGCTGACAATCAGATTTTTCCAAATTTGGCAATTTTCAAAAATTGTCAAATTTTGCCATTTTAGGAAACTTCACAGACATACTTTAGAGAGTCCAATTTTTCCCCAAAAATACCCAAAACTAAGATAGGATGAATTTCCAACTAACATCCCAACTCTGAGACATGCATTCTGAGTTATTAACGAAAATGATTTTTCAAAAATTGAAAAAAAACACTAATTTGCGATTTTGAGGGTCAAGCTGAAAGTTTGAGGCCCAAAAAATGTGGTGAAATGGGGTCCAACTAACTTATAGTCAGTCAAGAATCCACAAGCCACCTCATAATGCAACCACCCATAAAATTTCAGCTCAAACGAACACTCGAGTCAAAAGTTATGGCCCTCGGAAGTTGACATAAAAATCAAAACTCTAGAAACGAGGTCTAGGTGATTGGGATGGATGATCCAATGATGGATATGGACTCTAATGATGTTCTAAATAACACTTATGTGATCTTGGTGATGAAATGATGACTTACAGAATAGTGTTGATGACGAGAAAATGGGTGCTCGAAACGACTGAACAAAGGGTGGAATGATGAAACAGATGATAAAACTAACTAGTCAAAGGTCAGGTTGGCCCTTGGGATAGGTCAGGTCTGTCCCTGGAGGGAAGGTCTGCCTGTCCAGAGGTCAGGTCTGCCTGTGGAGGGCAGGTCCGCCAGTCGGACAAAATCTGGTCAAAATTGGCTAAAATAGGTTGAAAAGGGTTGGTTCCAAGGTCAGGTCCACCCCCAAAATAGGTTAGGTCTTCCCTTGGAGGGAAAGTACACCTGTCTAGAGGTCAGGTTCACCTGTGGAGGGCGGGTCTGCCTATTGGGAGGGCAGGTCTGCCTGTCAGACAAAAGTTGGTCAAAACAGGCTAAAAAGGGCTAGTTCAAAGGTCAGGTCCGCCCCTGGATGGGTCAGGTGTGCCCCTGGAGGTCAGGTCTGCCTGTCTAGAGGTCAGGATTTCCTGTGGAGGGTGGGTCCGCCTGTCGAGAGGGTAGGTCCGCCCCTGGAGGGCAGGTCCTTCCTAGCTGGGTAGGTCCGCCCCTAGGTGAAAATAGTAAAAAAAATAACTGTTCGGGCACACGAAACGAGGAGATGGATGCTCAAAATGGATGGATGAGTGCTCAAAATAGATGAATGACTCTCAGAACGAGGGGGGGAAGACTCAGAATGAGTGAACGAGTGCTCAAAATGGATGAATGAGTAATCACAATGAGTAAACAGTGACTCAGAATGGACGAAGGACTCTTAGAATGAGGAGATAGAGGTTCACAATGGATGAATGTTTACTCGAAACAAGCAAATGAATGGTCACAACGACAGAACGAGAGTTTGAAATGATAGAAGGTGGTTCAAAATGGATAAATGTTTACTCAGAACGAGTAAATGAATGATCGGAATGACTGAACGGGAGTTTGGAATGATGAAACAGGATGTGAAATAGATGAACGTTCACTCAGAACAAGTAAACAAAAGATCGAAATGGCTGAATGAGAGTTCAAGAAAATAGATGAAGGTTTGAAATGGGTGAAAATTTACTCAGAACGTGGAAACGAGTGATCGAAATGGTGAAACAATGAAACGAGTGTCTAGAATGATGAAATGGATGATAAAACTGATTGGTCAAGGGTCAGGTCCGCCCCTGGGATGGGTTAGGTCCACCCCTAGAGGGTAGGTTTTCCTGTTGGAAGGGAAGATCCCCCTGTCAGACAAAAGTTGGCTAAAATTAGCTAAAACAGGCTTAAAAGGGCTGGTTCAAAGGTCAAGTCCGCCCCTGGATGTGTCAGGTCCACCCCTAGGCAGGTTTAGGCTTGAGTTTTGAAAAGATGGCTAAGGAAAAGGACCCAAAACACAACAAGCATTAATCAAAATAATACGACTAAGTCAACTAAACAAAAAATTACTGGTTTCGCACAAAGAAGATAGTTCAGATAGCATGATCCTAAGATTAGTAGAAAGGGGTATGGCTGACAAAGTCTTCTATTCTAGGATGAACATGGTTGCTAAGGAGTCCTCGATATACACCCGCTATGTGAGGCCCAAACCATGAACACCAACCTGTTACAAGCATGAGTCAAGAACCTTAGCGAGATACTAGAGGCTCAGACCAACTCTTCACGTCATCCCGACGCTTCGTCAATTACAACATGGTTGGATTGAGGTATAACTTTCTCTCTCCTTCCTTTATATACCCCACTGGTATGTGTGGTTGGAATCATCCCTTGGGGTGATGAAATCCCCAAGCAGGTCCCACTAAGAAAAGGAAAAAGAGGGTGACTCAAAAGAACTTGGTAAGCTATGATTTCTTGTCACCCAGGATCGCCAAATGGTGCAAGGGGATTGGATACGTCAAATAGCTTACCAACAAGCATAAAAAATAAGATTAATTGACACCCCTAGCTAAACTACGTGCCTAAGTTATGCAAAACAAGTAGTGGTTGATAAATAAATAACCCTGCAAGGAAAATTTGTTAGTTGTTTTTCTCTTGTTGCTTGTCAAATGTTGATTAGATGCTTGCATAGACTCAAACAAGACATGTTAGGAGGTTAGAAACACTTAAAACAACCAAAAAAGACACTAAAAACTAAAATTTCACCTTTTGAAAAAATTTGTCCAAGTCAGGTCCACCTATCTGGAGGGTAGGTCTACTTGTCTGGAGGGCAGGTCCGCCTGTCTAGAGGGCAAGTCCACCCCTTTGTGAAAAATCTGCAAAAAATAGTTTCTGGAGTCTGTGGAGGGCAGGTCCACCCCTGGGCAAGGTCGGGTCCCACCTCTCTGCAACTTGCACCTACAAAAAGTGAAAAAAATAACAAACGTGAAAGATATAGACCCATTTGTGGGTCCCACCGAGCGTGCCAAAAATGTGATCAGGAAAAAATACATGTTAAAAAATGAGCAGCAAACAAAAGAGTGCAAACAACAAATATAAACACCCTACACCTCAAGATTGGGAAAATGATTAACTTAACAAAACAAAATGGAACCTTTTACCTTGTTGAGTTGTCCTTTTGGTTGGCCCTTCGATCTTTGATGTAGTCTATGCTGCTTTGATGGAAAAAGATGCAAGTGTGGATTGTGAGATGGATGGAAAATGGGTAAAAGTGGATGCAAATGCAAGTATTTGGCTAAGTATGGCTCAAGAGAAAAATTTGCAAGAGTTTGGCTAGCACAATGATCTCCTCCCAAAATGAGAGAAAAGAGGGGGTATTTATAGATAATTTTGAATTCTTCAAAGAAATGGACAATTGAGATTAAACCAACATGGTCAAGATGTAGGGTTATGGTGAGTTGAGAACTCACAAGCCCTCACATCTTGACATGTGGCATGTGAAGTGGGTTGAGAAAGATGATGTGGACATGACATGGAGGTACTACATAGTACCTTGGGATTGGAAAAGATCTCATAAAGGAGGTCCTTGTCCCTATGCGGGTGAGAGGACATGTGAGCAATTAAAAATTTCTCAAATATCCACATGGGAATGAGAGAAATAATTTAAAATTCTTTGAAATGCATTGGGGGATTAAATTTGAATTAAAAATTCACATGGGGAAAGGGGTGCCTTCTCCAAAAGGAGAAAGTCTTTAATAGGGTTGACTTAGGACACATTTCATAAATGACATGGAGATTAGGTTGACCTAATTAAGTGATTAAGGTTGTGCAAGTACCTAATTAGACAAATTAGTGACATATTAGAGGCAAGTGGGAGAAGGGGAAGAGTTCACATGTGGCTTGATGTGACAAGTCAAAGATCACATGGGGAAGAGAAAAAGGAATTTAATATTCCTTGGAAGGATAAAAGGAATTAAAAATTCTTTGAGAGGTTGATTAGGCTAGTTAATGAAGGATTAGAGGAGGGTTAGGTGGCTAAGAGAGATTAGTGGCCAACTTGCAAAAGTTGGAGGATGTGACACATCCTAATCAAGGATTAGGCATGTGCACATCCCTAATGATGAGATTAGGAGAATAATTAGGATTAAGAAAGGGATGTGACATGTGAGGAATTAAATAAATGTCATATTTATTTAATTCATTTGATGAAAAGGAGGATTAAAGAGATAAGGTATTTATTTATTAATTAAATACCTTAGGGATTTGGAAAAATTAAGGATATTAATTAAATAATAATGATATTACTTAATTAATGAAAATAAGGGGATGCTTAGAGGAAAGGGGATAAATTTGGATAAATTAAGTGTTCAAATTTAGGTGTCTACACATACAAGCTCAACCATATTAGCATATATGAATATACATGTATAACCATAGATATATTTAAAGTAGTAATTACACATAAACATGTAACAGAATATATGTGTATCCATGTGTATATAAATGTATATCTATGGATGATCACAAAACGAATAACATAGTTTGAACATTGGAATATATAAAAATATATATAGAAGGATTTTATAGTTTTTGGTGTTAACCATTTCAACTATTTCACTATTGTTATATCCCCCATTTAGAAGAATACAATATTGGATGTACACAACCAGTCGTAAAATATGTTTGTGGAAGCTAAGTGTCTATAAGGATTTGTGTAGGCATACATCTATGCAAGAACAAATATATGGCATTAAACCACACAACCCATGGTCGGTATCCTCCCCACCATTTTTTTCAGCATGGAGACTCATGTACTCCATCAAAACTCCTGACCAAGAACATTATGAAATGCCCATGCAGAATTTCATGGAATTCCATCACGCATCACACAATAACAAAGCAGGGTAAAATCTAATGTCTTCATATCTAATCTATCATATTCTACTCTTTTGACAATATAACTTAATCAAAGTATACTTTCCCACACTGCAACATTGAATATTGCATTTACTAAATATCAAGGGAACATAAATTTTTTGAAGGGTTCCTCCATCTTCAACACTGCAAACATTAGTCTTGCTTTCACTTATCATTACAGTTAGGTATATTTCATAGTGCGATCAAACTTGCAAGATCATATAAAGTTGTATAAATATGTCTTTGTCTATGAACTACAGGTATGTACATAGACTTATTCAATGGAAATGGAGAAGGTTAGCCCAAAATCACTTCTTCCTATTGAAAATGAAACCTCAAGTAGTGATTCAAAACCATCCATAAACTAGTCATGGCACCAAAAACCTATTGGAATTAGTAGTGGCAAACATTTCTCTAGCAATGGCTTGCTAGAGTAGTTATACATAGCTAAAGATAAAAGTGATTTTTTGTGGTATACAAATAGGTATATATCATCCCTTTTCTTTCATATTCACTAATAGTATTATAGAATGTAACAAATTTGATATAAACAAATGAGTATAATCTCATTGGTAATGTCAATTGGCTACAGTTTAACTTCCTGAAGAATCCTTGTTAGGAAATATTGATTTTGGTTGTCTAATTTTGCTGATGTTTTCTACAATTTGGCTTTCTTGTAAAGTATTATGGTTTATGTGCTTCAAGGTGTAAAATTCACAAAGGCATGATTGTACAAGCCACACAGGAGTAATTTTTGATGCTTTATTTTTTTGTTTTATCAATATAGTGTACATGTTGATGAAGATGAACCCTATTTAAAGAACAAGAATCAAGTATATTTACATGTTAAGACACATAAACTAGTGTCACAATGGCAGTGCCTCATACATTTTAATTTGTATCAAGAGCTGTTGAGAAGCTCCAAACCCAAGCTTGTCGACTATATATTACAATTTTAATTTATATCAGTAGCTATTGCAAAAATGCCCTACCAGCACTAAGCAAGAACTACACTGCCTTGCAGCTATTGTTGTTTTTGGTTAGCCCATAGAAAATATTTCTTGCCTACTCAAACCTTCATAATATTTCACCCTGATGGAAATCTATGTACCCGCTTTATTTTTCTTTTCCAGTTAAATGCAATTGGTCGATTGATTTTTCCTAATAGATTTGGCAATTTTAGATTACCTAAAATTATGGTTATTTTTATGTTATTTTGTGAGCTCTTAGAGCTAATGTTTTTTCATCTATTTTCTTGGAAGAGGCCTAGCACATTGAGCATAGTAGAGGATTGGGGAAGTGACAGGTTTGCAATAGTCAAGATTTGATTGTAGGGTACATGTGGATGCAAGTAGCCACTACTTAGACGTTAGGTGGGATATGTGTTTATTGGGTGAATGCCAATTCTAGCTTACATGCATTAACATTTTGAAAATAATGTTTTAATTTAGTACTACAGATCTATGAAAAATGTTTAAAATTTAATATTACAAATTTTATGAAAAGAATGGTTTAAAATTTAATATTGCAAATCTATGAAAAGAATTTTAAATTTAATATTATAAAATTACGAAAAATATTTAAATTTAATAATAAAAATTAATGAAAAATATGTAATATATTTGACAATTATATAGAAAGTTAAGCATATAATGATAATTGAATAGATCATATCAAGTGATAATACATTTTTTTAATTGGATAGTAAATATGTCTTAGTAAGGATGATACTCAAAGCATAAAGCAATAAATCTCTCATGCATTTAACATTCTTTTCTACTAACATAAAAAATAGTTTATGCAAGGGAAAAGTTCAATTATGGATGTTCTCTTGTTATGTATATAATGGTAATTGAATAGAGCATATCAAGTGATAATACAATTTTTTTGATTGATTGGTAAATATTTCTTGATAAGAAATGTACCCAAATTTAATATTATAAATCTATGAAAAGAATTTTAAATTTAATATTACAAAATTATAAAAAATATTTAAATTTAATACTAAAAAATTATGAAAAAATACATTAATATATTTGACAATTATAAAGAAAGTTAAGTATATAATGATAATTGAATAGAGCATATCAAGTGATAATACATTTTTGTTAATTGATTAGTAAAGATGTCTTAGTAAGGATGATACTCAAAACATAAAGCAATAAATCTCACATGCATTTGACATTCTTTTCTACTAACATACAAAATAATTTATGTAAGGGAAAAGTTCAACTATAGATGCTTTCATGTTAAGTATGGTAATTGAATAGAGCATATCAAGTGATAATACAATTTTTCGATTGATTAGTAAATATTCCTTAATAAAAATGTACCCAAAGTATAAAGCAATCACCCCCACATGCATCTACATTATTTTGTACTAACATACAAAATAATTCACATGAAAAAAAAATGTGGTAATGAGTGAGAGTAGTACTATAATTTATTTTTATTGATTAATAAAGTACCCAAAAACAATCAGTTCCACATACATCTCACATTAATTTCTACTTTCAGAAAAAATAGTTCACATGGGAAAAAGTTAAGTAATGATCACTCTCAAGACTTTTAACCTTTGTCATTTTAATTTTAACGGCAATACAAAGGAAGATCTACATTATTTTATACTAACATACAAAATAATTGATGAAAAAAAAAAGTAATAATGAATAAGAGTAATACTATAATTTATTTTCATTGATTAATAAAATACCCAAAAACAATCAATCCCACATACATCTCACATTAGTTTCTACCTTCAAATCAAATGGTTCACATGAGAAAAGTTGAGTCACTCTCTGACTTTTAACCTTTGTCATTTTATTCTAGCGGCAACGTAATAGCTTCCAAAATGTACTGCATTTGTTGCTTTCAGCTGGTCTACGGACATACTTAAAAAATTATCTGATTTCTGTGATCATTGTTTATCTTTTTCCAATTAAAAAAATCATTGAAAACATGAGAAAAAAAATGTAAAAGAAAAATTGGCCACCCATACCTTATCCTCTTCCAAGAGTACAAATCCAAGTGAAATTCTTAGATATTAATGGCTTTGAGGACCGTTGAATAATTTGATGTTCAAGTACAGGGATGTAAGCCAAGACCTAGTAAGAACATCTGCTCGTTTGGAAAAGATGAGTGGCGATAATTGCAAAGCTAAGATGCCTCATGCCCTTCTCATTCCTCTTCCTGCACAGGGGCACATAAATCCCATGATGCAGCTCGCTTGGAAACTTGTCTCTGATGGATTCCTCATCACCTTCCTCAATACCGAGTTCAGTCATGAAAGAATAACTAAGACCAACAAGGACAAAGACATGCATCATAACAGCGATAAGATCAGAATGATTTCTGTTCCTGGAGGACTGCCGCCCAAGGTATCCCGAAGGGAGAACCAAATCCAGGACGTCGAATTTTTTTTAGGATGGTTGAAAATTGGCTCGGGCCTTCTGTAATCGACAAAGTTGTTCAGGACATAAAAGACCAAGACGAAGCGCAGAAAGTCACTTGCATAATAGCAGACATCTGGACGTGTTTTGGCCTGCAGACAGTGGCCAAACGCCATCATATTTCGCTGGCGGCTTTCCAAACGTCGCTTGTTTCCACCTTCGCCATCCGCTACTTCAGTTCCAAGCTTGTCTCCCTTGGGCTTCTTCCTTCCGATGGTAAAACAAATTATGTGGTTTTTCATTTAATTTGATCATACAGCTTTGGTCTAACACGATCTGTAACTGTTGTTGAAGGTATTCCAAAGGAGGATAAAATACAACAATATCTTCCCTCTATGCCGCCGCTGCGGTCTGCTCATCTGCCATGGTTGTACGGAGGTGAATACTTGTTTCACCACGGGATTCGCATGGGAGAAGAAACGGCTAAGATCGAATGGATCCTGTTCAACATGTTCTACGAGCTAGAGCCTGGTGTAGCTGATGATTTGTCGAAAGAAGTGGGTGTGTATCCCATAGGTCCTTTGATTCCTCCTGAGTTTCTGGACGGCGACAGAAAGATACTGACCATGGCGACACCAAGCTTTTGGGAAAATGACATGGAATGTTTGGAGTGGTTAGAAAAACAGGGTGAGCAATCTGTCATCTACGTGTCTTTTGGGAGTCATGCAGTTTTGAACAAGCGGCAACTGGAAGAGATTGCTTTGGGGCTGGAGGCTACCCAAAGACCATTTCTGTGGGTTGTGCGCTCCGATCTAATGGATGGGGCCAGTGCCGTTCTGCCTCCGGGGTTCTTGGACCGGGTTAGAGATAGAGATTGCGTAGTGTCTTGGGCTCCACAGTTAGGGGTGTTATCGCATCCTTCCATAGCTTGTTTTGTAACCCACTGCGGATGGAACTCTGTACAGGAGAGCATCACCATGGGAGTTCCGATGCTCTGTTTTCCTTATTTCGCTGATCAATTCATTAACAGCGCATATATTGTACATGTCTGGAAGGTGGGTCTGCCTTTGAGAGCCAATAATGATGGGTTAATAGAGAAAGAGGAGTTTAGGAGAGCGATTGAGAGATTAGTAGCTACGGAAGAAGGCAAGGCAATCAGAGAAGAAAGCAAAAAGTGGAATAGTATAGCGAAGAATACGGTGAAAGAAGGTGGGTTGTCTTTTACTAAAGATAACCTATTCGTCAATGCAATGATGAAACATGTGGATCGTTAAACTAGCACTTGCACCGGAAGGAGGTACAATGATTACGGGGATTTTGATTTATATTTGTGTCACTCAAAATAAAATACATTGAGTTATATGCTCTGTAAAGTATTTTCTGCACAAAACTGAAGTTGTTTGTTTCTCTTGATTTCAGTTTTATGCTGGTTGTAATTTCTTTATGTTAATCTAATATAAAAAAAGTATTTTCCAAACTTTTTGTTAGTTCTTAATTTAACATTTAAATATTCTATTACACTTTATAAATAAAATTAATTGAGTTAAAATTAAAGTATATTTACTAAACTAATCTTAGAATATTATTTTTTTGTTTACACATATATAGATGAGCATGGAGAACTGAATGACATTGTACATTATAGTTCATTTTATGTCTACCGTTCACATTCTCATGCTTAATTCTATAAATCAATTGTTTCTTCCTTCATTTTAGTATGGGCAAATGCTCAATCTATAATTACATGTTATTGAATTAAAAAGCTCACAAAGCACATCCACACCATCATAGAGGTTTTGATACATTTTAGTTTCAATTTACATTATCTTTTTGTCTTCATTCGCTCTATTTGAAATATTTCTTGATTTGAAATAAAATTCTTAAATTTATTATTATTGCCTATTTTTAATACACACAATAAAACATTCCTTATTATGTTTTTATTGTACTCTTTTTTAATTTCATCACTAACTTATCTGGAAATGCATCTTTGACACTCCAAATAGAATGTTCCTTATTTTATTTTTTTGACCTCTTTTTCTTAATTTCATCCCTAACTTCCATGTGTTTAGTTTATTGAATGCAATTTTTTAACTCAGTATTGTTTGTTAGTGTAGATTAAGTTTTTTCTTTAACTATAACATCTGACAAGAATCTCTCTGCTGTTATGCTTTGATGGACGTTCCTTTATTATTGTTGGATATCTGGCATAGTGAACATTAATATTGCAAGCCTATTTTGAGATTGTTTCATTTAACATCACCATAGTCTCCATAAGAATATTGTCCCTGCTCAAAATAATGGAAACAACTCGCATTTTCTTAGAACAATCCCTCTTGCAGCAATCTTGAAGATGAATTTAGACCTGCAGTGTGGCAATCAAAACATACTCGAAGGTTCTTAATAACTCAAGGGCTATATTTAACAAACCAGATGTATTTTTTATTGTGTTTACTATGATGACTATGATGGTGGAAACATAAAGTTAATGTCTTGGATCTGGCAATACCCTGTTGCCTTTATTTGGTTTTCCAAATAAACTTTTATCACTTGAATCTCATCACAACTTTCCTTTTAATAATCTACTTTGATCCCAAATTTGTGCTACCCTTAAGCTGTACCACTGCATCAACAACCGATACTGCAAAATTTTCTTTGTTATATACAAGGATTTTGAATAATTTCAAAGTGGCTATTTCTAATCTTGATCAAAACTCATTTCCTTTATTATCTGAGACTCACCTTTCTTAATGCATTACGAGCATGCTCAACAACCATTCATAGCATCCTGGCTTGAGGTTTGAATTAGCCAATAACACAATTCACAACAGGGGAAAGGTTTAAAATTTTGAGTTTCAAAATTGCAAACACCACCCCATAGCTCTTAGTCATTTTGTCAGCTTCTAGTAGTACCCTAGTACAACTTAGGTTGGCCCAATGGTAAAGGCCTCTATAGTCTACAATGAATGTCACAAATTTGAATTTGGAAGTTCTTAAAAAGATATTTGAAAAGTTCAAGACATAAAAAAAGAACTTACTGATTAGTTTATATTTTTTCAATAAACGCACTTGACAAAAGAATTAATTTAATTTTAAAAATGTGTTAGATTATTTCTGCCACCTCCAATAAAGAACAACAAACATGATTTGCAGAACATACAAGAATAATTACATTTACATTCGCTCTAATGATCAAAACAAACAGAAAGATCATTCCACCAAAAGTCTAAATCAAAGTATCTTTTAACGCATGTCTTCCTCCTTTCTTTCCTTCAGTATTCTTTGGCTTTCACACAAGCTCTTCTTCACTGGGGGATTCCAACTTGAGAATGTTATTTGTTTGGGTGATGAGCATTGAAGAGAAGTGCACTCTGTTAAAGGCCATTGAAGTTAGATTTTGTATACTTAGAGAAAATGTAACATTCCTTTGGGGTCACTTACTGGCAGCTATCATACCTACTGTGTAATGCTAAATTTTGCTTTCATGTTGTGTGGATTGAAAATTAAAGGTTTAAAAAAAAGCTTCATTATTTCATTTCAAATAAAAACTGTATTACTTTTGTACAAATCTGAATGTTACTTTCGAAAAAGGAAATGAATATGTGTGTAAATGTATGAAATCTTCATACTTCCAAAATGTTTCTAGATGCATTTTTAAAATAAATTATATATATGAATAAAATAAAAATATGAAAAAAAATCATCTTTACATATCCAACAACCCTGTCATTCCGTGAAACCACATTCCTTTGAAGCATTTTGTCAAACAGTTCATGTGTCTTGTCTTTGGTTTCATTTTTAGGGGTGAAGCCACAATAGTGGTTTACAATTGAAGTGAGGAAGGAAAACTCACAAAAATGAATGCATGGAAAAAACTTGTTTTAGGGGTTCGTGCGAACCTATTGGTCGACGAACCCATTAGGGGCGCTAGAACCTAGGTTTGGGCGAACCCTTTTAATCTTTCCACCAAAAAGACATATAAAAGGGGGGTTGAATGAACCCGAGGTTGAGGTTTACCTCTAGGGTTCGCTCGAACCCCCTTATTCCTCATATCCCCCCATCAAAAAACCAAAATTTTACTTTCATCAAGTTGAGGATGAAAATGGATGAATCTTCACAAACCCAACTGGAATCAAGTAGTCTTTGGAATGAGCTATCCAATGAATATATTTTAATATGTTTTGGTTTTATTATGTATTTGTTTTTAGTTTTATTAAACATGGGTTTTCATTGAAAATGAAGGTCTTTGTTCACATGTGGAAAAATAGCAGATTATCAAAAAAATAAAAAAATGAGTGCACTAGATATTGAAGTCCTTGGTCCAACAAAAAAAAAAAAATGAATTTTGATATATACAAAAAAAGTTATGTGTTATATAGTCGCGCTATGTTTGAATTGTAATTGGTTTGACTTCGAAACTTGATTAAAGAAAAAATATTCAATCAAAAACTGTCTAACCAAGTGGAAGCACTAGATATCAGAGTTACAAATCTAAATTCAAAAGAATTAGAATTTCATCCTTCATGGAAAAAAATTTATACGTTATACGGTGTGCATCACTTTTTAAAAATGTTGTTTTTTTAAAAAAAATAGTTTTCATGGGAGATGGAAAAAGAAGAGCAATTTGATTCCAAAATTTTTGAAAAATATATTTTTAGAATCTACAGAGAAAATGTGACGAGACTCTAGTTTGCATCATCTTCAAATTCTTCACGGTTTAGCCGCTATAGGTGCCCGAATATGAATATTTAGTTAAAAATAATAATTTCAGTGTCCAGTTTGGCCAAAAATTGTAAACCACTATTGTGGGATCACCCTTAGGCATGTCCAATGTTGCAATTGCAACTTCAGCATGTGAAAAGATTCCTTATCCTAAAAAGCTTAAATGAATGATAATGCCCTATTCCAAAACTAACAGTTTGGCATGAAATGCAGGGAGATTCTGACCAAGATCACGTCTTTTGGCTGTACACTTGCCAATTTTTTGGTTGAAAGTTATTATTCAGGTGAATTAGAGATACCATGGAAATAAGCAAAGGAAATTATTTTTAGAAGAATATATATGGGTGGACGCAGCCAAGCTTGCTCTATTGGAGGGTCTCAGCCTACGTGACCCCAGTGAGGAGCGTTATCCCTCTTAAGCGTGCTACCCTCCTCTTGGACGCCTTATGCAATGACTCGCCTCTCCTTTCCTTGCCCAGAGATGATGTCCAATTAGCCTTTTTAATGCTTTTTTCGATAGGATCCATTCAACAGGTGATTGCAGCAAAATGGAGAACATTCAAGGAAATTACCAAACCCTAGAATATCAAATGGAAGTAGATATGAAAATATGGAAACACCATAATGGTGGTAATGGTTTTGACGAAGTTTTCAGTTTTTTGTTGCATGGATAAGGATTAGAAACCTCCCGTAAGTTCATAACCTATTCGCAATGAGTTTTGTTACAACTTTATTGCATATAGATATAGAAACAACATAATATCAGTCGTTGTTTTGGTGAAAATTTCACTATTTTTCAGCCAGGCCTTTTTCAGCCACTTGATTACAATTTCACAACCGTCGATTTCTTTTTCCGGTGAATTTTTTTCAGGCGCGAGTCAATTGTCATGGGATGTGCCCACAATAAATAGCCTATCGGCTAATTATTGCATTAATACACTCCATAGAATTTGTGTGGTAATTTGAAGATCTCGTTTTCTATAGATTCATTTGAGTTAAAGGAGAATTCAAAATCTTTGTTAATTAATAGAATTTGTGTGGTAATTTGAAGATCCCATTTTCTATACATTCATTTGAGTTAAGGAGAATTCAGAATCTTAGTTAATTAATTCTATAAAAGATCATGTTATATAGGAGAGAAATATTCTCTAATACAACTTAAAAAATAAATGCTACTTTTAACAAATATATATGCAACTAATAATTTTTTATATATGCAAGAAGTCATGAGGTCTAGTCTCCCTCTATTCTCATGATACTGGAGGGCTTAATCACTGGTCACATGAAAAAGGTTTACCAAATGCACTACAGTTTATAAAGGGGGCTACCCGATTCATCTTAAAAAATGATTTAAATCCAAATTAAAATTTTAACATATCAAATGGTTAAGATTGTTAGGAAAATAAAGTTTACATTTAGTAAATCAGTTAATTATTAGTTATTAGTTTTAGGGAGTTATTCCCGTAAGGAAATTTGGGTGGTTATTCATGTAAATGTAATTCACAGTGCACACTGTAAATGTCCCAAAAAAAAAATATTTATTATTATTGTTGTTCAACAATGGTATAATCTGTGCACTTTTCTTTCCATTTTTTAACAAAGATTTCTTGTTTTTAGCCCCTCGATTGAGAGCATTCTCTATTCCATGACCTATCACACTTGTCGTGATCGATCCTTGTTATTGAATTATAAGACTTCCAAAATTATGAAATGTTTTAGTGCAAACAAAATTGATAGAAAAGAGTAAATCTGTGATAAAATGGAAAATTAGGAAAAAGAAAAAAAGAAAAAAAATCATAAACAGTAACTAGCAATCGCACCTTAGTGTGCAATGGGTACGTCGAAGAAGTGTGGAAGGTCAATTAAGATAAATTTTGATCTATTTTTTTCATACATTTACTAATTACTAATTTTGGTCAATTGATAGGCCATTCAACAAATAATGTTGTTTATGAAACAAAGGTCTCAATGGAGAAGTTATAGCTTCAAATCAACTATGCATCCACCTATAAGGATCCAAACATGATTGTAATAAAACCTCTAAATCATGAATATAATCAAGCTCCATTACCAACAACCTCATGTTATGTTTACAATAATGGAGGGACAAAGAGAGGGGGAGATAGGGATAGAAAGAGCGACAAAAAAAAGGGGGGGAATGAGAGAGAGAGGGGGGTAAGGAGATAGAGATAGAGAGAGGAAGACAAAGATAGAGATGGAGAAGGAGAGGGATATGGAGAGGAGAGTAGGAGAGGGAGAGATAAAGAGAGAGGGGAGAGGGATAGATAGATATGGAAGAGATAAATCCATAATATATATAAAATTGTTCCATAATCCTTCAATAAAATGAAGCTAACATAAATTAATATAGTTTTATTATAAGAAATATATATTTGTATATAACACAAAACATAGTCAATTAATTTAGATTATATATAATATAAATTCATTATATAAATAAGTAGCATAGATTTATATAGTATAAATTCAATTAACACACAAATTTAGTACAATATGTTATATATATAATATATATAGATATAATACAATTTACATTATAATTAATATATATTATATAACAAATATGATTAAATTAAAGTATGAAACTATTATAATTCATAATTATTACTATTTATTCTAATAGTTTATTTATTATATTTATAGTTTAATAATATATATCATGTCATTTAAACTACTTGTATAATATAAAAGTGTGATAATATAAATATAGTACTTGTTATATAATTATAATTAATTCCACTTTAGTATTAATTTTTTTATATTTTTATGATTAATTTGGCATTTACAAAATTTACTATAAGACATTGTTAGTATTTTTTTAAAGATTTTACAGGTTTTTGATTTATTATTATTTTTACTTTTTAAATTACTAATTTTTAAAATAAAATTTTATCATAAAAATTAAAATATTTAATAGATGTTAATTTCTTTTTAAATTAATAATTTGTAAAAGAAAATTTGAATATAAAAATAAAAATATATAATAGATGTTAAATCTAAGATTGAATCTTACTATCTTTAAATAAACTTTCAAACTCTATATTAAATATGTTTTATTATTTAACTTGTATCATTTTTAATTAGTTAATTTCATCACATAATTAGTAATTATGTGATTTTAGAAAAATTAATGGTTCACAAAATTTGATAGTTTTATTATTACTAAAAATTGGAAAGAATATGTAAAAATCAGTTTTTTTTTTAAATAAACATAATTGTATTTAAATAAATTTGTACTCTCTTTCCAAATTAAAAGTTCTTGTAAAGATGAATATAATTATTTAGAGATGAAAAATTTACTCCAATTATACTAACTCAAAATAGTAAATATACGTCAATGGGTCCTTAGTCTACTAGTGAAGTTGAAAGGTTCCAAATGAGCCCACTAGGGATCAAGTCTCATTGAGTGCAAATGCTCCGACACCGAAAAAGGGATGAGGCTGGGATCGTGCCTTGGGTGAATTTGGCGGAATGGATACCCCTCAGTTCATTCAACCCAAGAAGGCTCGTGGAATGGATACCCCTCAGTCCTTGGCTCTTAGCCGAAGAGGTTCACCCTAGAAGGCTCGTGGAATGGATACCCCTCAGTTCTTGGCTCTTAGCCGAAGAAGGCTTGTGGAATGGATACCCTTCAATCCTTGGCTCTTAGCTGAAGAGGTTAAATTCCACCCAAGAAGGCTCGTGGAATGGATACCCCTCAGTCCTTGGCTCTTAGTTGAATAGGTTCAGCTCATGAGCCTCAGTCCTTGGCTCTTAGCCGAAGAGGTTCAGCCCAAGAAGGCTCGTGGAATGGATACCCTTCAGTTCTTGGCTCTTAACCGAAGAGGTTCAGCCCAAGAAGGCTTGTGGAATGGATACCCTTCAATCCTTGACTCTTAGCAGAAGAGGTTCAGCCCAAGAAGGCTCGTATTGCTGGAATTTTATTGTCTATGGGTTGCCATATTAAATACATGATAAGCCTCGTACAGTGAGCAGACTTGAGTACAGGTAAAGCAGCATAAATAAAAGGAGGAAAATAGCGGTGAAAATGACAGTTGCCATGATTTGATTTAACTGCTCAGATTAATTGAATGATCATGCATACTTTGATTTAAAGATTTTTCAAGGATTTTACCCCATAGAGGGAACGCCTTGGGCATAATTATGCAACACGTGGGACTACAAAGACAGCGTCCAAAGCCTGAAGCAATCAATTCCACATGCATTTAACATAATTTTCTGCTAACAGACAAAAATGATCAAGTACAGTGATAGGAAGTCCGATATTTACGTGTAACTACTTTTTCCATCTAATTTTTGTTAGGTAGACAACGCCAGCGAAGATTCAAATTTCCAAAGCACAAAATTGAAATTTTAAGCAGGTTTGCTTTGAGCTACTTTGTGGTGATAATTAGAGATACTTTGTAGTTATAACTGAAATATTGCATTGAGCTACTTTGTGGTGATAATTAGAGTTATAAATCCTATAACCTGATGAAATATGTGAATGAAAAGGAAGGTGGGTGATCAAAATGTATTGGTATGATGATTTTTAATACGCACTGGGCATGTGTTTTCACTTAATCAAAATGCATTTTTGGTATAGTTGTTCTTGTGTAGGGCGCAACAAAATATTTACTATCTCATAGAAATAAGTGTACCTTCTTTAATATTACTGTTTTTCGGATATATTTTATTTTTCTAGTTAAATATGGGATTGTTTTTTTTTTTTTTTAGCAAATTTGGTAATTTTTAGTTAACTAAAATTATGATTAATTTATGTTGCTCTGTGAGAGGTTAGCATTAATATTTTTTTTACCTATTTTTATGGAAGATGCCCAGTGCATTGGAGTGCAATGGAAGATGGGAGATGTGCCATATTTGCTAGTTTCAAGGCTCAATTGTAAGGCACATGTGGATGGCCATTGCTTGGATGTTGGATGCGATATGTGTTCCTTGAGCATATGCAATGTCACAAGGTCAGCTTCCCCATATGAAACCAAACTTACATTGCTTAGCTTGTCTTGTAGACCGAGTTGTTCAAGTGAACCAAAGTATGCCTTTTCCCCTAGATGATCCCCTAACATCTAATTCCAACACGTAATACAAAATAATATGCATTGCATAAAACCTATTAGATCATGCCATTGACACTCAATTTCAAAGTTGTAATCTCCCTTGTAGCTTGAGACCTTGCTCTTGTATCACATTGGAAGATTGTCCAAACACCAACCTACTTGCGTAGACTCCATTTTTCTATGAGCACTAAGATTCATATACATCTCAGTCTCTTTGTTTCTCACAATGGACTTGCCACTTGACTTGTACTCCTTGAGTACTTGTGAGCTCTTACATAGTCACTCACATTGGGATTGTGTCCACTAAGGCACTTCACCCTTCCTCATGGGACTCAATGTTTTGGATCTCTTTCTAGCATCCTTCACATTTAGGTAATCTCTAGTGCATTCCTTGCAAAAAACCCAACTTGGACATGCATCCTTCAAGCTCTACTCAATACATATTTGATATAATTTTCTAAAAGAGCATTATACCCACTTGGTCTCACCCAACTCAATGAACACCTTTATTATTATGGATAACTCACCCATTGATTCATCTCATACAACATCCAACACTAGATGGGGAATCTAAAATCTCTTTGGAGTTATCCAAATGCAAAACCTAGCTACTTTTCTTCACAAGATTGGGACTGTGTGCCAACATTTCCAAGAAATCTCACCCATCCATAGGGTGGTGGGATTACTCTCATTCATTCATAAAATCCATGTATAACACCCAACTCCATGTTCAAGTGGTGGGATTACTCTTCTTCATCCTTCAGGGTAATGTTCAAGGTCACAGTCTATGTTCCCTATTTACCTAGACATTGGAAAATAACATCTACCATATTCTTCCTCACTCAAAATAGTCAATTCCCTTGGCACCATTCTTTTTGGATTGAGTATCATCCTATGCATTGCATCCTATGTTCATATCCTTTACCTCTAGCTCATCAACACCCTTCCATCACACAACTTTGATTACATAATACCTTTCCAACAAGCACCCCCCATAAGCCTTAGTCCTATGTGAAACTTCCCAATCCTAGTGGTAAGTTTTCTTCCTTGAATCACCTCTTTTGTGTATAATTCTCAACTTATTACATCTCTCCATCATAGCTCATCATTCAATCTCCATGAGTTTGTCAATGCCCTTCCTTAAAGGCATGCCTTCATTGTCCAAGCCCAAGACTTGTCCAGTCTAATTTTGGCCAATAACCTAGTCAACTCTGCCAAGTCCCTTGGTCTTAAAAACTATCATGTTATTTAGTTACCCTAGATAAGTTTCCCAAACACCATTTCTATGTCAACCACATTTCACACATGAGGTATAGCTCAACTTCTTTAGTGGTCCAAATGTGCATTGTATTTCTCTTTGACCCTACCATAGGAGTTTTCCTCTAATCACCCTATCATGATCTCCCACTTTATGGTCCTACCATGCTATTCAGCTCCATTTACTCCTCGAACCAATTAATATATCTTTGAAACCTTCCCCCTAAACTTTTGGCCTCACTAATGCACCAAGCCCCATGACTCATAACTCTAATTATCACCACAAAGTATCTCTTGATACTTGTCCAATATTTGGACTCATTACTGCAACACCATGTAGCTTTCATGGTCTAACCATCTTTCATCACTTAATTCTCTCTTTTATAACCATTTTAGAGCTCCAAGTCATCCACTCCATATCCTAGATTAACTCCCCAAGCCTTTCCACTTAATATTCCACAAGACAATCTTTGACTTCCTTAAAACAAGCTTCCAAATTGAGCATGGACAAATTCTCTTGTATCCTACGATTTTCCTTTCTTCCCTAATATGATGACTCCCCCTTGAGTTTCACCTTACTTCACAACTAGATGAGACTCTAATGTTGTTTTTCAAAACTCCTAAGTTGGCTCAATACTATACCACCAATGTTCCAATATATTGCATTACATTTGGTCCCTAGTTCCACTTGAACTGCTTAAGCCTCTTACAATCCCACTTATAACAAATCCTTAAAATCAATCAAATAGACAATGTTTCCTTTCCCTCATGGACTAGCTAGTGGATCCTTGATCCTTTTCATTCTCAATGCTATCCTTTGTATTCCCAATTCTTCCATACTAATTCAATGTGCAAATTTAAATAACCTAACCTCATATTAATCACATAGAATTTATTCCATGTATGTGTTGACCTCACTAATGTCCCCAAACTCATCTATGTGGCCCAACCAAATACCCTTAGCATTCCAGAATCTAATTCCAACTCGGTAATGATACCATAGCTACTCAATTCTAGATCCCACCTTCAAAGTCCTCATCACATCATTTTAAAATAAAAAGTTCTTCAATTAGAAGCTTCACAACTAATGGAGGTCCAACCATCCAAAGTATTGCTAGTGATAGGCTCATGCTCCAATTCATGAACCTACAAAAGCCCCACTCTTGACTTCCTAGACATGTGAGCCATTTCTCTTAACTCATATAATTTTCAAGAGCCTTTCCCTTGACTTCATTGTTGAACCCTAATGCTCCCTTGATGGATTTTGAAACAAGTACCACTCGATATGAAGGAAAATTGCATCGTTACACTTTTTTTATTCTTAGCACCCTTGGTGAAATCCCTACTATTTAGTCAAGTTTCAACTCAACAACCAAAATATCAACTTAGATCCTAATTTCATTTGACATCAAGCCATTAACTTTGATACAAACATAACCTCACATAAATCATATACCAACCTAGTCTTTCATGACTCTATTACCAATCTTAGCCATCCAAAGCTTCAACTCTATCCTTCCAACACTTTGATACCAACTATCTTGGGGTTAGCTTCATTGTGCAACATTTAACTCAAATTATTGAGCTTGTCTTGCAAATACAGTTGTTTGAGTGAATTGGACTACAACTTTACCTTGGCATTCCCCCCTAACATATAATTCCAACATGCACTATAGAATCATATCCATTGCACCAAACCTATTAGCTTATTCCCCTGACACTCAATTCAAAGTTCTAATCTCTCTTGCAACTTGAGACCCTACATTCTTGCATCACATTAAAAAAATCCCAAAGACCAATTTTCCAATTGTGTATGATCCACTTTGCTATGAACACTAAGAGTCCCATACTTCTTAGTCTCTTTGTTTCTCATAACAATCTTGCCACTTGACTTGTACTCCTTGAGTACTTGTGAGCTCCTCCATAGTCAGTCACATTGGGACCTATTAATGGTGGTTTTAGCACAACCAACTTCTAAATAAATAAGATCACTTACTTCTCTTGAAAAGAAAATAATTATGCTCCTTGGTTCCTTATAAGCCAGGTCTTGATCGTTGTCGATAACTAAGTGATTTATGTGATCATTTTCAATGAGGGTCATTTGTTGGTTCTTCCTAGATCAAATTAGAATTAATGATACTCAATAGAAAGTATGTAAATCTACTTTTGTATGTTTCATTTAACCTTTCAAGACACATCTATAAAGTGTTTTTCATTCATACATTTGGAATCAAATAAGTTCAATTTCTCCAAAGATTTGTATTATGATAAATAATTTTGTTAATTTTAAATAAATATCAGAAGAGTGGTAAGGGTGAGAAGTAAAACTCAAATTAGATGGACAATAATAAATTTCAACACATTCAATAGATTTGAATGATTAGATGAGATCAAATAAAATTGCTATATAGATCAATATTACACAATCTTCTACAACATCAATGCAATCATTTGAGGGAAATATAACACTATATTTTTTAAGTTGCATCAAATCATATCATCTTATTCATGCACAAATCTAAGACACATCCCTATGAAAAGTTCAATAACAACAAATCTCACTAGATTATTCAATATTATGAAAATGAAATGAAATGTACCATCACCAAGATCAAAAAATCAATTGCAAAAAGCAAACATGATCCTTTGATTTTATCCAAATATATCAAAAATTCAAAATATAGTAGAGTTTCATGCTAAAAATGTATATGTTCGATGTAATTGAAAATGACCTCTAACCCCTAAAAGAGTCTCAAAAAGACATATAAATAGCAAAGTTAGGTTTCCCCAAAATTGTGGATTTGAAAGAGTTCAACTGAAACTTAAGCATAGGCAAATTTCTCTAACTAAAAACTAACTAAGATTTTACAACCTGAGTGGGAAATCCAATGCCACTTCATCATTTACAACTTGGGAGTTGATTTATTACAATTATTGAAAGAATAAATAAACTAATAAATAACAAAATGTCGGTCTCTAGAAATAACTATGCCGAATCCAGATAATGTTGGAGGCATTGATTGTGTCTATCAAGTCATTCACATTTGAACCTTTGTGATACTTGATCTTTATTCTGTGGGAAAAGGTTGACCGCTGCAACTTCTCCTACAACTCACCAAGTCTAACTAGACTTTCTTGGAACTTCTTAATAATTACTTTAAAATTCATTATTTGGTCAATGGCCTCTTCATTCATCAACTAATATAAGGACTCTATGAATTCTTGGAGGATTTTGGAAGAAGGTCGCACCAATGAGGATGTCTCCTAGAATGTACATGACAAATCTTTGAAAAAAAATCAACTCTCACCAAAGTACCTTCTATTGAATATATGCCTTTATTTAGTTTGGTCTTACACTTTTTAACTATTTTGACCCTCAATTGACTAGTCTTCAACCATTCTTTTATAAAATCAAGATCTTCTCCATAAAAAATAGATGCCTAGATCAACTAGTCTATAGTTATAGGGCCATTATTTTCTAAAAAATTGAGACATAGTCTTCCCATAAAAGGAGGTCATCATCAACCTATGGTTGCAAATATTGAGCCAAGATTTCCTCATCACTTATATTCTGAGAGGCTCTTAATGACTTCTTAATCACCCTATCTATTGTAACAATGGAAATGGGATGGCCCACCTTTGAGGAATGGAGCACAAGGGTAGGGTTCTTATTTCACACTTGTTACACTCAAGGAAACCTTAGAGATCTCAATCCGAAGATAGAAAGGGGGAAAGAGATCTTGCGATAAGGTGTCCTAGGGTGTGATTAAAGAAAATAATAGGGTTCACCACCAAGTTAGGGCTTGGAAAGACAAGAAATGAATGTAACATGCAAAGTATCATGCAAAATCTAACTAAATGACCTAGGAAATGAAATTGAAATGTAGAATAACACACTAAGAATGAATAGAGATGCACCTGGAAGAAGGATGAGGTCAAAACAAGCTTCAAAACCCTAAAAACTTGTTAAATTCCCACTGGGACTCATACGCTAGTTTGGGCGATTTAGTACTAGACTAGTGTTTTTGGGTGGAAACAAGAATCTAACAATGGTGAGTCTAAATCTGGAAGCCTGAAATTTGGAAAAATCCCTATATTGGGACTCATATGCCACAAGTGGCGTATCAGTCCCACTCTACTTTTTTAGAGTGTTAAGGCCTGATTCTACTTTCTTATCTTTGATCTTCCTTCCACACTTTGTTTCTAGGTTTGAAACTCTGATTTGCAACTTATAGGCGACTTTCCGTGAAGATGAAAACCTTGTGACAACTTGATGACTTTCTTCAACCTTGCAACCTAATATTCAAAGGATCTTCAAGCTCCAAGAAACCTAGGTTTACAATCACAAATGCAAAGAGAAGGAAAATTGTTGTTTTGTTAGGAAATAGGGGTTTTCGTTGGTCAAAACCCATTTAGGTAATTAAACCTTGTGATGAAACAATGAAACATGAACATGAAACATGAAAAATGATACCTTGGATGATGTCTTGAAATGTAGGTTTGCAATCTAACATGAAGTGGCAATGTAGTGTAGATCATGATCTTGAATATGGATGTGAAAAAATGCTTGCAAATGGATCTTCGATGCTACATCACAACACTAGCTCAACAAAAATCTTGATGATTGATGCCTTTGACATGATGATGGATCTTGAATTGTTGCAACAATTGATGAAGAATTCTACCCTTGAATGCCTTAAAAAGTCTCTTCTAAACTCTCTTGACGCTCTTGTGAAGTCTTGGAATGCTTAACTCTTGATGGATTATGTTGATATCATGAAGGCTTATATGAAATAATTATTTGAAACTTTGTTTATATAGGCAATCCATCCAACTTACTGTTTATTAGATCCTAGAGGCCGACATTCATGAAATTTGAACTTAAAACCCTGATTTTTTTCTCAAAACCCTCAAAAGGGGCCAAATGGGACTCATACACCACTTGTGGCATATAGGTCCCATTTGGATGGGAATCATATGCCCAAGGTGGTGTGTGGGTCCCACCAAGCCTTTTCAAGTGGAGCAAATGTCGAGTTGAGATATTAAGTATATTTGTTGATTATATCGAGATCTCAGTTGAAATATGCCTCGAGATGCATAATAAAGGGTCTTATGGGGCCTATTAATGATGATATGAAGGTCATAAATGCAAGAGGGCCCAAAACTCAATGTGAAAGTGTAAATAAATATACTCTACAACATTAAATTGAGGAAAAATTAGGTCTATTTAGCTTAAAATGGCCCTAAATCCAATGTGAATGTGAAAAACACATTACAACACTAGACCAATGAAACATTAGGTCCACATTAATCATTCCCAAATTAAGTAAGGAAAAGGGGATACTTTTTTTGTTACTACATTTAGCCCCCACTTTAGTTAGAGGATGAACTTGCTTCAAACTCACACTAAAGTAGGCATTCAAGAGGGGTCCAAGTGTACTAATGTGGATGGTCTAGGATGACAAAGATTAAGGGAGTGGTCAATCCCGTAGGATCCAGTATCCTATGTCATTTACCAACATAGGCACAAAAAGGACATGCACAAGGTGTATGATATGTAGCAGCAAGATGAGATACATTAACATATGATGTCAAAGATTAAAAGAAGGAAAAACAAAAACAAGCAAAACTAAAAAGAGGTGGATCAAGCCTCGACCATTTTTCCAACGCGATGTGGATCAAATCTAAGATATTTGTCCAAAAATGCACACTCACTCTAAGGAAATAGAACTCTAGGCTATTCGTTGGGTGAATATCCAAAAGGGTGAGACACATATGCCTACGATCGATATGCGCTCACATAAACAAGCAAATGGCTATGGGAAAGTTATGCCTAAGTTCGGCTTCCCATTCAACCAAACCAAAGCTATACCCCTTGATAACTTTGATAAGGCGCCACACAAAAATGAACTTCAAGCTTCATGAGGCAAGCAAAGCTTTGTATGCTTGAAACTTATGAACAAACAAGATGGCTCGATAGGAAAGCAAAGTGTGTTATGCAAGGTGGCTATATAACTGAAAATGTAAAAAGAGTGTAAGGTGCATTCAAAGAGATTTTGCTTAGTTCATGTAAGGTCTCTGCTTAGGGAAAATTACACCTAATGTATCCAAGAGAATAAAAATCAAATAAATATCATGCTCTTAGAGGATATTAAGCTCAATGACACCACCAAGAAAAGGGCGCATCACAAGAAGAAATAAAATCGCACAGTGAAACATGAGTGTTGATGTAATGTCACATGTGAGTCAACTTAAGGAATTTTTTCCACATCCCAAGCTTTCTCTTATATGTATATGAAAGGCGTTCAACTATCCAAAAGAGACTGACATACGAGGACAAGGCTACCTAACCCCCTTGTCCCCACTTAGTGCAGGACAAGGGTGAGCTGAGAAAAATGCTAGAGTGAAAATCAATATCAATTAGAGGAGTTAGGCGCCCTAACATAAGGAAGAGCACCACACCCCTTAAGATGTTGAATTTTGTTACTCAAAGCCTTACATTCATTAGTAGAATGACCATTACTTCTATGATATGCACAAAAGGAATTCTTGTAGTAAAATTTCTTTCATGTTCTTGGAGGAAGGGATATCAAATGATCTTGGAGGAGCCTTGACAAGATACCTTCTTGATCAATGGTAGAATATGTTCCTTTATCTACATAAGATATCATACACACACTAAATGATAAGGCCTTCGATGAAAATAGAGACAAAGGTGGTAAACCTAGATCTTTCTTGAAAGAGTATGGTATATTTTTCTTTGTGTTTTCATTCTATCCATGTTTGGGAGGAAGTTTGTGTCCAAGACCATAACAATCTTCCAATTCAGATGAAGGGGGTTTATGCTTCTGAGAAGGATTGGCTTCTTCATGAGAACACAAATCCTTTTTAGGTTTCTTAAATTTATGCATCATCCTCTCATGAGGGATGGGAGTTAAATAGCCCCCATCACCACCATGGGGTAATGTTGTTGATGTAGAACCAAGTTAAGCAAATGAAACACAAGGTTTTTTTGGTTTAGATTGTGATATTTTTTACTCTCCCATAAAGGAGGGTGTAAAATCTAATGAACCCCAATCATCACTGGAACTTGTGTCTGAAAATGAATCATTTGTATATGACTCTTTTGACTTTGAGGGTGATATTTTGGATTCTTTATTGAAATGAGGTGTAAAATCTAATGATCCCCAATTATCACTAAAGACTTTTTAATTAGGATTGACATCAACTTTTATAGGTTCAAATTTTAATTTTGGAATGAAAGTATTAGGGGAGTTGGGAGTGTTGTAATCATATGATTTATAGCTTCTTTCATTTGCTTCAATCGTGAATATCTTGTTGTTTTATTCGAATTTCATTGTACGATGAAGAGTAGATGGGACTCCTTTCATAGCATGAATCCATGGTCTCCCTAGGAGAAGATTGCATGAAAGATGTCCTAGCATGATATGGATAGGGGTAGGAAACACTATAGGTTCGACCTCAATAGGTAATGTGATCATTCCTAATGGTTTCCTATTAACATTGTTAAAGCCATAAATATTAACATCATTAAGTTTAATTAGCCTCTTGTCCATGCCAATTTTGTCTAGGAGGTCAATGCTACAAACATTAAGACCTGCTCCATTGTCTATGAGAGTGGACGTAACTGTAGTTTCATTAATGATCACCTTTATCATCAAGGCCTCATTTTTGTTTTGAATCTCAAGTGAGGGAAATTCATGTTTAGGGAATGTGATTTTTGACTGTGTAACATGCATACAATCGAAGGAGGGTGTTGCATCATTCAATTTCATATAAGATTGGATCTCCTCCTACTTTATTTGTAATATTTAATAGAATAGCCTATTGTATGTAGGTGATAGTCGAATAAGTTTCCATATGGATACATTAGCAGGAGTCTTTTTAAGGTATTCAACTATATTATGAAAAGGTGAATGATGAGCACTAGGAAAAATATGTTGAGGCAATGGTAATGAAACGGGAGTGGTTTGTGGTTGCCTACATGTTTGAGCAACTGTATTATAACTTGGTTGCTGAAAAACATTGTTACTATTATATTTCATCATAGATTTCAAGAAATTTCTTATTTTCTTATGTGGTTCACTAATGGGAGGTGACTTAGGAGGCTCGCTAAGTAAAGGAGATCCAATTTGTGTCGTCATAACCTCAACAAACTTCTCCTTATTTGCATGATTTCAAGTAGTGAAGAGAAGTATAATGTCACTTCATAATCTTCATCTAAGGAAGCCTCATTACTAGTGTTTGAAAGACATGTGTCAATGTTCACATTTTCTTGCACCATGATATTCTTCCTAGGAGGAGAGTTTTTAGGAGAACTAAAAACTACATGTTCATGACATTCAAAAGGTTGGTTCTTATAAAATGACTTCATCACAAGTAAGGGAGTTATCAATGGTTAAATTTTCTTGTACAATGAGGTTTTTTTGTAGGGGAAAAGGGGCAACTAAGATACTCATGAATTTCATCGATTATATTTTCTAACATAAAAGTATCTTCTTCACTGCTAGGAGAGATACTAGGAGAATGATGATTGTCCATAATTTCATGCCTTTGTCCCATAATGTCTTCCAAAATAGGATAGGTAGGGGAAGGAATATAAAGAGGGTTGTTATAGACCTTAAATATTTGAGTATCTAACACCAACATATCCTCGACATTAATAACATTATCACAAGAGGGGAAGATGTTGGGAGATGAAAGATTATTTGAAGTGTTGTGAAGGTACATTTCAATGGTCTCTTGTTGTGTCATGTGATCATCATGATTACTTATAGTTATTTCTTCTTGTTCAGTAATTTTTTTCCTAATAGGAGAGGTAGGAGGAGAGAAACAACTAGGGTTCTCAAAAATCTCATCAATTAGTTCTTCTAACACCAAAATATCTTCTTCACAACTAGGAGAGATATTGGGAGAAGAATAAATGTGAAATTGTTATGATGAACCAAGGTTGTATTCTCTTTCACTAAACTAACCTCACTCATAGAATGGATACTAGGAGAGGGGCCAATGATGAACAAAAAGAGAGGGGAGAGGACTTCATATTCGTATGCATTTAACAAAACTTTCTTACAACACTCAACAAGATCTGAAAATAGAACATGAATTATGATTATATATTTTTTAAATGAAAACATGATGTAATGATTGTCTTGCAAATTTGAAATGCAACAATGATAGAGCAAACATGCAAAAGGAAAATGCAATTTTCAGATTTTGAACATGATAATTGATTGGTTATGCTATGTAACAATCTGAAAATGAAATGTTGCAAATGAAAATTTGTAATTAAGCAATGCATGAAATGAACCTAATTAAGCTAGCTCTAATGAAATGCATGTAATAGAAACTCGTCCAATTGAAATAGATAACTAATGGCAACAAATAGAAGTATAGAAACAAGGTTTTCAATGTTGTAAAAGGCAGTTTTAGGGTTGATCTAGGAATAGTTCACCCAGAGGGGTGTATGAGTCCTAGTCAGGGTATTTCAAGGGTTCAAATGTTGAAAAATGCACAACACAGAAATCCCATAAAGTAGGCAAAACAACCTGTACTAGGACTAAATTTCCCAGAGAGGCATATGAGTCCCAGTTTAGGGTTTTTGCACCATTTTTAGAAAATTTTGTGTGAATGTTATGCTTTCTAGTTAGGATGATGTCTAGACTAAGTGCAAATACAGATTTCACATGAAATTTAGTGATCTAAGATGAAAAAATGCAACCTATATGCACTTTCACTAATGCAAGATTTAGAAACCCTGGAATGTCAATTAACTAACGCAAAACCTAATGCAAATTTAATGCAAGCCAGATCTAGGATTATGATGCACTCAAAATTAGAAAAGGGGCGTTCACGTCAGGTTCACCAAAATCTAACAATGGAAATATGGCACCCCACCTTTAAGGAATGGATCACAAGGGTAGGGTTCCTATTTCACACTTGTTACACTCAATGAAACCTTAGAGATCTTAATCTAAAGATAGAAAGGGGGAAAGAGATATTGCAATTTAAGGTATCCTAAGGTGTGATTAAAGACAATAAGAGGGTTCACCACCAAGCTAGGGTTTGGAAAGATAAGAAATGAATGTAACATGAAAAGTATCATGCAAAACCTAACTAAATGACCTATGAAATGAAATTAAAATGTAGAATAACACACTAAGAATGAACAAAGGTGCACCTAGAAAGATGAGGTCACAACAAGCTTAAAAACCATAAAAACCTATTGTTTAATTCCACTAGGACTCATACGCTAGTTTGGGAAATTTAGTCCCAGACTAGGGTTTTTGGGTGGAAATAAGAATTTAACAATGGTGAGTCTGAATCTCCTAAAATCTGGAAAAATTCTTGTACTAGGACTCATACACCACAAGTGGCATATCAATCCCACTCTACTTTTTTGGATGGTTAAGGCCTGATTCTACTCTCGTATCTCTACTCTTCCTTCCACACTTTATTTTCGGGTTTGAAACTCTGATTTACAACCTGTAGGTGACTTTCCATGAAGATGAAAACCTTGTGACAACTTGATGACTTTCTTCAACCTTGCAACCTAATCTTCAAAGGATATTCAAGCTCCAAGACACCTAGATCTTCAATCACACATGCAAAGAGAAGGAAAAATGTTGTTTTATTAGGAAATAGGGGTTTGCCTTGGTCAAACCTCGTTTAGCTAATTAAACCTTGTGATGAAACAATGGAACATGAACATGAAACATGGACAATGATACCTTGGATGATGTTTTGAAATGTAGGTTTGCAATCTAACTTGAAGTGGAAATGTAGGATGTAGATCTTGATCTTAAATATGGATGTGAAATAATGCTTGCAAATGGATCTTCAATGATACATCACAACACTAGCTCAACAACATGCTTGATGCTTGATTCCTTTGATGTGATGATGGATCTTGAATTACTGCAACAAATGATGAAGAATTCTACCCTTGAATGCCCTAGAAATGCTCTTGTAAACTCTCTTGACACTCTTGTGAAGTCTTGGAATGCTTAAATCTTGATGGCTTATGTTGATATCATGAAGGATTATATGAAATAATGATTTGAAATCTTTTTTATATAGGAAATCCATCCAACTTACCGTGTATTAGATCCTAGAGGTTGACATTCATGAAATTTGAACTTAAAACCCTGATTTCCCACTCAAAACCCTAAAAAGGGGCCAAATGGGACTCATGCACCACTTGTGGCATATAGGTCCCATCTGGATGGGACTCATATTCCCAAGGTGGTGTATGGGTCCCACCAAGCCTTTTCAAGCGGAGGAAATGTTTGGGAGTTGAGAAATTAAGTATATTTGTTGATTATGTCAAGATCTCGATTGAAATATGCCTTGAGATGCATAATAAAGGATCTTAGGGGCCTATTAATGATGATATGAAGGTCATAAATGGAAGAGGGCCCAAAAATAAATGCAAAAGTGTAAATAAATATACTTTACAATATTAAATTAAGGAAAATTTAGGTCTATTTAGCTTAAAAGGGCCCTAAATCCAATGTGAATGTGAAAAACACATTACAACATTAGGTCCACATTAATCATTTCCAAATTAAGTAAGGAAAAGGGATACTTTTTTCGTTAGTACATTTGTTAAGGCTTGTAAACTATCTTTCCATTTTGTTGTGGCAAGTAGTACTCCCTTGGGGCCTGGGTGTTGAAATTCTCTGTTCAATATAGTTATGAGAGTGGGAGTTGGGGTGGTTGAATCTACTAGTCCTACTAAGTGATTTACATAAGAGGTTAGTTGTCCAATCTAATATTTTAGGGCTTCTTTGTTGATCTCATCCTTTCTCATCTACTCAAATATGGTTGAAACAACTATTTGGAAGGATTTTTTCTCCTCCTCTCTAGTCTTCTTACCCAAATTTACCTATTGTATTTCATACTCCTCATGCATTCTTTGTAATTATAGCTTATTTATTGTGGGGGTAGCAACTTGGGCTATTCTTTGACTTTTCTCATTGATTGTGGAAAGACTCCTTTCTCTCTTCTTAGTAGGCTAAGCTTTGAACACCTCCATGGCTCAGGCTAGAACTATCATATCTCCTTCTCTATTTACCCTTTGCAAGAATTCCTCAATATTGACATGGCCAAGTTTTGTATCTCCAATCTCATTGTATGAAGAGAAAATATTTGAAGGAGAGTGGAAACCTTTGAATTCATACTTCATCTTTTCTTGGTCGCCTTTTATGATGATCCTAATATGATATATTCTTATGTATATGTTACATATTCCTAATTATAATAAGGATAAGCGAGTGTCTCATGCTTAACCCTAACATAAATATTAGTTAATACACTAATACCTCTTAATTATGATGAAGGGGTATGCCCCTACATAGTTTATCCTATAAATAAAGAAGATAATTCTCTCTTATATCATCATATCATTAATTATTAAATTCATATCATATTATATGATATTTGGAGGTAGCCCCCTTGAAGTGGTCTGCTATATTTCTAATTTTAACACTTATTTCCAAGAAATATCATAACAAGTGGTATCAAAGCTATGATTTGGGCCAAAAAAATTGTTTCCACCATAACTTCCAAACTAGTGAGATCTTGGATCTGATTTGTTTTGGGTTTTGAGACCTATGTATTATAAAATCTCCCAAAAAACTTAGAATTTGAAGGTATGTTTTCTAAAAGTTATTAAGATTTTATGTTTTTCATTAACCTGCTCTATAGGACACAATTTTTAGAATATTTAAAAATATATATTTTTGGAAAGCTTATAAAAAATTAGATAGGGTTAGTTTTTTGTAATTTACTATTGGAAGTAAAATAAACTCTTTAGTTTTGGGGTAAAAGTTTAGTCAAAACTTTCATTAATTTGCTCCATAGGCTGCAATTTTTGAATTTATAAAAAATACATTTTTGGAAATCTTATAAAAAAATAGGTAGGGTTAGTTCTTTGAAATTTATTTTTAGATATAAAATATATTCCTTAATTTAGTAGTCAAAGTTTGGTCTAGACTAAAATATCAAATTCTCTCACACCAAATATTTTCCTACCTTAATAATCTTAAAATAAAAACATAATTGAAGCCATGTCATCTTTAGGACTAGATGAGCTTTCTACACATATAAAATATAAGGACCCATTTTATTTTCCACCACCTAAAATTGAGGAAAGAATTCCACAAGAACATAAAACAACAATACATTTCATTAAAGATAAATTGTTTGACTCATTTCTAAAATCCTTAAAGTCCCAAAGAAAAACACCAAGGTGGGAAAAAACCTAATAAACCAAATCAAAGGATAGGAGAATCTTTTCAAGGCTAACAATTATACCTACCAAGAATAAAAATCCATAAATTTGACGGTAGAAATGTAATTTCATGGATAAGCATCATAGAAAAATAATTGAAACTTCACAATATACCAAGTAATGTCATGGTTGACATAGCTTTACTATATTTAGAATTAGGATATTACCAATGAAACTAATGGAAGATGAGTGATAGACAAGGACAAATGTCCAGTTGGCAAGAATTTAGTAAAGAATTATCAACCTTGTATGAGCAACCATGTATTGAAAACTATTTCACCCAACTAAAAAATTTAAAACAATTAAGGTCTTTATTTGAATATAATGTTGAGCATTTGAGATTGGCACTTAGAGCTCCTAGGGTGACACCTTACCAAAGGCTACAATTGTACATTAATGGACTTAATGACAAAATTTAACATGATGTTCATTTTTTGGAACTTTGTACATTTAGGAAAGCTATGCAACAAGAATTGCATATTGATAAACAAAACAATACCAAAGGTGAAACCATGAGAGAAATTGATAAAAATTTGACTAATCCTACTAGAAAAAACATGAAAAGAATTGTAACCTAAGAGAAATTAGTAAGATTTCTCCTCAACAAGAGATAGAGAAAACTAAAAAAGAAACTATCTTGGAATTATGATAGAAAATGGTCAAGGATTCATAAGTATTCCAGTAGTGGGGAAAAGAATGAGATTGAAGAAGGGGGAGAAGTACCTATAAAATAACCTAACATAAAAATTATGAATGAGGATTCCAAGGAAAAAGAAATAACTACTATCTCTCTACATGCATTGAATGGAACAAATTACCATAAACACTCAAAGTAATTGATAATATAAAATATATAAATGTGAAAGTGTTAGTTGATATGATTAGTACACATAATTTTATCAATAGAAGATTAGCTAATGAAATCAAATTTTTTTTTATCCAGTATCTAATTTTCAAGTCTTGATAATTGATGGAAAATAACTATCTTGTGGTGGTAAATGCCATCATGTAAAACTCTCAATGGGAAATTATCAACTAGATTTATAAATTTTTGATATCCTTATAAGGGGAGTAAAATCACCACCAAGTGAAATAATTAGCTCGCATAGGATGGAGAAATTACTCAAGAAATGTTCTCATAATATAGGGGCACAATTACATTTTATAGAAGCACAAGATATGATAACTCAAAATCAACTAGAAATTCAAGAGATTATTCAACACCATCAAATTTTATTGCAAGAATCTAAGGTTGTGCCTCTAATTGGAGACCATAATCATGAAATTAAATTAATACCAAGAAGTGTGGTTCATCCCAATAAAAGTTCATATTTATCCCCTATGCTTATTCTTAATAAAAAGGATGATCCATGGAGAATGTGCTCACATTACAAGAAGCTAAACAAAATCAATCATAAAGATAAGTTTCATATTCCTATTGTTAATGAATTGGAAGAAAATAAAATCTATGCAAAAAAATTCAAATGTGTCTTTAGGGTGAAACAAGCAGAATACTCAAGAAATTTGGTGTTAGATAAAGCTGTTAAGATGGACACTAAGAGGGGAGGATTTTTGGGTTTAGCAAGATATTGTAGAAAATTTGTTCATACCTACCATCTTATAAAGAAAAAATTATTTTAGAAATCTATTAAAGTGAATATGCAAAAAATTGTGATAGAATGCTTGATATGCTAAAAAATAAAAGGGAAATAATAAAGACTTTAGGCCTCTTACAAATATTAGACATTCCAATATAACACTAGGCATAAATATTAATGGACTACATTATGGGGTTGTCAAAGATAAATAATATTGATGCAATCTGGCTTGTTGTGGATAGACTAATTAAGAATGCATATTTTTATGGATTCTCTCATCTATTTTTTACTAATTTTATGGAAAAATTATTCATACAAAAATTTCATTAAATTTTGAAAAACGGATTGAAAAATAGAGCCACCTCAAAGTTCCTAATCAACTAGAAGAATTTACCAATTGAAGATGCAACATGGAATGATGAATGATTTATACGAAATATATTAGAGTTGCTAAGCATTGAGGGAAATTATTTTTGAAGGGGGGTGGAATGCTATGATCCTAATATGTTATATTCCTAAGTTTATATTATATATTCCTAATTATAATAAGGATTTAAGTATTTTTTTGTATGCTTAACTTTAATATAAATACTAGTTAATACACTAATATCTCTTAATTAGGATGAAGGGGAATGTCCCTACATAGTTTATCCTATAAATAAAGAAGAGAACTCTCTCCAATATCATCATATAATCAATTATTAAATTCATAACATATTATTTGATATTTTGAGGTAACCCCTCAAAATGGTCTATTATATTTTTGATTTTTACACTTATTTCCAAGAAATAGCATAACACTTTGCATACCTCCTACACAATTTGAACAAACATTGTCATTCTAGAAAACACTATTTTTTACAAAAACATCACTCTTAATTCCATATTTATTCATCACCTAAATAGACTTCACTATCAGGCTTTAGGACTTATCAACAACTCCTATTAATCAGAGTGCAAGGCTTTAGATTTATACTCATTGAAATTTGCCTCATGTTGGGAGTCAAGATTTGGAAATATTCCTTAACTCATATTGTAAATGGCATGAAATAGTTTTTGTTACCGCTATTTGAAATTCTTAATTGATTTATAACTTATATTGAGTTTTGAGGATTGGGGGTAACCTCTACCGTTTTCTTTAAAAAAATTTGTGGGTGTTAAAATAAATTCTCTATCACCAATGACCGAAGAATTCATAAAAATCATTACAATGATCCTATCGAGGATTAGGGTTTTAGAACATTCTTTATCACTTATCTCAAAAGATCATTAGATGCTAAGAAGCATGGCCAATCTCTATTGTCTAAAAGATTACCCACTAAGTTTCTAAGACAAAGATCATCATGGATCAAGAGTTGGGGAAAACCATTACTTTTTGTGAAAGAATTTTTTTCGATGTTAGGGTATAAACCCAATCATTGAGGGTTGAAAATATTTATCTAAAAATGAAAATTATTAAGGTAAAATCATCAGGGATCAAGGTTCGAGAATAACCCTTACTCTTGAAAGAAAATATGCATCCACCTAAGTTAATTTCCACATAAACCAAATAGAGAAATCAATCCAAACAAGTATTCAAAATACATATGCAAAAGAATAGGCAACCTACCATCAAAGATGACATAAGATATACCCCGGGAAACCCTCAAGAGGGAAAACCAAACCTTCAAAATAATTCATCACTCATGTATTATGTAACAATAAATATTATAATACATATTTAGAGTTTTGCATGAACACCCTTGAAACATAAAGCCCTCTACAAGCACTCCATGTGAACAAGAATGTAACCACATCCCATGTCATGCTTCAAATCTCATAAATTCTAACAAGAGATGCTCTCAACCCCCTACCCAAAATGACCAATTATCCAACTACCCAACCTTAGACAACTACCCATGTGTTTTCTTCATAGAAATAAGCTCACACAAAACCGCCAAGTGGTATTACATAAAGGTCACGTGACTAATACCATGAGCTTACAAAGCCATTAACCCTCACATTTACTTTTTGGTACTACTAAGTTTTCCTAATATGAAATATTTTACCAATGTGCAACCCCACATTAAATATTTATCACAATGTTACATACAAATCATAAAGTGGCCCCAAGAATGCTAACCCATGTGATGCACACATCCCTATATCCCCTAGGTACACCACAAATAATAAGATATTATATTATAAAATTATGCAAGGTGAACAACACACCTTTTCCTAACATTCTCCCACTTGTTGTATATATTGCATAAGGGGTAAACAAGTAAACTCAAACATGAACAAGGGAACAATCTTTATAGCCACATATACCATAAAGGAATCAAAGTGCTCCATGTGCTCCATCAAGATACCTTCAACAAGAATCAAGGTGATCGCCATCTCAAGCATGAATACTCTCATCCTCCATCATACCAATGCACAAAGATAAGAAGCCATCCAAAGAGATGTCACACTATATGTCTCAAAGAAGAATAAGTTATGCCTCCAACTAATATCCCAATACACAAACACTCAATCCAAAGGTAACAAATATGCATCAATAGATGTCAAGATATAATCCCCATAGCTGAAAAAGAACCCACAAAAAATGCTAACACATCCAACTATTCATACCTCAAAGGTATACTAATCATAACAAGTGAACCTCATGACATCAACATATCTAACCTGTAACATGCAATCGCAAGATCCAAGTGTCAAACTTGTCAATTAAGAACAAACACATCCAAGAACTCCCACTGCATAGGTAATGTAAAATCTGAAAATGATCAAGGCATCCAAAGTTCCACCAATATCATCACATAGAAGTGTAACCAATATCATGTAGTACCAAGGAACATCCACAAAGATTAAAAATATTGCAAACCAATATGTTGCTATACATCTCTCACCACTAGTCTCTATAACTCTCCTAAGTTCTTCACACTCAATAAAAGGAAATAAAGGAACCTACATGTTGTCACCAGAAAATAATGAAGTACAACACTAGTAGAATTTGGAAAATATATGACTAGGTGACTAAAAAATTTAGTCACAACTAAAAATGACTAAATTCTACTAATTTTTTGCAACTCAGCTATAAATGAGTAAATAAATGACTAATTTGGTCATTAACTAAAGAATTATTTAGTCACATAAATAAAAATAACTAAATAATTAGTCACCAAATACAAATTAGACAAAAATTTAAAAACACATTTCTTCCAATTATTGGAGCAATGTATTAGGCATGCTGATGTATTGTCGCTTATTCATGTTTATTTGCTTTCATTGTATAAATATTCCTCTCTTCATTCATTAGTTGCAGGTGAGCCTGGCACTAAGGCATTTTGATCAATAATAATTGCTACTTGCATGGGTGATAAGGATTCAGAGAGGACCTAAAGACTTTTGAAAAGGTGGGCAAGGAAAAGGAATTTGGAGTTTTCTATAACCAATTTCAAGTCAACAAGGCCCTCTATAGCGAAGTCAGATTTGGGGATGCCCTCTGTAGCTAATTCAGAGGTAATTTGAAACCCTCATTACATTAAACACAAAATCTATAGAGTAGTTACAATCTAATGCTATTAATAATGTTCTTTTACAATCTTTCCATTGTTTTTCTTCATAATGTGTTCAAGCTAAATATAATAAAATTTGGGTTTCAGTGCCAAAATAGAATTTCCTAAAACAATTTTGATACATTTTCACTGCAAGTGCAAACTGTCCTTGTGCAAAGTAAACATGTGCTAGATTTACCCACACATCAGGCATCTAAATAAAGATGTTTCCTACTGTAGCTTCTTGTACTTGTGGAAAAATTTCCTTTGCAATATCAAATTGACCACTTTCAGCTAGCACAATGGCTGCCCCATTTGTAGCATAAACATTTCTTGGTCTTTGTGGCAACACTTTACAATACAGTTCTCTAGCCTTCTCAAGATGTTGTGCCTCCACCTTTGGATCCCTCCTCTCATTGTGAAAAGATGCAAAATAATTCAAATTTCCAAGTGAAATGTCAACATAAGAATTATTTGCATCTAATTCACTTTGTGCAAGTTTAATTATTTCTTTTGCTTTAAGTCAGTCATCTATTTTCAGTTCCATTTTTCCAAGCATAGATAAAGCATTTGATGAGTTTTTATCCACCTTAAGTGCATCCCAAATCAGTTCTAGGCTTAGTTGGTTCTCATTATGAGCCTGGGCCATTGCTACAAGACATAGATATGCATCCACATAATCAGGGAACTTGAACAATATTAGCATGTATAGAAGATTTTCTTTTTCAGTATATGTAGTTGTTCAAACAACCTAGATATATTAAATAGTGTTGTGACTTTATCGGGAATGGTAACTCAAGTGAAACACCACCTTCTTCTAGTCGATGGAAGAATTTCATATACTTCAAGAGCACATGAAAAACAACATAATTGGCACTGGGGCTTTTATTTATGAATTCAACCCAAATTCCATTTCCTAATGCCTCCATAAAAGTTTGTTGAGCCAACTCTAGTTCATCACGCTCAAAATTAAGAACCCCAATGTTGTTTAACAATTGAATGGGTACTTCTTCTCTGCTCTTCTTCATAAGAGACTTTGGCATCTTAAGAGAATCTAAGGCTGCACTGGGGTCTGACGATATTAATAACTCACCCATCTTGATAAATGCATGGGCATCATGTGGATCTATGTGAGTTGCCTTTCTTAAAATTTCCAAATCCTTCTCTGCCTACCCTTTCTAAGCATATACATGTCCTATAGATTTTAAGCTCTCACAATTCTCAAGGTGGACCTCTAGAACCTTTTCAAAATTTAAGAGAGAACTCATAAGATCTCCCAACTTCAATTGAACCTGTCCTCAAAATCCTGTGGCCTCTGGCTTTCCTTGACTGATGCCATGTAGTAGTGTCCAATGGTGTCATAATCACCTTTACTATAATAAGATCGTGCAACATTATAATATGAATGAGATTTCATGAGAGGGTGGTTAGTTGAAACAAGAGCTATCTCAATCAACTATTCCACAAGAAAATACTGCCCTACAATGAAGAAAAAATGGTTTGCAGCTAAATGATTCAATGCAATTGCACAATATGTATATAATTCAAAGGCTCTATGGATCTTTTCCATTCCTTCATGAACACTTCCTTTTTCACTAACTGTGAGAATTCTACAAGTAAAAAATGCACAAGACTAGCCGCAAAAATTTATGTAGAGGCAGAACATCATTTCCTAACACCTCCATAAAATTTTGTTGAGCCAACTCTAGTTCATCACGCTCAAAATGAAGAACCACAATGTTGTTTAACAATTGAATGGGTACTTCTTCTCTACTCTTCTTTAGAAGATACTTTGGCATCTTGAGAGAATCTAAGGTTGCATTGGGGCCTAATGATATTAATAACTCACCCATCTTGATAAATGCATGGGAATCGTGTGGATCTATGTGAGTTGCCTTTCTTAAAATTTCCAAAGCCTTCTCTACCCACCCTTGCTGAGCATATATATGGCCTACAACTTTTAAGCTCTCACAATTATTATGGTGGACCTCCATAACCTTTTCAAAATTTGAGAGAGAACTCTTAAGATCTCCTAGCTTCAATTGAACATGTCCACAAAATCCCGTGGCCTCTGGCTTTCCTTGACTGATGCCATGTAGTAGTGGCTAGTTGTGTCATAATAACCTTTAATATGATAAGATCATGCAAGATTATAATATGAATGAGATTTCGTGAGAGGGTGGTCAGTTGAAACAAGAGCTATCTCAATCAATTGTTCCACAAGAAAATGTTGCACTGTGAAGAAAAATGGTTTGCTAAATTATTCCATGCCATTGCACAGTATGGGTATAATTCAAAGGCTCTATGCATCTCTTCCATTCCTTCTTTAACACTACCTTTTTCACTAACTATGAGAATCCTACAATTAAAAAGTGCACAAAACTGACCACAAAGATTTTTTCCCATTTCAAATAGCAAAATTTCCAAAAAAATACATTTAAAACCTACAAAAAAATGCAAATAAAATCATGTTGATTTTCATGCCAAAAAAAATCATGAGACCATAGCTTGTTGCTTACTATTATGCTTTGATAGATTTTTTCCAAGCATCCATAACTTTTTTGAAATCACCTATTTTTGGCTTTTAGCCATAACAGCAAGGGAATGAATGTTTGATAAAATGCTTTGGTAGACATGTATGAAAAATGTGGTAGCATAGACAAGGCAATGAACTTTGGAAAAAATGCCTCAAAGAAATGTGGTCTCATGTTGATGGAATGCCATGAAAAGTGAATTGTTATGGATTGTCATGGCATTCCATCACCATGATACCACATTTCTTTGAGTCATTTTTGCGACCAGTTCACTCCCTTGTCTATGCTATTGCTTACTATTATGCTTTAACAGATTTTTTCTAAGCATCCATAGCTTGTTTGAAAGAACTTGTTTTAGGATTTTAGCCATAGCAACAAGGCAGTGAACTATTTGATAAAATGCTTTGGTAGAAAATATGTATGAAAGATGTGGTAGCATAGACAAGGTAGTGAACTTTTTAAAAAAATACCTCAAATAAATGTGGTATCATGGAATGCCATGACAAGCAAATGAAATTGGAAGTTGCTCCTAGTTATTAGTTAAGGAATGTGAAGTAATTGCATAACTACTTATGTTGAATTTGTAAAAACTATATTGTAATTAAAATTTTGTCATCTATTAGCATCTAATTATTAGTTATGCAGTGTGAAGTAATGCTTTGAGTTTGAAAGATGTGCAATGCAATGTAATTAGGAATTTGAATATAAACTACAAAAATCTATTTTTTACAATTCATTAGTTAAGTTCTCTCTATTTTATTTGCTCTCTATAACTCTATTGCTATAGAAATTCCTTTCAATTAAAAAACTAGCTTTTGTCTCTTAGTCTACAATTTTTTGTTTCTATGTGTAGAACATTATAGATGGATCAATGTCAAAGGTTGACTATGGATAAATACCATGCATTTGATGAGAGAATAGCCAATGAGAGGGACATGGACAAATATCCATGTCCATGTAATTACTGTCTTGGTGGAAAGGTGAAAAAAAGAAATGAGATTTATCGGCAATGATAAGATATGGGCATATTGGTATAAGCCCTTGGAATGTCAATTATTATGAATATATGATAGAATGGCAGAGTGTGAGAGATTAAGAGGCACCAAACATAGATGAAGTGGCACCAAACATAGATGAAGTGGCTCCAAACATAGATGAAGAGGCAACAATGTTAGATGAAGGGTTTGAAGATGATAGAATGTTGAATGAGGGTATAAATGATGATTGGGACAAGTTGATGGAGGATGCTTCAAAGCCTATGTATGCTAATTGAAAATTAATTTGTTTGACAACAATCCTTCAAATTCTTAACTTGCAAGTGGTGTTTGGTTGGACAAATGAGAGTGTAGATCAGTTATTAGCATTATTAATTTCATTGTTACCATCTGACTCCATATTTCCAACAAAATGAAGTCAATGTAGAAAGGAAATCACTAAGCTAGGATTAGGGTATGAAAACATCCACACATGTGTGAATGGTTGTGTATTATTTCACAAGAATCTTGCAAGTGAGAGTGAATGTCCAAAATGTCATGAAATAAGGTGCAGAGAAGGGTTGAAATCAGTTGTGGTTCCTAAAAAGGTTCTTCACCACTTTTCGGTAATCCCACAATTACTCTGAATGTATAGGTGTAGAGAAATTTTTGAACTTATGAAATGGGATGCCCAAAATAAGAGCACTAATTGAAAACACTGACATGTGCTTGATTCTAAGACGTGGATGGAATTTCATAATAGATGGGATGATTTTTCTCAAGATCCTCGTAATATAAGGTTGGGTTTGTCTCTAGATGGGATGAACCCATTCTCAAATCAAAGTACTAAATGGTCAACTTGGCTAGTGTTTTTAATAAATTATAAATTGCCTCCATGGTTAGCAACTAAACCATTTTTCTTAATGCTATGATTGATTATACTAGGAAAGAAAAGTTTGACTTCAGATACAATTGATGCTTATCTAGAGCCATTATATGATGATCTAATAGAATTTTGGAAAGGAATTGAAGCAATTCAATCTTTAAGGGATGTCATTCAATTAAATTCAGTTTAAGAGCTTCCTTATTGTTTATGATTCATGATCTTCTTGCATATGGCACATTGTCTAGTCTTAGTGTTCATGGATACCATGGATGTCTTGCTTGCAACTTTAAGGATTTTTTGAGGTACTCGAGAAGTTTGTGTAAGTGTATTTATTGTTGACATCGTGTTTACCTTCAAATGGATCATCCATATCATCAAGAAAAAACATGGTTCAATGGTCAATAAGAGAATCGTGAAGAACCATTGTTAATAACAGGTGATTACATTGTTGAGAATGGACACAAAAGAATGTCATTTATTGAAAATGATGGGAATGTTGGTAGTAGATATGATCCATGTAATGAAAGTGGTGTAAAAAGGTTGTGCATATTCTATAAGTTGCCATACTTTAAGGATATAGCCATTAGGCATACTATTGACTTTATGCATACTGAGAAAAATATAGCCTATGCTATTATAGAAACTCTTTTTGGTGCTTTTGATACTATTTCATCATGCAAAGACTTTTGGCAACTAAAGATTCATTGAAATATTTGGGTTGAAAAATATGACGATGAAAAATATAGAAAATCTAGTGCTCCTTATGTATGGACAAAGGAACAATGTGCACAATTCTTATAATTGATGTCTCAGACTCACTTTCACACTGGATATGTAACTAGTAGTATTAGAAGCCAAATTGACATTAATGGCTTAAGGGGCCTCAAGACCCATGACTATCATGTCACAATGGAGAATATTTTACCTATTGTCGTAAATATATTAAGTTTGGAAAAGGGGCCAAGATTGACAGTTATAAGGTTGGGCCTAATATTAAAGAGAATGATTTTACATGTATTAGATCCTTCGAACTTTGATAGTTTGAGGGAGGAGGTTGTTGAAGTCCTTTGTCTATTGGAATAGGAATTTCCACCAACAATATTTAAAATTTCTATGCATCTTTTGATACATATACAATATAAACTAAAGAATTGTGGCTTGGTAAGAACAAGATGGATGTATCCTATAGAACGATATATGAAGGTTTTGGAAAAAAATGTTTGTACTAGGGAAAAATCGAAAGGAAACATGTCTAAGGGATATTCAATGCAAGAGGCCATGGGATTTTGCACAAAATATATGAAGGATTTAAAAAATGCCAATTGACGTGTACGGGATGATGACAAAGAAGAGACAATTGCAGGTGAAGTATTAGAAGGCAATGGATTTCACTTCAAGCTATCACATCAAGAAAGAAGTGTGATACATGCCTATATTCTTGAAAACACATCTTCATTCAATAAGTGGCACAGGTAAAAAAAATTGTACACAATAATTTATTTACTCAATTGAATTTACACATTTATATTATCATTCTTAGTATTTGTACTTTAATATTCTATGTAGAAAATATGAAGAAGAAAATAAAGCTTGGATGCAACATCGACCTCAAAGGATGATTTGATTGGAGATGATTCTTTTCCAAATTTTGAAGAATGGATTGCTAATGCAGTTAGCGATGCAAAAGAAGAAGGTCAATATATAACAACAGAGGAAAGTGAGCTTTCACAATCTCCACATTTATGGGCTACGTGTTTCAATGGAATGTGGGCCTATGGTAGTCATTTAAGAGTGGAAGAAAAAGACAAATGAAAGATAAATTGTGATTGTGTTGTTAGTGCTAAATTTCTTCATGAAACTGAGAAGAAATTTTATGTTGGATTCATCCAACAAATTATTCTAGTGGATTATGGTGAAGATAGTCCTATAATATTAAAATGTAAGTGGATCTAACCATCTACAGTACAATTTGATGAGTATGGATTTGTACGCACACATACAAGACAATTTTTATTAGAGTTGAATGAGTCATATGTTTCCCCTCTACAAATTAACAAATCATTTCTCATTGATGATGTAAGAATCCCAAGATGGTCATATTCCATTCAAACAAAGTCTCATTCAAAATGAAAACTCATGGAAGTTGTTGATATAATGCCTGATGGGAAATATGTTAATTTACAAGAAACATTCGAAGAAGTGGATGAAGATGATGATGGAATGTTTGAAGAAGAAATTTTGATTACCAATGAAGAGATTGGGAGAGAGAATGCATTGCATATCACAGATGAGGATGAGAAAGAAAATCAAGCAAATGCAGACATGAATGATTAGGATTCTAATCTTACTAGAAATGTAGATGATTATGATGATTTTTTGTCACCTTAAGAGGTTAGCTTGTCACCTAAAATTTGGTTATATGTATGGCATAATTTATTATTGAATGTAATAAAGATCTAAGTATAGGTATGCTTATTCATGTTTTTTTACTGATACATTTTTAATGTAATCATCATTATTCTACTGGTACATTGTATACAAAAACTAAGATGTTCATTTTTTATTTGAAGTTGATTTAAAGTTAGGTTCAATCATTCTTCTTATTTTTCTTACTTTGGTTGAAAATTTGAAATTAATTTTGTTTAGTTAGAATATAATTTCTTGTATGTCCTATATGTTTTCTAGATGCAAACACATAATGAACATTTGTGATTTCTAGTAATACATATAGATAGCTTAACATTAGGTGAACTAAGCTTCCTCATTACAAACAAAGAAATGATCTCCTAGGTTTGATTGACATTGAAAACTAAAATTGAGAGACTGCAAAATTAGAAAATTGTTCAATCTTTTCAATAAAATGATATCTAAAATATTGCATTCATAATAAAATCCAATACCACACTACAACAGTAGTCAATAGAGGTATGCATGGGATGGCAAGACATATAGGTCAATGTACAAATGCTTACTGCAATACCGCAACAACCAAATATGAATATTGCAGGGTGGTAGTGAGAACATGTTAACAACTAAAGTAAATCGTAGCCCCATAGGGGTAAACAGTGACATTGCGGTATGGCGGTGAATAATCACTCAACTACTAGAATTAACCCGCTATCTCGCGGGAGTCCAAAGGGGTGTGCACAGGGTGGCAGTACTACTAACCCTACCTTACCACTACCTCGCAGTGGTCATGATATGATAGAGTGGTATGGCAGTGAACAGTCACTCAATCGATAGAATTAACATGTTGCCCTGTGGGTGTCCAAAGGGGTGTGCACAAGGTGGTGGTAATGCTAACACTACCTCGTAGCAGTCTTGAAGTGATAAAGCGGTACTGTGGTACAAGTTGTCAAAGAATTTAATGATTACACCATTCAATTTCCCAAGATCAAAGGCAAGTATTCAAACTCAAAATATGGGAAGATTCTAAAATATTTTGCACGAATTGACATTAATAGTGAGGTGATTGAGCTCAACAAAAAATATTACTTGGGACTCGATGACATTTTGGCAATCATTCACACAACTCAAAGTACCAGAAGCAAGGGAGTTTAAGTGAGAAGTGTTAGTGTTTGGTAGCTTCAGGAGATATTTTCTCCTTAATTTATTCCTTTCAAGGCAGGTCGACCTTATTTTATTAAAGGAAAATTATACTCAAGGCAAGGTCGGCCCTAGGATGAAGGGTTCCTAACTTGTATAAATAGGAGGTGTATCCTCATTTCAAAAAAATTATCAAGCAACTCATTCTTTTGTCTTCAAGTTTGCACTTCAACAACAACTCACCAATTTTAGAAGCAGGTCAAATTCTTTAAAAGAAGTTTCTTCATTTTATATCAAGGAGAATTGTCTCTACACATTGTATTAAATTCGGCCTTGTGTAGGGCCTGAACTATAAGCAGATTTATGCTCTTATTCTGTAAATATATAAGAGATATATTTTTTTGGGTTTTTCTCCCTCGAGAAGGAGGGTTTTCCCAGGGTAAAATGTTGTGTTCTTGATTTGTGTGTTTTCTATCTCTGCTTATTTACATTTCTGGTCTATAAACTAATATGGTATCAGAGTAGGTTTAAGGGAAGTATTGATCAGATTTAAAGAAAAATATTATTGGAGATTTAATATTATTGACTAAGATTGCTATTATATGGAGACTACCCAAAGTATCGATTCATTCTAAGAATAGTGAATAAGCAAGAAGATAAGACAAAGGGATAGCATCAGGTCCACTTGGAGTCCATCAAGTAAAGACAAACATGGTATGACAAAAAATATGTTTTAGGAGACCAAAAATTTCAGGAAGCCATCATTTCCTTGAGAAAGAAATCACATTTATCATAGGAGACAAAATAGCCAACAAATTGATTACTTGTAACTATCGAATCTTGAGGGTGACGTAGGTGGAAGAAGGTCAGAGGTCTTGCGTGGAGTCAAAGATATGACAAAGGAAAATAAGTCAGTATATTTGACAAGTATCTTAGTCGCTTATTGTAAAGAGATAAATATATTTCAGTAGCCAGGTAAGTGCACCAAGATGGTTCCCAAAACGGGGGCTTAAGTGGCCACTTTTTTCTGAAATCAGGAAATGCTAACCTTGGACATGAAATTGAGGATAGTTACACTCAAAATTTTGAGATGGAACAAAAATAAGGATCAAAGCGCTCTGAGTCTACTTTCTAAACTACTAATTTATTTTGAAAATGGTTGAGATTAAGGAGTTCAAAAGAGGGATGTACATAGCAACTCTTGTACGACCTGAGCACGGTGAAATTTTTTGTAGTATTTTTAAAATCGCTATGGTCAGAAGTTAGCTAACAACATCTAGTTGATGCACAATTTTTCTGATAATTTTTTAATGAATATTTGATTTTTTACTAATTTTCTAAGTGGGCACTTCCTAAAAGAAGAATTTTGGCCGTGCTCCCTAAATTTTTTTGAAAATAATTGATTTTTTTTTCTTTTCTTTTTTTAAATTTGTAGAATGGAGTCTAGTTTCTAAAAATGTAATTTATTTGAAATTTTGATGAATGGTTAGTTTATAACAAAAAAAACACCAAACACTACTTTTTGGAAAAAAACAGACATACAAACAAAATAAATTATGGATGAAAGGCTTAACATTGTCAAAAGTGAAAAAAATTACATCGTTGGATAACTAAAAGAGAACCTAACATTACCCATGTTTTTTATTTTGTCGATATTTAACTAGATGCAATCTTGATGGTGAGCACGAACTTGATTATGTGAAAATTTGTAGAATTTGCAAAAACACATCTCTAGCCTTGTTGGGAATGCCCTCCAACCTTTGGGTTGGTATTGCAAGGCAAATAATTTCACTTTTTTCTTTGTTTTTAACGCGAAATAATGCGAGTGTGTTTTGTAAAAAAAAATTCAAAAATGGACGGAAAATTGGTACCCAACTTCATGCACCCTCCCAACCACCAAACTTCATATTCGAGAGTTGCTTAGACCGAATAGAAGACAAAAAAAAAGTAATGACAAAATATCATAGGAGCAACCTGTGGAATAAGAGATAAGAACAAAATCAACATCACTTGCGGATAATTCGTGGATTTCACACTTCAGTGGCATAGCTTGGAGGAGATGTCACAATACATCTTGCCTTTAGCACAACATCTTGACATATATATGAGATGTAAGTTCCCTTGGATGCATTTTGCTAGAGTTCGTGGCAACTAGAGATAGGCATCCATCACAACCTTCACTCAACATTTCAAGGATTTCACGCAGTTTCCTGTCAAAAATTACATTTGGTCTTCAGGGGAAGCCATTGGAAATAAATATCTGTGGGTCACTACAATCTCCGAGTTTTGGTTTCAATGGTGGGTGCAAAATTAGGATGAGGGTAAATTAATGGCAACATTGAGTGAAAGTGGCGAAGATGAGACATAGCTACAGGTCTAGCTCAATGGTGTACCAACATAAAGAGATAAGTATTTTTATGCTTGTACCTTGAATAAATTTTATGTAGTTAATAATAATTCATGCAAAACATTGGGAATAGTGAATCTTGTATGCTTCTAGCATTGGTCTGAATATTTCTCTTCGGGTTAGTTTGATTCTATGAACTATTATTAATCTCTCTAAGATGCTTCTAGGATGGATCAAGGAGCATAAGGATGATGAGAGATTGCATAAGGAATTCAAGGGAAGAAAGAGCTTGATGCATCCTATGAGGAAGTCATGTTGGCTGAAGAAATGAACAAACATGGAGACATAACTTGCAACATTGGGACTGAGCTGGTGGTGCATAACTCTTGATTCCTCACTAGATACATCTCTTGAGGGCACTAGGTTGGGTCAACATTGGATGGAGAACTTGCGATTAGTTTCTTCGAAGAGGTAGAAATGAAATTCAGAGGGAGTTAAATTCTAAGAATTCAAGACACAAGTTGAGATCATGTCCAAGAAGAGGACGAAGGTTCTAAGATAGGTCAATGGAGGGGAGTTCACTTCCAGAGGATTTCTTTGCAATCTCTGAGGTAGGGATCAAGAGGGAGTTATGTGACTCACTGAGAAGAAGTGAAGGTTGTAGTGTTGCGAGGCCAAGTGTTAAATCCTTGAAAGACCTTTTCAGCAGCTGAGAATAGAATTGCACAAGGCAATCAATCTAGATTTGACATTGGTAACTCTGCAAACCTATTCAGAATAGGGTGATCTAGGATAAGGTCGAGGAGGATAGTCCTAGACTCTAGCAAGTCAATAGTGTTGAAAGTTTGCATTGGAAACCATTCCTCTAAGACAAGCATTGTGGGAAATCTTGGACAAGAAGGTTAGGAGGTTGATGTAAGTACTTGGAGTTTTAGAGGGAGTCACATCATCATGAAGATTTGTTGTAATGTATATTTCTTTGAGACGGAGAAATATGAGGTGAAAGCCCTTGTAGTGTATATTTCTCTGAGATGGAGAAATATGAGGTGAAAGCCCTTGTAGTGTATATTTCTTTGAGACAGAGAAATATGTGGTGAAAGCCCTTGTAGTGTATATTTCTTTGAGATGGAGAAATATGATGTGCGAGCCCTTGTTCATCTTTGATACTGAGATGAGACGTCATGTTGAGAGACTCCATGATGAAATCACATTGAGAGACTATGTGATGGATCCTTGTACTAGTGTTTTTCACACATGGGAGTAGCCATTGTGGATGTCATGTTGAGAGACTCGATGACGACATCACGTTGAGAGAATCTGTGATGAACACTTGTACACATGTTTCTTTCCACACATTGGAGAAGCCATTGTGGATATCATGTTGAGAGACTCCATGACGGCATCATGTTGAGAGACTTTGTGATGAACTCTTGTACATATCTGAGACTGAGGTGTGGGTGTAACTATTATGAGCATCATGTTGAGAGACTCCATGATGAGGATATTTGGAAAAATATCTCCCTAGCTAAGAGGGAGTGTTAGTGTTTGGTAGCTTCAGGAGATATTTTCTCCTTAATTTATTCTTTTCAAGGTAGGTCAGCCTTATTTTATTAAAGGAAAATTATACTCAAGGCAAGGTCGGCCCTAGGACGAAGGGTTTCCTAACTTGTATAAATAGGAGAAGGTGTTTCCTCATTTCAAAAAAATTATCAAGCAACTCATTCTTCTCTCTTCAAGTTCACACTTCAGTAGCAACTCACCAATTTTAGAAGTAGATCAGATTCTTTGAAAGAAGTTTCTTCATTTTGTATCAAGGAGAATTTTCTCTACACATTGTATTTTATTCGACCTTGTGTAGGGCCTGAACTGTAAGCATATTTCTGCTCTTATTCTATAGATATATAAGAGATACATTTTGTTGGGTTTTCTCCCTCGAGAAGGAGGGTTTTCCTAGGATAAAATGTTGTGTTCTTGATCTGTGTGTTTTCTATCTCTTCTTATTTACATTTCTAGTCTATAAACTAACAGGAAGACTCTACAACTATTATTTCACCGGGTAAGTTCACAAAAACCCTCTGTAGCAAGTCTATAAGAACTGAATTTGCTTCTACAAGTAGACACTTAAGAAATCAAGGAGTAATTTCTTCACCATGCCACCCAAAAGAAGTCAACTTGCAAGTAAAAAGGAAGAGCCCACAGTTTCTAAATCAAAGAAGAGGTTCCTACAACAACCCATTTTAGATGTGTTACTTAATTTTGTAGACAAAGGATTCAAAAAGATGTTTAAAGATATAACCCATAGATGTAGAGACCCAATTATCCCTATCTCAAGGTGGGATATGTTTTGGTACTTCTATGAAAAAAGGGATGACAAGATTCTAGTTTTGAATCCTTGGACCTTAGATTTGACCAAATTGATAGTCCCAAATGTCTTCGTAGATGTTGATTTTATTAAAGTATCGGCACAATATTATCACTCGGCTACTAGGACTATATGAATTCCAAATGGTTCACCATTAGTGGTGTTGACTAAAGAAGTAATTATAGAGTTTTTTATGTTAAAAAAAAATCTATCACTAAGATCGACTTGGATAGAAGTGAGGAGGATTATAGGAGATTGAGAGAAAACTATACGAGTGATGAACTTCCTTTACACATGAAAAAGGGGTGTAAACGATAGGAGGATACCTATCTCCCCCTCCCAAATTGAGCCATTTGTCATAGAAGACTTCCAAGTATATTTCAAAAGAACTTATTTTGCTTTGTGCCAAGTGCTTGGAATAGATGTTGAAGAGAGGATGCCAACCTATCTCATGATGATGGAAATTAAGATACAAAATCTTGAAGTCAACATTGAGTATGACTTTGCTATTGAAATTGAGAAAGGGCTACATGAGGTATTTTTGCAAGTAAGAGAGAAATTAGCTCCCATCACTTTTAAGAAATAGCCTCTATTGTTTCATTTAATATTGTACCAAAATAAAAATAGATGGACTAAAAGAATGTGTTTGGGAATGACTGATGATGAAGGGAATAGGTTGCCTATACAAAATTGGTGTTACATTTGGGATAGTAGATGTAAAAATAGTGATTATGAAATATTTCATGATGATTTTGTAGTAAAGGTCATGGTTGCTCTTGGTCATATTTCACCAAGATTTCCTAATAAAATCATGCAAGTATCAAGACATTTAGCATTGAATCTAGAGCAGGGACACACTCACAATTTTGGTGACTGGTTCTTCTTGGTAGACCAAATAGTAATAAGCGTCTATGGGTATCCTCAAGCCCCACATGTTTTACCTAAATTTTTTTCTATTAGAATTGAATTTTTATAATTTATGTGGAAAATGTTATGGATGGAGTAGGATGTTATGAAAAGACAGAAAAAGGGGACATTCTTTCCTGACCTAACTGAATGTGAAGAGTTATATGTAGGGTCTAACACTCTTTAAGAACCGTAAAAATATTTGAATATGTGGTATTCATTGAATTCACAAGGAGAAAAGGTCTTTGATCCTGAAGGGCATATTAATTTTATAAAGCAGACACTTCTCATTGAAGTTGAGATTACCCATGTAATGGATTATGAAGAAGATGTAATAAGAAATTGCTTTACACCTGATGAAGTTTTTTAGAGAAAGAGGAAGTGGGAAATCATAAAGAGGATTATGGAGGAGAAGAAGAAAAGGGACACTAGATTCAAAGGATTCTATGTTGAAGAAAAGGATCATATCAAAAGGATGAACGTAATAATTGACAACTTTGAAAGATTATATGTTGAACAAGAAAAGAAACCTTAGGGTCGGTCTTCAAAACTCTCCAAGTTACCCATCAAACCAAGTGGTATTGTAATCATAGAGCCCCTACAAAACATTGCCACAATACAATTAGAAGCATCCCTTGAGAAACCAAGACCTAAAAGGAAGAAGAGACCTAGATGGCCCCCTTAGTGGCATATGAAATAAGTGAAGGAGTAGGGGATACTGAAGAGATAGCCGATGTAATTTTGAATTTTAAAGATGAAAAAGTTGATCAACCACTACCTAATATTGCAACTAATGCTCACAAATTAGAAGAAATATTGTATGTACATGGGCATAATGATCTTGAAGTGTGTGATGATGAAAGGGTGATTGTTGCCCTTAGATTTATTAAAGATGATGAATTTATTCAAATTCCTGAGTTTAAGGATTTTTGGTTTAAGATGAAAATGAAAGAATTTGAGGAGAGAATTCAAATTAATAATATGGGCATTGAGGAGTCACAACATGACTAGATTGTTTCCCAGACTCTTGAAGAATTCAGGATTAATGAAATTACTATTAGCCCCCAAGAAGCAAGAAAATTGGTCTTAGAAAGCAATATACTAATTATTCCTTGGATGGAGTTAAAAAGGATATTCTTACTGGATCAAGTAAGAAGGAAAGAAGATCTCATGTTGGTTTTTGAATTCAATTCAGATGAGGGAATGAGTGGCATAGATTACAATCCAAGACTTGAAACCCTAGCCTTTTGGGCAAAGGAAAAATGAACAGATAAACGAAGATTGCTTGATGTTGTAAAAGAAATGAGAGGGATTGTTGTGGTAAAGACACTTCAAGACACATCAACAAAGGAGGCAACTACTATGACAATGCACTCAACAATGTTTACTAGGGATGCAGCTAAAGCTATGGAGCTTAGATTGGTAGAATATGAGAAAGCACATAATGATCTGAATGATGAAGTGAATAGGTTATTCATAGAAAATGTGAAATTGAAAGAGCATTTGAAGGGTGAAAGTCCTTCGCAAAGCATAGAATTAACAGTATACCAACCCCCTACCATCTAGACTGATACAGGTGCAATCACTATTGAACAAGTGAATGTGCCAAAACAAGAAATTGATAATTTGAAAAAGACTAATGAAGAAACAAAGGAAGGAGCAAAGAGAGAAACCCTTAGGGTATTGGAACAAATCTTGGAGCATAGGGTTAAACTAATTGTGGACAAATTGGAAAATATTTATGAATGTTATGTCTCCTTGTCACAAGCAGTTGATCAGATAAAGGCCCATGTACCTATATTGGACCCCTTATTCAAGAAATGACAACTTGTACATCACACCTTAATGACTTTGTGCAGAATTTTACAAAGGAGTGTTGAGGCCCCTATAGCTTTAAAGCCTACTAAGCAAATGGTCTGAATGGTCATAGATGAATTTCAATACATATCTGCAGAAAACCAAAATATCAAGGAAAGAGTGTATTCATTTTACACACTAAAGCAGTGGTTCATGCCTAAGTTACTAAGGGATGATGATCATCTGAAAGGCTCCAAGGATTGGATAGATGAGTTTGGTAAAATTGTTCCCAACTACCTCACTAATTTATAGAAGGATGGTGACATAAATATTCACCGCCTCAATATAACCTTGGATGGAATAATTGCACTGGATGCTAGATACTCAAAATTCATCACAAATAGCAAAGGGTTATTAGACATCAGATGGAAGAGTCACTTGGACAACACACAAAAAATCCAGCAGTACAAATTGCCTCATGATTACATGGTGTACTAATGGGAGCAAACATATCTAGCTCCCCTAGAAGAATAGGCCTTGCAGTGAAGTACCAAGCCTTGTAGATACTATCATGGAGAGAGGACCTTGCCAAATTTGAATGATCATGGGTACCTTACAATGAGTAACAAACTTTTGTATCTTGTGAGTGCTATGGACTTCAACATCTTATTGTTTCTCTTCACTTCTCATCTTTCATTGCTTTTGTGTAATCCTATGTAAACAATGATAATTAAGACTTTTTGATTTATGTTAAAAGTGGGTAACTGAAAAGACACTTTTTGACATGTTAGTCAAGACAAAATTTTGAAATGTATTGCAAAATATTTTTGAAGATCAATAGAATGAAGTTATAATTGGTGGCTGAATTTTGGTTTTAATTGTTTTTTGAAGTGAATTAATGAATTTTATCTTGGTGTCTCTAGTTTGATTTTTCATTGTTATTTAAATCAATATATCAAGGGTATATATAGTTTATCAAAACACATTTGTTGTCAAACAATTCATTTTGTACTACATTTTGGTGTCAAATCTTTGGTAATTATGGTTAGTTTCATTACATTCAAATTCTAAATTTTGGGAAATTATATACAATAAATAGATTGATGGTTGTTTGGATAGTGAAATTAGCTCTCTTAGAAATTAACTGAAATATCTTGTATTGAAATATCTAGAAAGATTTTTTTAATTAAAGAGGATTTTGTGGTTATTTTTCTAACAATGATTAACAATGATTTTACAGTGCAACTAGCTTGGTATTTTCATTCAAGATACAAGTCATGATCAAAGTCAAGCACATACCAAGAACATGGTACTCTACTTCAAACCCTCAACCTCACTTATTTTAGTTTACTTACATGGGGATATTAAGGAAGTTGCTAAACAATTAATATATATCATTTGTTGTTTGTGAAGAAGAATCCTGTGAGATCCAATATGGAAGTGCATCAATATTTGGTTTCTTAAGTAAAGATGATGTCACAGTTGGGAAACATGTTGCGAAACATCAGGTTAGTAATTTTTGGATGTTAAGGCTTCCCAGTTGGATATCAAAGATCTTTTCTCATCAACTTAATTTGGAATTTATGTATAAATGGATTCTTTCATGGTGCAGGTCTTTACTGAGACAACACATGAACCAGGGTTGACATTTTTGTTGTCCAAGTCTAATGGCAATCTTGGGCTTGGTTTCCAAGAAATTTCTATTGATAATGTTGTTCTAGTCAAGTTAGTGTTGATAGCCTTCATTCTATAATATTTCAACTTCATTCTATAATCTAAGCATATCACCTTTCTCAAATTTTGAACAAGGTTATGAAATCAAGGATTCAATATGCATATTTCAGGCCTATGTTGAACACTCTATTTAAGGCATTTGTTGACAAGGCTACAATTTTTTAATTGATTTATCTTTCTAAGGTGTTTGGACTTACTTTTGTAAACTTGCAATATACAATGCACTTTTATTCTTTTTGAAATGAGACTAATAGTAATTTTGTTGGTTGTATTGAGGCATAGCTTCATTCATGGCTGAAAAGGCAACACCCTGTTGCTCATATCAAATGACATGTTGCATATAAAGGAGGAAATATTTTAGTTGGGCTATTGTTGACTGCATTGAAGGAGAGAGCTTCATATATGGGACATGATCAACACTCTCCTTGGATTTTACATGTTACAACTTGCTCTAGGAATATTTCCCATGTTGTAGAAGTTTAAAGAGATGAAAGGGGCATGTGCTTGCATTGAAGGGCTTCAAGCATGCATTTCCATCATTGCAAAAGTTTTTAGGAGAATTTTCTTTCTTGCGGTCATTTATGTGCAATATTGTAACTTATATTTTCAGTGTTGTGACTGAAAATAACAATTGTAATACTCTATTATTTCTAAGTTGTAACTAGAACACCTTTCTTTTATTAATAAAGTTCACCGATTTTTCCTTCTCAATAGCTGTCTTATTGTGTGTAATTGATGATTGATGTGTATTTTTGTGTTTTATGCTTAAATCCTCAAATATCAATCAATTAAAATGACTAAATATACTACTAATTGACATCAATTAATAATAAAATTGACTAAATATACTACCAATTGATAGAAATTAGTGAACGGTGAATAAATATGACTAGATATATGACCAGTGAAATTAATGAATAAAAATGACTAAATATACTACCAAATTGATCAAAATGATGATTAAAATTAATGACTAAATACACTACCAATGCACAAAAATTAGTGAATAAAAATGACTAAATAATTGACCAGTTAACAACAATCAATAACTAAATACACCAGTGAATAAAAAAATGACTAAATAAGTGACCAAATTACAAAAATCAATGACTAAATCAACAACTAAATAAGTGACCAGTTAAATATATCAGTGAATAAAAGATGACTAAATAAGTGACCAGGTTACAACAATCAATGACTAAATCAACGACTAAATATATTAGTGAAAAAAAATGACTAAATAAGTGACCAGATTACAACAATCAATGGGTAAACCCACAAAACTAGTTTACAATTTTAGTGAGGAAGGAAAATTGCAAAAATGCTCCTATGATTTTCTTTCTTTTTAGGGGTTCACACGAACTAGGGTGTTCGAATGGACCCTGGTTCGAGTGAACCCTATTAAATGATGGGACCCACTTTTTTTGCATTTTTTTATAATGAAAACAATGGAAAAGTGAATAGAAGTGGTAGTTCGCACAAACTAGGGTTCATTTGAACCCTGGTTCTAGTGAATCTCCAAGGGGGGTTCACTCGAACCTAGGTTCATTCGAACCACCCCTTTTCCCCCTTCCCCGCCCCTTCTCCCCCTCTGGCACCAAATTTCTCCAGATTTTTTCCCTTTGAAGCTCGAGTTGAGGATGAAAATGGAGGAGACTTCACAGACACAATTGGATGATGGTAGTCCTCAGAATGAGCTATCCATCAAATATAATTTTAATATTTTTTGGTTTTATTATGTTTTTTTTTAATTTGATTAAACATAGGTTTTTCACTAAAAATCAAGCTCTTTTTTTTGTACATGTGGAAAAATAAGAGATTATCAAAATAAAATTCTGAAAATAATATTCAAGCTAGAGGTATTGATGTTCTTGATCTCGTAAAAAAAAATTGAATTATGATACATGCAAAAAAATTTATGTTATATACGGTCTGCCTATGTTTGAATTGTAATTGGTTTGACTTCGAAACTTGATTAAAGAAAAAATATTCAATAAAACACTATGAAACCAAATGAACTAGTTAGATGTCGTAGTTACAAATCTAAATTAAAAAAATATAGAATTTTATCCTTCATAGAAAAAAAGTTATGTTGTATACATTGAGCATCACTCCTTAAAAATGGTGTTTACTGATAAAAAACTAGTTTTTGAAGGAGATGGAAAAAAAAGTGCAATCTAATTCCAAAATTTTTGAAAAAAATATATTTAGAATCTACAGACAAAATGTCACAAATCACTAGTTTGCATCATCTTCAAATTCCTCATGGTTTAGCTGCTATAGGTGTCAGAAGGTGACAATTTAGTTAGAAAAAATCAGTTCAATGTCCAGTTTGGCCAAAAATTGTAAACCAGTCTTATGGGATCACCCCAATGACTAAGTAAAAAAATAAATATACTAGCAAATCGATCAATCAAAATAACCAATAAATGACTAAAATGGTTTAGTCATCAATCTGGTCATGCGCTATATGACTGGCAATAAACTATCAATGGTCATGTGACCAAGTTCAGTCATTTATAAGCAATTTTTAGTAGGATTTTCTGTAGTTTATTGATGTTTTTTGTACTAGTGTGAGTAACAACACATGACCACAAACATAGTGATCAACATAGATCCACATAAGATCCCAAATACAATTTCATGTGAAAACAAACATCTAGGAGGAAAAACAAGACCAAAGAGAGAACTTATAAATCAAAGCATGTAGCATGTCTTTCTACACACAACTCTAAATGCTAAGTTGTGATAAGTATGATATCCTCCATAAAACCATAACTTAGAGAATAAAATTATCTACGTCTAACCATATCCTAGATGTATGCATCTCAAACCAAAGGAAGATCAAACAAAATCCATTCCAAAAACTAAGGGAATAAGCCCAATAACATATCCTAAACTCAACATCAATGAAAAATATCACAATGCATAAGGAGATAAGCATACCAATATTCATCAAATAAAACCTCTAGAACTAGCAAACCATAGCTCAAGATTCATATGCATGAGAAGACAAAGCATAGAACATAATGCATCTAAAAATAAAAATGAGTAATACATCTTAGATGATTATCTACCAAGTAGGCCAAGAGTAGGAATGAGAATGCTCTATTGATGTTTTTTCCAGCTAAACCTTGAAATCCTCTAAAGGGAAGCCAATGCTTATGCTCAAGAAATTTAAAATCTAGTGGCCAAAAAATGAGTAAAGGATTATGAGGTCTTTGCTCCTACTCTTTAGGCTCTGTGGGACCAAGGAGGGTGTTCCTTATCGTGTTCTTGTGATACTGATATAATGGAGAACACTTCTATACACAGATCTATTCGTACTTAGTGCAAATAGACATTACTCATCAAAGGTTTGGCTGACCTTTAAACAAATAGCTACCTATTGCTAGGAATTAAGTAGGACTTTAGATTCATACACTATAATTGAAAGTATTTAATGATTTTCATTCTCATTTTGAATCCCTAGCCAAGTACATCACTAACTCAAATATCTATGAAATAACATAATAAAGAGACCATTTCTTCTTCAACTTGGATTGTGATAGGGTGAATTTGTGTTAGAATATGAGCAGCAAACAAGAGAATGCAAATAACACTAAAAACAACCTACACCTCAAGATTAGCCTTAGTTGGATTCAACACAAAATAAAGATGACAAATGGAACCTTTTACCTTGTCTCGAATCGATCCTTTGGTTGGCCCTTCGATATTTGGTGTTGTATGCTCCTTGGATGGCACAAGATGCAAGCTAGATGATGATATGAGAATGGATGAAAGTGGATGCAAGTGTGAAAAATGGCTAAGTATGGCTCCTAGAAATTTTTTGTAAGAGTTTGGCTACAATGCATGATCTCCCCCAAAAAGAGAGAAGAGAGGGGGTATTTATAGAGATTTTGGAATTCTCTAGAGAAATGGATGGTCAAGATTGAGCCACCAAGATCAAGATGTAGGGCCAAGGTGAGTTGAGAACTCACAAGCCCTCACATCTTGACATGTAGCATGTGATATGGCTTAAAAAGGGTGATGTGTACATGAGGTGGAAGGATAGTACATGACATGGAGGTGGTACATAGTACCTTGGGATTGGGACAAGATCTCCTCATAAATGAGGTACTTGTCCCCATGTGGGTGAGAGGACATGTGGGGAATTAAAAATTCCTCAAATATTCTCATGGGGATGAGAGAAGGAATTTAAAATTCTAAGGAATGCATTGGGGGATTAAATGTGAATTAAAAATTCACATGGGGAATGGAGTGCCTTCTCCAAAAAGAGAAATAATTTAATAGGGTTGACTAAATTAAGTGATTAAGGTTGTGCAAGTACTTGATTAGACTTATTAATGACATATTAGAAGAGGCTTAGATTTCACATGTGACAAGTCAAAGATCACATGGGGAAGAGTAAAAGGAATTTAATATTCCTTGGAAGGATAAAAGGAATTAAAAATTCTTTGAGAGGTTGATTAGGCTAGTTAATGAAGGGTTAGAGGAGGGTTACATGGCTAAGAGAGATTAGAGGCCAACTTGCAAAAGTTGGAGGATGTGACATATCCTAATCAATGATTAGGCATGTGCGCATCCCTAATGATGAGATTAGGAGAAATAATTAGGATTAGATAAAAATGGAGGATGTGACATAAAGAGAATTAAATAAATGGCATATTTATTTAATTAATTTGATCAAAGGGGGAAGGTATTTAATTATTTAACTAGATACCTTAGGGATTAGAAGAAATTTAGAGGATTAATTAAATAATAGTGATATTACTTAATTAATGCAGATAAGGGGATGTTTAGATGAAAGGGGATAAATTTGGATAAATTAAGTGTCCAAATTTAGGTGTCTACATTTTTCCCCTCTTTGAGATGGTGTTACGAAGTAGCATCATTTCAAAGAATATTAAAACATAGAACCTAGAAGAAGATGGTAAGATTGGGAAATATGCCCTAGTCATTCAAAAGAGTGACTAGGAAGGGAAATGATGGGGGTGAAGATGAAAGTTAGGGATTGAGGATGCCCCCTCGAGAGGACATGTGGGTTCAAGAGAACACGATTGCGCTCTCGAAATGGATGAGATGATGCAAAAGGGGATATGAGGAAGATGATGTGAAGTGATGGGTAAGAAAGGATGAAAAGGCGGCAGGAGATTAGGAGGGGAGAGTGATGAAGGATGAATGGATGGTGGGGGTTTTGATAGATGATAGGATGGGGGATACATGCAAGAGGATGGAATGGAAAGTGAAATGCAATCCTAATGCAATTTTCCATCTTTGGCGCACTAATTTTTTCTATAGTAGAAGACACGATACACCAAGGTATAAATGACCAAGGAAGATTAATGTCTAATGCATGAAACAAACACATCAAACAAGAGGGATATCCCAACACCCCAAATTCATGATGACCTTGGTCAGGGCTAGGTATTGGGATAACGACAAGCACACAAGGATGCCCCAACGTAACACAAGACCTCAGGGATCTAGGTGGGCACTACGTAGGACAACCGAGAAGACAACAACAAAGAAAAGATCAAGATACACCCCTATGTTGACTAGTCAAAGCACACCATGATATGATGGATCAAGGTGACCATGACAAGTGATGATAGGGAGTTCAAATGATAAACAAAAGCCAAAAGCATCCAAAAATCACAATCAATTTCAAATGTCCTTTGCCATAGGATCAAGGGGATGGATGGGATTGATGAGCTCTGTTAGGAAGGATGCATCCTATTGAGACCGATGATGGATACTAAACTGAAAGACCGATATGACTCATGATACTCAGAATGGATTGGATCTGATGATACAAGTGGATATTGTTGGTTAAGAACTAGCTAGATAAGTGCATAACTTGATGACGCGACAAGAGACATGACACAAGATATGAGACTTCAATGGATGATAGAGACGGGACAAACAATAGGAACAAGAGATGAAGACTGATGATAGATGATAAAGGATTAGATGGACAAAGCAGAAAGACCGATGATAGGCGATAAAGGAACAAAGTGGACAATGAAGATCGATGATGGAACCCCGAGGTGGATCAAATGATTGACCTTGCCTACGTGAAAGCACAGGGGCAAGATATTTCGACAAAAGGCCAAAGACAGATGATGGATAAATGATGATGAGATAACCCTAGATAAGGGGATAAAATGATTGGACCGACATGATGGGACAAGATAGACCTGTTGGATTGGATCGGAGGATGGTGACTACACAAAGCTCAGGGATGGGATAGTTATCCAAATCATCAAAAGATGAATTGGGAGGATGATATGATGGAGAGATACCAATGACAAGGGATTATAAGATGGGATGAGGAGGAGATTGAAAAGATGTACAAAAGAAGCAAAAGTGATGACGATAAGATAGATGACATTGGATTGCGTGGGGAGTAGCCTATAGCTAGATACCAATGGAAAAGGATTATGAGATGGGATGAGGAGAGAGGATGAGGGGAGGAAAAGGATTGTTTGGATGGATTGGATAGGGGGATAAGGATTTGGATGAGGAAAAGGTGACCAGATGGATAGATGAGAAGGGATGCTATGATGGAAGGATAGGAAGCTAAGGATGGGGAGATGGATATAAGGATTGTTTGGAGGGATAAAAGATAAGGGGATCAGGATAGGGAAATGGAAGGGATTGCTCTAATGGAATGAATGATGTCCCCAAGGACTATATCACAAAGGAAGATAAATGCCCCCACTCTAGATATGTCATCTGCGAGGAGGCATGAAGGATGGATAGGAAAATAAAGGAGTGAGATGGATGAAGATAGGATGCAAGGATAAGGAAGGGATATTGAAGGTAGCATGACGAGTGGATAAGGAAGGTAGACAAGTGCGAATGAGGATTATGATAGTGTGTGGATGAGGGGAATGTATGCTAAGAGGTTTCCAAAGCATGCTTATATGTTTGCCCCTATTGTTATCAAGATCACAAGGAGGATGGAAGGATTGGGATAAATGAGATATGCCAAGCCATGATGTGTAAGATAGGTCGGATGGAGGGGATGAATGAAAAGGATGTATAAGAGGAAGACGGGTGCATAGCTGGAAGCATAGCAGATGGAGGGAACACATATCAGGAAGCTGCCCCCGAGTGCAGATGGGGATTTACACATGACACCTGTTTTCCAAGTTTTCATCATGGTACTTATCCAAGGTGCTTGTTTGCCAATTTTTCACCATTGGACGGATTATTTCTCTTTACTATTTTTTATTTTTTGACTTTTTTGGATTTTTGGACTTTTTGGATGGCATGTGAAAGGAGATGGATAAGGATAGGTAGGAAAATAAGTGGACTTAGAAGACATGTGATAAGGATATGGATGAAGGACTCAACCATCAAGTTCTATATGAGGTATTAAGAGCCCATGCTTGAAGCGACTGTAGGATGTTAGTACAACCTTATTAGGATAAATAGATTATGCAAAAGGATGAATTAGAGGGATTTGAGAGGGGAGATACATGGGATAATGGATGGGATGCTGCAAGGGGTATGGATAGAATGATGGGGTGGTGAGTTCAGGACCAACATTGGCACATGTGGTGGTGGATGTGGAAAGATCAGAGGATGAATGGATGGAGAATGTGGGGATAATGGAGGAGATGGAATACTGAATTTCGGGACATAGGGACCCAAAACAAGCTTAGGATATGAAAGGGGTGTATGATTAGCTTTTGGATTAGCAACTTTGGATGTTCTTACATATTTTTCGTTTGATGGCATTGCATCTTTTTTTGTTGGGATCCACATGGTTTTGATTTTTGCTTTGGTGGGCCTTTGTGGTTGATGGGTTTGATTTGGATTTAGATTTTTCTTCTCTTCACCATGTCTTTTAGAGGGGACATGGGGAGCCTTAGATTCATGTGGATGTTTGGATTTATGTACTTTTTCTTTAACATCCAAAGTGCTTTTGATAGCAATGGGATGGGTGCGAGGAGGTGGATGATGTGGAGCGATGGGGGTAAAATTATGAGGATTATATGTGGATGGAGGGTGGGAAGGTATGTGCCTTTGTTGATCCTGATTAGGGGACATGCGAGAGGGATGTTTATGATGGATGACATGGATAGGTGTTGGATGGGTGAAAGGATGAGATGGAGGAGGTGATCTTGGGATATATGGACCCAAGATGGATAGAGTAGATGAAGGATGGGAGATGGTGGATGGAGGGATGTAAGGACCCAAAATGGATGGAGCAGATGAAGGAGGAATATGGACGGTTGTTTTGAGGTGATATGATGAAGGAGGAGGGATGGAAGCATATGATCTGGTGGAGCGATGGGAAGAGCAGACATTTCTTTTGGAAAAGGCTCGTCGAGGACATCTAGAGGTTGTACCAACATCTTTAGATTGTGAGTCTTGGGAAATAGGTCCAAGACCTTGCATGCAGATTTGTTCTTTGACTTAGATGGGCTCTAAAATACCTTGCTCATGAAGGCCTAGACCTTTTCCTTGATAGTTCATTTTCTTGAGCATGCGATCCATGATAGGATTTGTGTTATTTTGAAAACATGATGCGAGTCCATTATTAGGTGGAGGATGATGGGTAGTATATACATTGTGTTTTTCTTCTATGAGGAGGCCACCATGGAAGAATGTGAGAGTACCAAGGGGATATGAAAGTGGTGTAGGGATAGCAGTTTTAGGCGATGATGGGGGATCATGAGAGGGAGATGATGGGATAGCAACATTTGGATGGGTAGTATCAGGAGAGGGATTAGGGGATATGATAGGATCTAAATTTGTGGTAGTGGGCTCATACGATGGAGATGGAGATGGAGTGGTGGAATCTTGAATGACAAGGGGGTCATGGGATGGAATGGATGGGGGACTGTGATCTTGAGGTGGACTAGATGGGATGGTAGGATCTTGATCTAGAGAAGAGGATATGTTGGCATGCTTTGGATTAGGCTCTTGGCATGACTCATCGTGTGCGGGAGGCATGATAATGGAGTCTTGGTGGGACTCTTCAGGTGGGGAAGATGGAGGGATGGAGGATTCAAAACATTCATGGGAATGGATTTTAGTGACATTAGGAGTGGGAGAAGTGGATTGGATTTGGTTTTCATCGATGGGTTCGACAACTCTCAAAGTAGGAGGTGGGTGTTCAATGGATTCGATAGATGTGATGGTAGGAGATGGTGGCTCAATGGATTTAGAGGATGTGATGGTTTCAATGGTTTGAGTGGTGCTAGGGGTGGTATCATCAATGACAGGTGTTGGGTGGAGAAGGGTCTCATCACTAATGACCATGGATGACGGCTTGGGATGGCATGATTCCACAACTTCAAGGTGTGGAGTGGGAGATGTCTTCTTTGTTATAAGTCCTTGGAGAACTTCTGGAGTGAGGAACTTGCATACTCTAGGTTTGGATGGCGAGGTAGGAGTGGATGAAGGATTATGGGTTGGTGGGGGATTAGGACTAGAGATTGATGGACTAGGATTAGATAGGGGAATGGGATTGGATGAAACACTGAGAATAGATGGGGGATTAGGTGAAGGGTTAAGATAGGGGTATTGGCATGGTGAATTAGGACATGAGGATGCGGGTGGTGGATTGCAGTAAGGGTATGGGGATGGTGGATTAGGATGAAAAGATTGAGGTGGTGGATGGAGATAGGGAACTGCAGATGTCAGATTAGGATAAGGATAGGTTGGTGTGGATGTTGGATTAGAATAGGAAGGTGTGAATGTAGGATTAGGGTGAGTAGATTGGTATGGAAGATTGGGGTAGTGGGTATATGCGGATGAAGGATTGAGATAGGAGGATGTGGATGGGGGATTATGATATGGGTATTGTGATGGCAGACTAGGATAAGCAGATGATGTAGATGAAGGATATGATGGATATGATGGGTATCCCTTGTCACAGGTAGCATAGGGAGCATGATTAGGCATGGATGAAGACATAATAGGATAACTCGAAGGGATGATTGGATTTTGGAAAGCGGGTGGAGAAACTTACTAGCAATGATAATGTCAAGGGGATCTATGTCACATTCTTCTTGATCGACAAGACTTTCGTTATCGTTGTCGACATAATTACGGTTTCCCTTGGCAACTATTGATGGAGAATAAGGATTCATGATGATGAAAGGATAAAGAGGATGGTTTAAAGATTTGGGATGGGAATGGACTAAAGCTCAAATCAAGATTTAGGTTAAGCTCAGATAAGGATTGGATTAAAGCTCAGATTAGGATGATTGGATGGTGTGCTGGGATTTACTTTGATGATTGGATTTGATTATCAAAGGATGATTACGACACAAAATCTTCTTTGAGATGGAAGTAGATTGATTGGGTCCAAGGTGATTGGATAAAGATGTGATTGGATTGGATTGGATTGATCGATTGATTGATAAGATTGATTGATGGATCAGATAGGATGACGAGAGGGACTGTAAACCTCATTCAAAGATTATCCTAGGTGACTTAGGATGTTGATTAATTGGATTAAAGTATAAATGGATGATGATGGCATCAAATCCACTTTGAGATTGAAAATGGATTGATTGGGCCGACGATGATGATTAACTTAGGATGGATGACAATCCTAGGAGGATGTTAATGATGACAATCAGATCATACACTTAGGTCAAATTGGATAATAACTTGAGACGAAGTTCAGGGGATTTGGATGGGGAAAACGATGATTTGATTAGAGAAATGGATGATAGAAATGGATGAACGAATACTCAAAATGAGTAAATGATTGATTAGAATGGATGAATGACTACTCGAAATGAATAAACGATTGCTCACAATGGATGAATGATTCTCAAAATGAGAAGATGAAGGTTTGGTATAACTAAAAGATTACTCAAAATGAGTAAATGATTGATCAAGATTGTTGAGGAGGGAAGGTATGGCTCCAGAGGGGGGCAGGTATGGCTTTGGAGGAGGGCATATATGGCTATCTAGAGGGGATGCCTCGGTCTCGCAAGGGAAGGTTTATGACAGAAGATTGAGGGAGAATGGTAGGGTATTCCCCCCTCGAGAAGGAAGATGGGAAAGGAAAAGGGGCCCCTAGAAACTTCTCAAAAGTATGAAGTGGTATATGTCATTGGAAAGAGCACGAAAAATTGAGAAGATTGGTGCTTGAATAGAGGAAAACGGGCAAATGGTTTGCAAATGGCAGGGCATATATGGCTGTCTATCAGGGCAAATCCGATTGTCTATCAGGTCAGGTCTGCCTCTGGAGAAGGTCAAGTCCACCCATGGAGAAGGTCAGGTCCGCCCAAGGAGCAAAATTTGGTCAAATTTGGTCAAAATGGGCCTAAAAGGGGTGGGTCAAAGGTCAGGTCTTCCCATGGAGAAGGTTAGGTCCACCCAAGGAGAAAAAGTTGGTCAAATTTGGTCAAAATGGGCCTAAAAGGGGTGGGTCAAAGGTCAGGTCCGCCCATGGAGAAGGTCAGGTCCACCTAAGGAGAAAAATTTGGTCTAAATGGGCTTGAAAGGGGTGGGTCAAAGGTCAGGTCCGCCCATGGAGAAGGCCAGGTCCACCCAAAGAGAAAAATTTGGTCAAATTTGGTCAAAATGGGCTTGAAAGGGGTGGGTCAAAGGTCAGGTCAGGTCTGCCCAAGGAGATAAAGTTGGTCAAAAATGGCCAAAACAAGCTCCAAAAGGACTGGTTTATAGGGCAAGTCTGCCCATGGATGAGGGAAAGTCCACCCAAGGAGAAAAAGTTGGTCAAAAATGGCCAAAAAAGGCTCCAAAAGGACTGGTTTATAGGGCAGGTCCGCCCCTGGGGAGGGCAAGTCCGCCCAAGGAGAATTTTTTTTTATAGAGGAGGGAAAATCCAGCTGTGCAGAGGTTGGGTCTAGCGGTCTGCAGGTGTGACTTAATTTTTTGACAAAAATACTAAGGCAAAGGGCTCAAAACACAACAATCATCAATCAAAAGGCTATGGAAAAGTGAAACAAATTAGACAATTATTGGTTTCACACCAAGAAGACAATTCAGACAATCACAAGCCTAAGTCTAGTAGAGAGGGTATGGTCGACAAAGTCCTCTAATCTAGGATGAACATGGTTACTAGGGAGTCCTCGATTTACACCCGGTACATGAGGCCCAAACCATGAACACCAACCCGTTACAAGCATGATTCAGGAACCTAAAAGGCTCAGACCAACTCTTCACATCATCCCGATGCTTTGCCAATTACAACGCGGTTGGATTGAGGTACAACTTTCACTCTCCCCCCTTTATATACCCCGCCGGTACATGTGGTTGGAATCGTCTCTTGGGGTGATGAAATCCCCAAGCAGGTCCCACTAAGAAAAATAAAAAGGGTGGACACAAAGGATGTGGTAAGCTACGATTTCTCGTCACCCAGGATCGCCGAATGACGAAAGGGGATTGGATACGTCAAATAGCTCACCCAAAAACATGGCAAACAAAGTTGATTGACCCTCCTAGTTAAACTATGTTCCTAAATTAGGGGTTAAAACCCTTAAATAGCAAAAAAGATTGCTAAAAATTAAAATTTTACCTTCTGGAAAAAGCTGTCTAGGGAAAATATGGTTGTCTGTTGGGTCAGGTCCGCCTATCTGTTGGGTCAGGTCCACCTGTCTGTTGGGTCAGGTCTGCCCCTCCGTGAAAATTTTTCCAAAAACATTTTCTGTAGTTTGCAGAGGGCAGGTCTGCCCCTGGGAAAGGTCAGGTCCGCCTGTGGAGGGCAGGTTTGCCTATCTGTCAAGTCAGGTCTGCCCTTGTAGGTCGGGTCCACCCCAAGAAGGTCAAATCCGCCCCTCTGTAGGTCGGGTCTGCCCCTCTATAACCTGTACCTGCAAAAAGTCAAAAAATAGAAAACGTGAAAGCAAGAGAACTGTTTGTGGGTCCCACTGAGCATGCCCAAAATGTGATAGGGTGAATTTATGTGTCAAAATACAAGCAACAAACAAGAGAATACAAATAACACTAAAAATAACCTACACCTAAAGATTAGCCTTAGTTGGATTCAACACAAAATAAATATGACAAATGAATCCTTTGGTTGGCCCTTCGATCTTTGGTGTTGTATGCTCCTTGGATGGCACAAGATGCAAGCTAGATGATGATATGAGAATGGATGAAAGTGGATGCAAGTGTGAAAAATGGCTAAGTATGGCTCCTAGAAATTTTTTGCAAGAGTTTGGCTACAATGCATGATCTCCCCCAAAATGAGAGAAGAGAGGGGGTATTTATAGAGATTTTGGAATTCTCTAGAGAAATGGATGGTCAAGATTGAGCCACCAAGATCAAGATGTAGGGCCAAGGTGAGTTGAGAACTCACAAGCCCTCACATCTTGACATGTAGCATGTGATATGGCTTAAAAAGGGTGATGTGTACATGAGGTGGAAGGATAGTACATGACATGGAGGTGGTACATAGTACCTTGGGATTGGGACAAGATCTCCTCATAAATGAGGTACTTGTCCCCATGTGGGTGAGAGGACATGTGGGGAATTAAAAATTCCTCAAATATTCTCATGGGGATGAGAGAAGGAATTTAAAATTCCAAGGAATGCATTGGGGGATTAAATGTGAATTAAAAATTCACATGGGGAATGGAGTGCCTTCTCCAAAAAGAGAAAGCATTTAATAGGGTTGACTAAATTAAGTGATTAAGGTTGTGCAAGTACTTGATTAGACTTATTAATGACATATTAGAAGAGGCTTAGATTTCACATGTGACAAGTCAAAGATCACATGGGGAAGAGTAAAAGGAATTTAATATTCCTAGGAAGGATAAAAAGAATTAAAAATTCTTTGAGAGGTTGATTAGGCTAGTTAATGAAGGGTTAGAGGAGGGTTACGTGGCTAAGAGAGATTAGAGGCCAACTTGCAAAAGTTGGAGGATGTGACACATCATAATCAAGGATTAGGCATGTGCACATCCCTAATGATGAGATTAAGAGAAATAATTAGGATTAGATAAAAATGATGGAGGATGTGACATAAAGGGAATTAAATAAATGGCATATTTATTTAATTCATTTGATCAAAGGGGGAAGGTATTTAATTATTTAACTAGATACCTTAGGGATTAGAAGAACTTTAGAGGGATTAATTAAATAATAGTGATATTACTTAATTAATGCGGATAAGGGGATGTTTAGACGAAAGTGGATAAATTTGGATAAATTAAGTGTCCAAATTTAGGTGTCTATAGGGATAATGGAGTCAAATTAGCAACAACCAGTAATACATTAGCCATTTATCTTAGAAATGGACAGACTATTGTCATACTACCTTGTAGTGTTCAACTCACTGCATTTGAAACACAACTTCTTACCAAATCCTATGCTCTTTCCTCACAGACTTGTGACTTCATTTAAGCATTTAATCAATTCTTTGAATTGAAGCAGAAAAAAAACCCACTCATTCAATCAAGACAACTAAAGACAAACAAAAAGATCCTTAACCTTTTTATTCATAATCTTCAAGAAAATTACAGAAGAGTGTATGTATCTCATAACTAAGATATTCTCTCATAATTTGTGGCTTTTGTAAAACTATTTTAAGATCATTAAATACATGATTCAAACCCAAAGACAATTTACTATTCTATTCATCATTATTCTTTACAATATGGATTTTTTGAGCTTAGCTGCTCACCCAAACCAATTTTGGACTCAGAAATGGAACCCCTCACAAATGAGAAAGAAAAGAGAATAAAAAGAAGGAGAAGCAACCCTCAAAATAAATTTGTAGAAGACACTTGGCAATATTATTCTCCATTGATTTGCAACTAGAAATAATCAGGAATCTTCCTCTTTCCCTCCTTATTTGCAACAAAAAACTCTCCTTCTCATGAAAAACCTTCATTTTTACCCCGCAGTTGAAAAATAGCTCCTACCGTGAAAATGATTTTACTCTACCTTTACTTGCTATAGCTACACTTCACATTTTCACTTTCTAGCCAATAATGATCTTTGTTGCATAATTAATCCCCTGTAGAAATTACTCTTCTTTCATTTATCTCTGCTACGCATTTTCACCTATGTGAAAATGAGACCTCAATAGCACTTTAATTAAAACAAATACTTCTCACTTTTTCCAACCTTTATTTTCACTCATTTGTGTTCTACTGAATACTAATTGAGTAAAATTATTTATTTTTTCTTCCAACAAAGACTATTTGTGTTATGCGAAACTTTAACAAGTTTCACGGGTATCCACCTTATATTAAAATATTTTCCCTTTAAAAGTGGAGCTATTTAATCATTTATCGGGCAACTTTAAAAATTACCCATATCTCACTTTAAACTTCACTTTCTTTTAAATAGAAAAGGCACTTGAATATTTAAAATCATTGGGAAAATAAAACTCTTCCTGTGCTCTTTTAAACATTCATGGGCCCACCAAACTCTTATTTACTCCAACCTATTGCTCATCGCTTGATGGAGTGGAAAAAAGGAAAACAAACCAGCAATTGGCGAGACCATCATGCTTTACCATAACTAAGGGAAATGAGAAACATATTCCCATGATGGGCGATGAGAATCACACATGCCATCATTGATCGCCGAAATGCAAAGAGAATACCAACAACCTTCAGTGATGGGTGATGGGAATTTAGGGTTTAAAATATTACACACAGAATCTCCTCAAACAACATCACTGCATTTCACAGCAAGCTTGAGCCATCCCCATAAAGATATTCCCCTTGTAATATCAGATTGACTTTCTTCTAGCTTGAACAATGGCACCCCAAAATAGAATTTCCTCAAACAATTTTGATACATTTTCACTGCAAAAACTAACTATTTCTTGCACGGTGGCTGCCCTAGCTGCTATACTTATAGCATTAATCAAATTTTTGCAGTAGTCAATATGCTCTTGTATCTGTTATGCATCTAGACCATGAAAACATGGATTCCACAATGTATTTGAACTGAGAATAGTGTGATTTAGGTGTAGCATTAAGATAAATCTTCCTCAACAAGCACGATGACCGCCCCATGTTTATAGCATAAACACGTCAATCACAATGCTACCATCCTACAACACAACCTTCCAAGATGCGTTGTTAGGAGGTTTAAAAGGTTTCTTGTTGCTTTGATCCAACTTCTATTTTAGTTCCATGCTGCCAAATATACCTGAAAGCTTTTGCTGAATGCATTTTTTAACTATATTGAATGCATCCCCAGTTGATTCAAAATTTAATCACCTCTAACTTGAATCCTACACCTTAGTAAGAAGAATTAGTATGTGTCCATATATTTGGGAAACCCTAATCAATAAACTCATGCATCAGGAAACTTGAACAAAGTGGTCTCCTGTAGCAGCTTATTGTACCTATGCTAAAGATTTCCTTCATAATGTCAAATTGACTCCATTTAGTAGGCTCGATGGCCATTCCCTTGCAACACAAACATTCTCTGAACCCTACACCAACATCTTACAATACAATTTTCTAACCATCCCAGAATGTATTGTCTTTGCATCGACCACTTAAAACTGTGTGAAAGTTTCTTTTTCCATATGAAATAGACCTTCACTGAACATAATAGTTTCCATTTGCACCACAATAGATTCTTTACTTCTGCACCATTCTTTTATAATTTTCAAACCTTCTCAAGGTGCATTGAATTTTCTTTGGCAATATCAAATGAACTCTTTCGAGCATCGCCATGGTTGCCTCTTATTTTTAAAAAACTCAAACATTTGAAATATCATCTATCAAGCATCTATCTTTTAGAATAGTTGAAGGTAGAGGTTGTCCTCATCAATTTTATAAACACCCAAATGAAGTGCTACAGCTTGGCCTTCAAGCCTTTTTGTATTTGCATGAGATCCCCTTTTGCACATCATCCTTGTTCAAGTATGAGGATATCTCATCTCTAACACATAGATCAATGAAGTCAATTTTTTCTTTTATCTGCTCAGTTACAGTGATCAACATAAGTATCATGACATTTATTTATCTGTAAGTGCAACATATCTAATTATTGTTAAACCAATACCATGGATTGATTTTATTCAAGTGAAACTGCTTATTTTCTTTTGAAGCTTCCCAAGTTTTTTTTTTTGGCATCCACATAATCAGGAAACATGAATTGATTAGCCTGCATAGAATCTTTTTCCTTTACATTACTATGTAGCTTTTCAAGCAGCTAAACAAGATTGCATAGTGGTATGACTTTATCTATGGTGACTCAAGTAAAACACCACCTCACTCTGACATTGGATTATCAATATTCAACCTCTATGCCTATGGTCTCTTAGAAAGAACTTTTTAGAAGAGATATATCTCCATGGAACACTTCAGATGAGATTGCTAATTCAAGAATTCCTTGTTGGAGAACCAAAAAAATTAATTTTCATACCATGCTTCTTCATCAAATCAACAATCACCTCTTCTTGATCCTCTTTTGTTCCTTTATCTCCTACCATAATCACCTACCTTAAATCAACATTACTATCCATTTGATGGAAATATTGTGATGGATGAAAACATGAAATTCTCATGTGATTACCCTATTCCAAGTAATTCACTTAAAGTGACTGCAATATTACAGCACTTGCCACTTCATAATTATGCAAAGCATGTCGGGTCCCCATGTGGGCCCGGCTAAAAAAAATAATTTTGGAAACAAATTTCATCTTCAATTAACCTTGAGTCTACTCTTGAATGATCCTGGGTTGAAAAAAAAATGAACTGGGTGGACATTAGAATTTTCTTTTTAGGCACTTTGTACAGTGATCAAAACTGGCCGAGTGGGCTCTAGAATTTCCGTGGGAAATCAGTCAAACAAACTCCTCGAGCCATGAAAACTTACAGGCATGTAGACATTTGAACCAAGAATTGAGTGCAACAATGGCCCATAAAAATAGGTCATGAGCTGCAAGATATTAATCGACAAAGTTGCTCAATCAGACTTTTTTGTAACTATGCTTGTTCAAAACCAGTTAAAGCTCACCAAGTCACCACTTTGAAAAAATATCAAAACAACTTCTGGCGGGATGCCATTGGAACATAAGTTCATTTAGGTACACTGAGCATGTGTGAAAGAGGGATTTCCTTGAATTATCAATCTTCTTGAGATATTAGGGGTCAAATTTGACCACCTTGAAACATGTCAGAAATGCAGATGTAAAATTAGAATAAACTGCATTTGCTTTTGATCTCGAAAAAATAGCAAATCTGATCATGAGACTCTGAAATCTAACAGGGGAGTACATGAATGTAGGGAGAATGTAGAGTAACAATCCATTTTTCATGACAATCATACATCCATGAAATATAAGCTCGAACGGGAGGCCAGTTCGTAGAACTGAGAGTTCACAAACAACAACAAAAGTGTCAAAACCCTCCAGCTTCGCTTTTTGAAACCCTATCAAAACTTATCATGGGAAGCTAAAAGTTGACATAACTATTCACATATTTCACATGAGTGTGTCTACCAAGGGGTTTGGCTTGAAAATCAACGGGCTTGAAATTATGACCCTCCAAAGTAGGTCACTTGGGCATATTTTTCAGGTGCACTTTTGAGAGTGCAGAGGAAAATTTTTCAATAGGGGCACTTCAAATTTTCAAAACTTGAAGGTTCTTCCATGCTCCTCCAAGATATCCAAGCCATCATGACTCATCTAAGAACAATCTCCTCATAGGTCCATGTTGAAATCATGTCCAACCAAGGTGTAGGCTCCTTAGGCTTTCCTGTTGAAACCTTATAAAGAGTAATTGTATCAACACATGTCTTTAATCCCAAGGGATCTCCTAGTCTCACCTATGTAACTAATCAATCCATGCCAAACTCCAAATTCAACATAGCACTATCATGAAGCTCCTAAGAAAATGATCAATGTACTCAATACCAAGAGAACCAACAAGATCAATGTCAAATCTCCAATCTCAAGAATCAAGAACATATCACATGACATCATGATCTCACATCTCCTCAAAAGAAGATCATATGCTTCAATGATCATATCATGTACTTATGTCATTCCAAAACTCTAATGTGTGATCAAGAGCCCACCATATTATAATAACAAAACCAACTTGTTAAAAAAGATGACATGTCAAATGGAAAATGGAAAATCATAACCAACATCTCAACTAAAGACTGAAGTGTCCTCCATGGCTAACCAAGATGTTAACATCTACAAACCACATGAAGATAACCATCTCCCATAAATGAAACCCAAGATGTCAAAGAACCCTCACTACATAGAAGAAACAAAATCCAAGAGTCCATCCATGACACCAACAAACACTATAGAAGATCATCCACCATCAAATGATGAATCCACATCATTACCACAAGCTCCCACTGAACTATGATACTAATCTCTCCATGGAATCATGACAACCATATCCTAAATGAATATCCTCTGTGGTCCCAATGCAATCAAGGAACTCAACACAAAGAGCTCCCAAAGGGATGAGTCAAACCATGATCTCAAAATCTAGGAAGATACAACACCACCAAATGATAACTATCACAAGCTCCTACTGAATAGTGTAATCAAGTTATCCATGACATTGTGATAACAATATCCTTAATTAATATCATCTAAAGGACCTCACACTATCAAAGGACTCAACTGCAACACTAGGAGATCCCAAAAGGAAAAGTAAAACCATGAACCTCAAACCAAGAAGATACATCACCATAAACAAACAAGAATCAATCTAGCACCACCAACAATGTATCTACATAAATAATCATGTCATGTTAATGTCCTAAAGGCACAAGGAACAACCATGCCACCATGATCACCACCAAATATACTAGAAAAACACTCCCACCATGTCACACATGTCTACACCGCATAGTCAATAACATAGGTCCCATATCATGACTATATTGGTAATACCATCTGCACCTCAACATGACAACCAAACCAGAAAAACACGTGACTAAACCAAGACACAAATCTGAATTTTCATTAAAAATGAAGAATATATGGGCATAGACAACCCACATCCAAGTCATATATGCAACCTTTAAGTATAGACAACCTACAACACAACACAACTCGTAGATCTAGCATTGTAACATATAAAAAATCTAACAAGATGTTGATAACCATGTCAAATGAGAGCAATCAGAAATATACATGTGATTATACAATGACTCAAACACCAAATTGTCAATATCTTAATAGAAATAAATTCACAAAAGTACAAGAATCAATAGGAACCCATAAACAGATTAGATGGAAATAACAACAAACAAATCATGTCAAAACATCTCCAAATCTAATGCATTATGTAGTACTTTGAAAAAGCTTTTTGTTGACTATAAGACTTGTCCAAAATTTGACTCTATATGCACAAGTTATGATCTCTCCAAGTTTTAAAAGAATACTTGACTTCCAACAAGCATTTCTCTATGAAAATAACAAAATCTAGAAAAACCATGGAACCATAGTGAATTACATGAAACTGCCTTTCAATGACTATAAGAAGTCAAAAAATGAACATCTTGGGTGAAAGTTATGCACCCTAGAAAAAATTTCCCAATTTGGCTAGTAGGAGCTAGCAGGGGTGACCCTTGGGTGGCCAAGCCCAATAGGAATATAGAAACAAATTAAGTTTTTATTTTAAAATTGGAAAAAAATTAATTGAGCCCCTATGGGGGCTGAGGCTATGGCCTCATTGAATCAGGGGCTCGAACCAGAGGGTTTAAAAAGAATTGTAGAAAAGTATTATAGACAACTACCCATGTGCTTGCTTTTGTGCATATAAGCTCACACAAAACTACCAAGTGGTATTACATTTAAACCATGTGACTAATACCATGAACTTACAAAACTATTAACCCCCACATTTACTTTTTGGTACAAAGTTTTCCCAATATTAAATATTTTCCCAATGTGCAACACCACATTAAATATTTCACAATGTTATATACAACACACAAAGTGGCCCAAAGAATGCTAACCCATGTGATGCACACATCCATAGATCCTCTAGGTACACCACAAACAACAATATATTACATTATAATATTATGCAAGGTGAACAACACAAATTTTCCTAACAATCCTTTGATGTTGTAGACTAATAAGATTTAAAAAGAATGCTCGGTCACCAATAGCCAAAAGGTTTTTCATAAAAAATGCTAAGTCAAGGCCCATCAGGGATTGAGATTTAGTATGAAGGCCAAACTTTGATTTTTTAAGAAAGAGCATTAAATCATTCAAATCTCTGAGGCCTATTAAAGTGTAATGACATCATCAAAATAACCTTGATCAGTGTTTTGAGATTTAGGAGGATTCAACAAGGGTTTAAAAGGAAAACAAAAACAAAATTGAGGGCACAAAAAATAAGAAAAATAGAATGACATGAAACCCAAAATTGAATCCCACAAAAGGAAAATTCAACATGACACAAAGGATGCAAATAGGCAACAAAAAAAGGAAGGCACAAATGCACACACAAAAAGAAAAAGAAAAAAAAATAAAACAAAGATTGAGCACAAAAACCCTACTTGGTTCAACTAATGAAACCCAAAAAGAAGTCGAAGTGACCAAAGAAACAAACCCATCATGCACTATCAAGACACAAACAAAGAGAACAAACACACACACACACAAGCACACCCACAATTGTTGAATCACTAATTATAGCACAAGTAGTAACAAGAGCTCAAATTCATAAATACAAAGTGAGATAAAATGACCTCAAATAATAATGAAAACCCAAAATATTTGCATGCCAAAAGGCCACTAATGTCCATTAGTGAAATTAATGCAATGTTAGAGTGGTAGGTGAGTTAACAAGACATGTACCTCATTGGATATTGGAGATCAAGGTTATAACTAAACTCATGATGAATGACATAACATTGATGCTCAAAATCTTGACAAGCTTTGGAAGGACACAAAAAAAGGTTGGGGATCAAGCCCAACAAGGACAACACACTTGAATGACAAACCATGAAACCCAAAAAAAGGAAAGAAAAGGAAGGGAACAAAGGGGAAAAAACCCCAAGGGGAAAAAGATAAAAAGAGACAAAAGAGGAAAAAGAAAAGACAAAGAAAACAAGAAAACAAAGAGAAAATGAAAGATTGGGCCCCTATTTGGCAAGACAAGAATGGGGAGTGCATGCAAGTCTCAAGAAATAGCCGCCAATCAAAGAAAGTTCTCTTTGCATTTTATCACCATGAAAACTTCTATGATCTAGGTCCTAGGAGTTTTATTCATCACAACACTTAAAAGCTCGAAGTTGACCTAGGTCAAAGTGTAACAAACATTTTTATAGAATACTTTGAATCTTGTAGTGTGTGCACTTGGTTCATTCTTTTCCAAGGCAAGGCTTAGGCCAAAACAAGGAGAAGATTGATCCAAGGTCAATTGTTTGATTATATCTTTCTTCCAATCAAGGGTTCATTCAGATTATGATATATAATTAAAGGGACATCTCCAATGTGGTATGGGAATAGTTCTACTTCCAATTGTGCATCCATAGTCTTGACAACGATACCTTTGACCTCCTCAAGAATATATCTATTTCTATTCGCGTTTTCGTAGCCCTAGTAGAGATTACTTGAATCACCCATATAATTGAGTTCTTAAAATTTTCACTTGTTTTAATCTTTCTTTTCTCTTTCTTTCTCTTTTGCAATCTCTATCTCAATTTTTAGGCTTTATACCTAATTCTAAGTTGGGGATCACTATGACCATTTGGAAAGATAATAATATTTAAATTTTCACTTTGCAACTAGCTCATCATTGCTTAACTTTAGCACATGCCTTGAAAGATTTAATCATTATGAAGGTGAGATTTTAAACAATCCAATCCAATTTTTTGTAAACTCAAACTAGATAGCCATTACTTTTAGAATCGATGGAGAATAAAGAAACCCAAGAGAGCTCTAATGAGAAATATTCTTTTATAATAAAATATCAAAATCAAGTTTGGTAGATGGCATGAATACCTTGATCCCAAGGAAACCTTAGAATAGACACCCACTCAACACAATATGATAACAACAAAAATACAATGAAACAAACACAAGAAAGAGGAGAAGAAGAAAAAAGGAAAACAAGGAAAAAAGGAAAACAAGGACATAGAACAAATCAACACCCCAAGATAACTAATATACAAGTGTGGGGCTACCAAGCCCCTCAGGACCCAAAATAATGTTTAAAATTTTTCCACTGACTGACAATGGGACAAGTTTTCTATTCAAAGTACTAATCCTAAATGTTTTATCTTCTAATATTTATGACATTGGATAAGGACCTAACCATAAAATTTAAAACTTGGAATAACTTCCCTTCTTTTCTTTTGAATTATTCCAAAGGAGGACAAGATCATAAATCTTAAATGATTTTATTCTATCTCTCTTATCAAACCACCTTTTCACAACTACTTGGTGTTTTGATATGTGTTCTAGAGATATTATTCTTTTCTTCTAGAATTAGAAGGTTCATTAGTCGTATTTGGACTTTTTCATTTGTCTTGAGGTAATTTCTTATGAATTGAAAGGTGGGTTCATCCTAAGGTTCATGGGGAATACTAGTTCCAAACCATACACAAGCTAATAAGAAGTCCCTAAAAATTTCTTGGCTCTAGTTCCATCATCCCATAAGGGAAATTTCAATTGTGAATTTTGATCCTTCAGGTTCTTCTCTAACAAATTTTTAATAACATCAATTAAGTTTTTTATTGGTAGACTCTACCACATTATTTATATGTGGATAGTAATTGGAAGATTTAAATTTCATTTCAAAGTCCATTTTAGTAATTGATATATGAAGAAAAAGAAGGACTGTTATCATATACCAATACAAAAGGCATCCCAAACCTCGTGATTATATTGTCTTCCAAGAATTTGATCACTATCTTTGTCATGCATTTCTTGCAAGTTATTGCCTTAGTCCATCTCATACAGTAATAGGTTACCATCAAAATGAATATTTCCCTACAAAAGAATGAGGATTATTGATGCCTATGAAATCTAAACCTCATTGATGGAATGGACATACCTCATATATAAGTTGTAGGGGCATTACCACATTTGATTCTTTATGTGAGTTGTTTTGACACTAATGGCATGCATTCACATGTTGATGATCATTTTTGAACAAGGTAGCCCAATAATAAATAACCCTCAACACTTGATGTGTCATAGATTTGACCAACCCATGCACTATCCCAAACTTGTCATGAAATTCTAGTAGGACTTGAGTAGAATCATCTCTATTCAAGAATCTTAGGTAAACACCTTCATTATTTTTTTGTACAAAATTCCAAATCTGACCATGTATTGGTTGTTTTTCATTCTCAGTGCTCTTCTTTGGGTAGAATTTAGGTCATTATAATATTTATTTTGGAGGAAGTAGTATATTATGTTTTTGTATCTTACATCACTGGTAATGAATTCAAGTGAATATTGCTAGTAGACTAGTTGTTCATCAAATCCAACTAGGGTTTTTGAAAGGCTTTGACATCTTACTAGCTTCATAGACTACATATCTAAGTCAAAATCTTAAAGAATGGTCATCCAATTCCCTCTTCTTTCACCTAATTCATTCTACATCAACATTGACTTAACTGATGGGTCAAGGACTATGGTGTTTACTTTGCTCCTTAGGATGTAATGTTTGAATTTATTCACTTCTTTATTAAGGAAAATGCCTTCTTATCCAAGTTTAAATATCTCAACTTTGCATTCTTAAAATAGGAGCTCATGAACATGATTGGTCTCTCACTCTAATCTTCTATCTTTTTCATTAAAATGTTAGTGCATAAATGTTTCTTGAAGTGAAGGTATATATATTAAATGACCTCATATAGTCTAGGCTTGATAGCACATGTGCATTGGTTATGGATTCTTTGATCTATTCAAAGGCCTTCTTGGCCTTGGAAGGACATTCAATATTTGCATCCTTTTTTAACATGCCATTCAATGGATGAACATTTTCTACAAAACCACTAATGAACTTCTTGAAAAAGTTAATATTTTCAAAGAAAAAAATATTTCTTTCTTTCTGTTAAGAAAATATAGCTTCAAGATGTCTTCTACTATTTTAGGGTCCATTGAAATACCTCTTTTAGAGATGATGTGACCTAATATATTTCCCTCAATGATCCAAAAGATGCATTTCTTGGGGTTTAATGAGATGCCCGACTCCTTACATCGTTGGAGCACCTTATGCAGATCCAAAACATGATCATATCTATTTTTTTTAGAATACACTAAGACCATTTGTATAGATTACAATACACTTACCAATCAAACCTCAAAAATCAATGTCTATAGCTCTTTGTAAGATGGCCCCTGTATTGATGAGGCAAAAATGAATCCTTCTATAAGAAAATGTGCCTCACTTGTTGGTAATGGAAGTATTCATCCTATCTTCATCTTTCACCATTACTTGATTATACCTTGAAAAACCATCTAAGAAGGACAACATTTAGGATCTGGTTACAATTTGTACTACCTTTTCCAATGAAGTCAAATGGTAGTTATATTTTTTAGAAGCCCTATTGAGATTTCTAAAGTCTACACATAGTCTAATTTCTCTATTCTTTTTCTTGAATAGATCTAGATTGGTGACCCAAGTGGAATGTTTAATGGGTTAAATGATTCTTGTTGGTAATGACATCTTCACCTCCTTTAGAATTAGGGATTCAAGCAAAGAATCCACTAGTTGTTTCTTTTATCAGAAAGGCTTCATCCCAGACTTCAAGGAATTGTGTAAGTGATCATGAAAGTATCATATGTCTTTAATTATTTGTATCCCCAAGCAATCAATTATTTATAATATTTCAAAGACTTCATAATTCCACTTTTTTCCCCAGGTGTGCACACCCTTCTAATGGATAATTCTCTTTTGTCGGTATTGTCTCCTGAGTTGTGTAGGTCACATTTACCTTCTTCTAAATTGGGAGTAAATTTCCTTTGTTTGGTTGAATCATCCTAATCAAATATGATTTCCATTGAAACCATTCCTTTGGGAATAGTATTAGTCTTTAGATTAATAATGCAATCATCATTTATTTCAAAAGGGTGTTTTTCATCCTTATCAACAATCTGGTTTTTAAAAAATCAAGTATTTTTAATGAACTTTAAAATGTGTGTCATTCTCAAATACCTAAAAGTATGTGACATTATTTAGGACAATGAGAGCTAGTACCAATTCTATTAAAAAATTCTTTAACCTAGAACCATTCATAGGTTCTAAGGTTCTTGTAGCTACTTCCAGTGAATCAATGATTTAATTTTTTCTCCTCAATATTGAATGGGTATTCAAGTCAGTAAAATCTTTAATGAAGTCCCAAACTTAATTTCTATGTGTTGTTAATATTTAATCATGACAGGATTATTTTCTTTATACTTTTTCGATTATTAGTTGTGAATATCCTTCAATAATGGAATATTTTTTGTTCTTTTGGTGGGCCAAAATCAATCCTCATATTAAAGCCTTATTGTTATATGTGAAAAGGGAGATCTAGGAAAAATCTAAATCAATCTTTTCACCTTAAACATTTAGGATAGAAAATCAACCAAGAGATGTTGCTTGGCTATTGTCCTCAAGGAAGAGCCAAACAAGTTGGCTAGGGTTTTGGTCCCTTTATGTTTGTGGAGTGGAAGGATTGATAAGGTGATACAATTAACTAAGTAAATTATGATCAAATTGAATAAGTGTGACTGAATGTAGAAGTTACATAACAAAATATCATAAATAAAGAGAAAATCTGAGCAAGAGATACAAAAAAGAACCTGATGTCAGAATCTAGAGCTGAAAAGGTAGGATGTTAGCACCACATAGGTGTCCAAGAATGCCAAAAATAATGGTTTTACTTCCTATATGGATTGAGCATTGTCTGAAAACCTATGATTGTGAAAATCAGGATCTAGAGTGTGACTTTGCTTGGATAATCAATGTGCCCTAATTTTCCAATGATGAGTTCATGAAAACATGAATTATGGTTTAGGAGTCCTCAAAAGAGTTGAGATATCAAATCCACTTCAACTTGCAAACCTAAAAATTAGAAAGAGGGAAAATGGTTGTGCCATATAGGGGCTTGCCTTGGCCAAACCTTGAGTTGGTGTTCCCACCTCTATAATGACAATGATGATAAATGATAAAGAGTGCATGCTCTTAGGGGAGCAGAGGAAAAAAATAAAGATAATAATAATGAGAACACAATGATAGCTTACCACTCAGATCCAAAACCATTATTCGACTGATGAATCTATGTCAATCTCACACAAGGAGGATGGAAAGGTTTCCTTAAGATCCTATAAGTGGCAACACTTATAATAATAATAACAATAAATAAGAAACATCATATAGTACTTGAACATGAATTTACTGATAGATTAAAAATTGTAATTGACTTGAAATATATCTTTGATCTTTTGGTTGTCTTGCTTCTGATTTAGCCTTTTTGATTGCATTGGTTGTCTTAGTTGTCTAGTTTCTAGATAGTTATGAAGGAGTGAAGAAGTTATATATATTAATTCAAACACATATCAAAATAATCATTTAGATAGGCCAAAAAATAAAGTTTTTTTCTAAATCATACTGAGGCCAACTTTCAAATTCAAATATTTGGGCACAAATAGCCAAGACATAGGCATCTCGTGTTAGGGTCTAGGAATAATTTTCTTTGCAAAGGCCTAGCAAATAAGTATTTTATTAAGTTTTCCAAAAAGGCGATACAATGGCTACATCACAAGCATATTTAACCTCATATGTCAAAGAGGGTGTCAAAACTAGTATGAAATTGTGAGTGGCGACAATTTACAACACTACACTTATATTCAACCATATTATTTGTTCATGTGAATTGTAATATATAGGATGCAAAGAATGCCTTACCTTGAGGATTAACTAGCACAAGTCCCACACCATAGCCTTGATTATAATTGGATCTATCAAATCTCAACCTCCATATAGGCACCTTCATTGGGAGTATAGGACTAGGTTGGGTTTGTAGTTATATAACATTGATCCATTTCTGGAAATTTGGCTCAATCTCTCCTTTTGACTCTTCAAGTTCACCAACCATGGGAGGGATTACCTCCTACTCAAGCTCGTTTATAAATGGGCTAACATTATTTTGTGCAAGTGTTTGATCTTGAAGTTTCTCATTAGCCTCTATATCTATACGGACACCTTCATCAGTTGATTAAGCGGTTCCCAACATGATTTCTTTAACCTTTATCATTGTAACTTAGAACATTGAACAAGTGAACTCATAATGATCCTCATATTGGATCCTACACCAACTATGAAGCAAAAGGATAAATGGATCCATGTAATCATCTAGTTTAGCTAAATTTCTGATCATTCTCTTTGTGAACTGGTGAACTACTTCATTTGTAGGAGATAATTCATCAGTCATTGGTGTAGGATTCCTAGTCTATCTCTTGTTTCCTATGATCATAAAGGTTTCTATGATCTTGTTCATTTTGTAAACACCCATATTGACATCTATGAAAGCAACTTCATTTGGGGCATTGTATTCAATTATCTTAAGCTTGAGTTTTGGTTAAACATGTTAAACAGGCGTAGGATAATTGAGAGGGGGTTTGAATTAGTTGTCACAAAATTCAAACTTAAGACTTCAACACTTATCAATTCCACAACCACACTATTTTGTTATTAAGTAAGAGAATGAAACACAAATAACAAAAAGTATATCAACACAATGAACACCATATTTTTACGTGGAAAACCCAATAAGGGAAAAACCACAGTGAGGGTTAACTCACAATATAAAGAGATTATAAAACTGAATACAAAGGCTCACTACCCAGAAGAGGACTCACTGTCCAAGTACAAAGGCTCACTGCCTACAGAAAGGACTCACTATCCAACAGGGAGGCTCACTACCTATAGATACAAAAGATAACAAAAGATCCACTACAACAATTAACACACATTCACAACTTTGAATAAGGATTGCAAAAACCTTTAGCTCACTGCCTTCAAGAATCTAACACAATAAAGAACTGTTGTCTCAACTCACTCACACACACACTTCTGCTTTTATGATTTGTGGCTCACTTTCATCACTTTGCATCACACTGTCATCAAATTTTTCACAATTCGACTTGCTTTTATACCATCATCAACCTTAGAAACTTTCTCCAAGGTTGGCCACAAATACCTCATTCCATAAATTCAAATTAGGTCAGCAACTCAACATTCCCGCAGTGGAAAGGAATGAGAGTGGACTAATAAAATATTTAACCAAGACCAAAATAAATGTCACGGATCAACCACACGCTTCCTCAATTTAATTTTATTCTTCAAATGAAGTGTAAACACTAGGTCAACCAAACCTAATGAAAACACAAATGAACATCGATGTACATGCTTCCCAACAAGAATATGATGCATGGACGCCACAACATGCTTTATTATGCATGAGAATACATCTCATATTTCTTTAGATACATCCACAACAAATGCAATATGATTCAAACTCTGAACACCTTTCACTAGTCCATCCAGACTGTGTGAACTCATACTGAAACACTGAAACATGACTTCTAAATCACCAAACTTAACCTTCTTTGACAAAACCCAGAGAAAACCATCTCAAGACATATCCTAGATCCATAAGATGTGAAACAAAATAGTGGAGGACTACGGAGTAGAAATGTTTCTCTCACACCACAAAAGATCAACTCTTCCAAAACAATTCACACATTGGTGAACGTAACTTTCATGTACTATCACACCAGAAGCTAAAACTTAGGATATATCACCACAAGATCACTATTATCAAATCTTCAGATCCGCACAAGCATAGGACCAACACAGGAGAAACATGGAGCAGATACCAGAGCACATTCTAAACACATTCATCACTTTGACTTCTCTTCTTTATTAATTTTCTCAAAAGCATGTGGAAACTAATGAACACAGCACATCTACAATGACATAAAGATAGCTCCATGTACTCGCAACATCTCAGCTATACATGTACAATTTTCAACATACTGAACTTTGTTGACATCAATGACAACATTAATGACAACACCACCAAAACTTGCTCATACTTGCAACAATCTCCCCCTTTGTCATTGATGGCAACACTTGATGTGAAAAACCATCAAAGACAACATCATTCACAATATCTTGGGAGAACACCTTCTCTTCCTCTGCAACTATTTTTCACATGACTTTCTCTCCCTCTTTGACATCAATGGAAAAGACCAAAAACTCTGATTACTCCCCCTTAGGAGTACACTCATACTGCAACAATGAAAACCTTTTCTACTCCCCCTGCAGAGTAGACCCATTTATCAGTCCAGATAAATAAAGAATTTGTGAATTCACTAGACTAATGCACCTTCATGTGCACTTAGTTCAAACGGCCAATGACCCCCAACCTCTCCCTAAGATGCTCAAAAGTATCCTTCAGAAGAGCCTTAAGAAATATATCTACAATTTGTTCCTTTGTTGTCACATACTCCAATCTGACTTCATTCTCCAACACTTTTTCTCTTAGGAAATGATATTTGATAGATATGTGGTTTATTATTGAATTCGTAACCAGGTTCTTTGAAATTTTTATTGCACTTTTTCTATCACATAAAATAGAAATAGGCTCATCACATATCACTCCAATGTCTTTCAGAGTTTGCTTCATCCATAAAACTTGTGTGCAACAGGATGCTACAACAATATATTCTACCTCTGTAGTGGATAAAGAAACTGAGTCTTTATTTTTACTCAACCATGAAACCAACCTTCCACCAAGAAAGAAAGCACCACCACTGGTACTCTTCTGGTCATCTACACATCCAGCCCAATTAGCATTGGTATAAGCACTTAGGGTGAAATCATCACTCTTAGGTTACCATAATACATAATCCAATGTACCTTTAAGATATCTAAATATCCTCTTTATAGATGTAACATGTGCTTCTTTAGGATCTTCTTGGAATCTAGAAACTAAACATACTACATGCATAATATTTGGTCTAGTAGCAATAAGATACAACAATCCGCCAATCATAGATCTATATTTGCTCTGATCAATCTTAGGAGATTCATCATCTTTGCTCAGTTTACATTTGGTTATCATAGGAGTACAAATCGGTTAGGAATCATCCATCCTAAACTTCTTCAACAACTCTTTTACATACTTATATTGTGAAATGAATATCCCTTTATCAGTTTGATTCACTTATAGACCAAGGAAGAAATTCAATTCACCAATCATAGACATCTCAAATTATTTTTGCATCTCTTCAGCAAAATTTTTACACATTCCTTCATTTCCACCAAAAATGATGTCATCAACATATACAACTACTATCAACATTTTGTTACCTTACACTTTGAAGTAAAGATTGTTGTCAACAGAGCCTTTGTTGAATCCTTGCTTTGTCAGGTATTTGTCCAATCTTGCATACCAAGCCTTGGGAGCTTGCTTCAGTCCATACGCCACCTTCTTCAACATACAAACCATGTTTGGTTTGTTAGATAACTGAAACCCTTTAGGTTTTTCCATGTACACTTCTTCCTCCAATTCACCATTCAGAAATGCTAACTTAACATCCATCTGATACACTTTGAAGTCCTTGTGGGAAAAAAATGCCAAAAACATCCTAATAGCTTCCATTTTAGCCACAAGGGCAAATGTCTCTTCAAAATCTATACCTTCAACTTGTGAATATCCATTGCATACAAGTCTTGCCTTATTCCTTACAACTTCTCCACTTTCATCTAGCTTATTCCGTAACACCCATTTCAAGCCAATCACATTTTTATTCACATGCCTAGGGACTAGTTCCCATGTCTAATTATGTTCTATCTATTGCAACTCTTCTTTCATATCTTTCATCCAACTCTCATCTTCATATGCCTCACTTATAGACTTAGGTTCAACTTTAGAGAGTAAACACAGATTTACCTCAACTACTACTTTACTTCTTGTCTTCACACCTTCACTTTTATCTCCAATTATTTGATCCTCTAGATGATTCTTCTGTACATACTTAAGAGTCTTAACAACATGTTTTGGCTGATTCTCTTCTTCTTCTTCTTCCATTTTTTCTTCTTTCTCTTCTTCTTCCTTCTCCTTATTCTCCTTAGGTACATGTCCACAGATAGGATCATCAAGTTCAACTTTACTTACCTCAATAGGTCTGTGTATGTCTTCATCAACTTTCACATTAGGACTTTCAACAATCTTTCTCAATATTTTATTAAAGCATTTGTATGCTTTGCTAGTAGTAGAGTATCCAAGAAAGATTCCTTCATCACATCTAGCATCAAAATCTCCAATATTTTCATCATCTCTTTTAATATAACATTTACTTCCAAATACCTTGAAATACTTCACAGTAGGAGTCTTACTAGTTTGTAATTCAAAAGGAGTCTTTGTGTTGTTGTTTCTGATCTGAACTCTAGTAAAAACATAAATAGTAGTGTGTATCACATCTCTCCAGTACACATCCGATACATTTGATTCTTTCATCATGGTTCTAGCAGCTTCCTATACTGTCTTGTTTTTCCTTTCAACTACTCCATTCTGTTGAGGGGTTCTCAGGGTAGAAAACTATCTTTTTATGCCATGTTGTTCACTAAATGCATTAAATTCACCATAAGTGAATTATCCACTTCTATCAAATCTCAAACACTTGATTTTCAAATTTACTTCATTTTCCACTCTTTCTTTCAATACCTTAAACCTATCCAGAGCCTGAGTCTTTTCTCTAAGAAAAGAAACCCATGTCATTCGAAGTATAATCATCAATAAGCAACATGAAACACCTGTCACCATTCAGGCTTCTAGTTCTAGTCAGACCACAAAGATCATTATGAACTAACTCTAGCATTTCGGTAGTAGAGTGCTCTTCCCTTAAAGTTTCATCTTGTTTGTTTCCCCAATTGACAACTTCTACAAATAGCATTAGCAGGTCTTGTGATTTTGGGCAGCCCTCGAACAAACTCCTTTGAACTTATTTTGACCAGGTTATCAAAATTTACATGTCCTATTCTCTGGTGCCATAACCAACTTTCACTGATTTGAGATACAAGGCATTGAACATCAACTCCCTTAAGCTGATAGATGTTTCCATGAGTTCTTCTTCCAGCAGCAACCATATCTCCATTTCTGGATCCTTTTATGATTTGATAGGTATTATTCTGAAACACAAGTTTAAAACCATTGCTACACATCTGACCAACACTCAGAAGGTTATGCCTCAAACCCTTCACATAATATACATCATTAGTACTGTGCACTCCATCAAAACTAATTGAACCTTTCCCACAAATCTTAGCTCCTGAATCATCACCCAACATAACTAAACCACCATCATATTTCTCAAGTTTAGTAAACTTACTCTTATCTCTGGTCATGTGATTAGAACATCCACTATCAATTACCTAGTAGTCTTCATCCTGTCTTGCATGGAAAGCGGTAACCAAAGTACCTTCCATCCTATTCCTCTTATTCTCTGGAGCCTTCTTGCTTACACATTTTCCAGGGTTAGTGGATACAAATTTACTTTCCAAAGCTAAGAATAAGCATTCACTATCATCAACCTCATTCTCATATTCATCATCAGAAATTACTGCTTCTTCTTTAACATAGTACAACTTCTTATATTTCTTATCCTTTGTATCTCTATCCTTATAATCCTTGTTCTTCTTATGTACAACTCTATTTGGACATCTTGAAGCATAATGAAAAATATTACCACAACTGAAACATTTAAAGGGCAACATACCTTTATACTTTCCAGTACCTTTCTTCAACTTCCTGGTGAAGTTTTCTTCTAGCTCATCATTGCCATCACTATCCAGTTCATCTTCAATCTTCATTGCCTTAAATGCCATTTATGTCTTTTCTTCTATCTTTTCTTCTTTCTAGAACTTTCTCATCTCAAATGCTTGCAAGGTGCCAAACCGTTGTTCTAAAGTGTACTTCTTAGGATCATACATTTCTTTAATAACTGAGATCTTATCATTGTAGCAATCTGGTAGGGTGATCAAGATCTTCTCAATTATATCTTCATTTGATAGTTTTCCTTCTTGATTTCTAACTTCTTTTGTAGTTAGTTCAACCCTCTGAAAGAAGATTGTAAATTCTTCACCTTCTTCCATTTTTAGATTTACAAATCTACACTTTGCCGCCAACTTCTTTGTCAATTTCGCTCTTTCATTTCCTTCATACATGTCTTCCAATTTCTTCCAGAATTCATAGGCAGTATCCAAAGAAAGAACCTTAGCTCGCTCATTTTTAGATAAGCCACTACAAATAGCATACGTTTCCTTCTCATTTTCTTCATAAGCAAAAATCTCATCTGCAATAGTAAGACCACCAGATAGGGGTGTATACTTTGTCTCAACAGCCTTCTAGGTCTTAAAACCAAGAGAGATAATATATCCTTTCATCTATCCCTTCAAATCATTGTAGTCAGCTCTATTGAACATAGGTATTTCCAACTTATGCACCATCGGATCTTCCTTAAGTGGTTAAGCTCTACACCAAGGAACCAAAGCTTTGATACCAATTGTTAAACATGCACAAGACAACTGAGAGGGGGGTGAATCAGTTGTCACAAAATTCAAACTTAATACTTCAACACTTATCAATTCCACAACCACTCTATTCTATTATTAAGTAAGAGCATGAAACAAAAATAACAGAAAGTAAATCAACACAATGAACACCATATTTTTACATGGAAAACCCAAGGGTGAGGGTTAACTCAAAATATAAAGAGATTATAAAAAATGAATACAGAGGCTCACTGCCAAGGGCTCACTACCCAGAAGAGGACTCATTCTCCAAGTACAAAGGCTCACTACCTACAAAAAGGACTCACTATCCAATAGGGAGGCTCACTACCTACAGATACAAAAGAGAAAAAAATATCTACCAAAGAAATTAGCACACATTCATAGCTTTGAATAAGGATTGTAGAAACCTTTAGCTCACTGCCTTCAGGAATCCAACACAATAAAGAACTGTTGTCTCAATTCACTCACACACACACTTCTGCTCTTATGATTTGTGGCTCACTTTCATCACTTTGCATCACATTGTCATCAAATTCTGCACAATTCAACTTACTTTTATACCATCCTCAACCTTAGAAACTTTCTCTAGGGTCGGCCACAAATACCTCATTCCATAAATTCAAATTAGGTTGGAAACTCAACATTCCCGTAGTGGAAAGTAATAAGAGTGGACCGATAAAACATTTAACCAAGACCAAAAATAATGTATTGGATCAACCACACCCTTCCTCAATTTAATTTTATTCTTCAAATGAAGTGTAAACACTAGGTCACCCAAACCTAATGAAAAAGCAAATGAACATTGATGTACATGCTTCCCAACAAGAAGATGACACTCAAAATTCACAACATGCTTCATTATGCATGAGAATACATCTCATATTTCTTTAGATACATCCACAACAAATGCAATATGCTTCAAACTCTGAACACCTTTCACCAGTCCATTCAGACTGTGCAAACTCATATTGAAACACTGAAACATGACTTCCGAATCACCAAACTTCAACCTTCTTTTCCAAAACCCATAGAAAACCATCTCAAGACATATCCCAGATCCATAAGATGTGAAACAAAATAGCGGAGGACTACAAAGTAGAAACATTTCTCTCAGTCCATAGAAGATCAACTCTGCCAGAACAATTCACACACCAGAAGCTAAAACTTATGATATATCACTACAAGAACACCATTATCAAATCTTCAGATCTGCACAAGCATAGAATCAACAAAAGAGAAATGTGGAGCACATATCAGAGCACATTTTGAACACATTCATCACTCTGAATTCTCTTCTTTATTAATTTTCTCAAAAGCACTTGGAAACTCATCAACACAACACATCTACAATGACATAAAGATAGCTCCATGTACTCACAACATCTCAACTATACATGTACAATCTACAACATACTGAACTATGTTGACATCAATGACAACATTAATGACAAAACCACCAAAAATTTCTCATACTTGCAACACAACATTGATCTTTATTTAATTATTTAAGACCCTCCAAGGAAACCACAAATATATAAAATCAGTTGAAAACCAACCTCTGAGATTTATTCCTAGTTTAGAAGCATACTATACATCTCTAGAATATCTACCACAAGTATATCAATATATTCTTGGACTCGAGGATTTGAACATAACTGAATATGTATATTTTTTAATTCCCCAATCACTTTTTCTTTAGTCTTGTCTAATTAGAATACCACTCAATTGCTAGTTTTGGGGGTTATTCCCAACTTTTGACAAATGGAAAAAGGAATAACATTATAAGAAGTCCCAAAATCTATGAGAAAATTGTGTAAATTCTTACCAAAAACTTTGATGCTCAATAAGAAGGGTGGGACCCCTGTTTTTCCCCTAACAAGAGTGACCATGACATTTGCTCCACATGCTTCCTTTCTTTTGTCTTTCAATGTGGTGATTGCATTGTCTCTTTTTTTCTTATTAGAGACTCAAGGCCTCTTTTGGCTAGGACAACTTTGTAGTATGTCATACATGGAAATTTTGGCGTTAGGCTTCTTCAAGTTCTCGACTACACTATGTCTTTCTTCATTCCCAGTAATGTATCTATTGAAAGGAGGATTTTATTGTTTGTATCGGACCTTGGAATGTCTTATGGGTGTAGGGGGTTATTATTGCTTTTAGGACCAAGAGGAGTGGTAACTATTTTAGGAGGGATTCCAATAGTGAGTGGCTCCTTCCTATTTCTCAAGTTGTAATTATGTTTTCTACCTAGAAGGCATGCACATCAACAAATTTTGGTTCATTATCATCTTTGAATGGGAAAGAAAATTCTTCCTTCTTTGAGCTCTGTTCCAAGATTTCTTCACAAAAAATACATGAGCCTGCCATCATGGTGTTCATTTGAGTAGACTATTGGTTTGTATGTGAACCATAGATTTTGGTGGGATCTATGGGCTACTCTTGCACTCTTAGGGTTTTTCACCTAAAAGGAGAGAGATAGACCCCCAAAATCAAGGTGGTTTACTAGATCTAATGTATGTATGATGTGCTTAAGGCTAAATGAGATGATCTAAATGCAACTAAGCAATGCAATTGACTGATTATGAATGTAAAACCTAAGAAATGTGTAATGTTTGAAAACACAATGTGATATGCAAGCATGAACTAAAACATGAATGAATGCAAAACAAAATTGAAAGTAGGTTGAACAAAGTACACCTGGGAATTTGATGATGAATCTAGAGTGTCCTGAAAGCTTATAGAAATCAATGAAGATCACTAGTGGGACTCATTCGCCACTAATGGCAAATCAGTCCTGCTACTGGCAAAAACTCCTGGAAATTGGTTTCTGACTGTCGGGATCCAGAATTTGATAAAATATAGTTTTCTAGCCTTAAGGTGGGACTCATTCGCCACTGATGGTGAATCATTCCTTTCCCAAAATTCTATGAAATCAAGGACCAATTTTGTAGCACCAGATCTACACTTATCTTCTTGTTGGGTTAAAAGAATCAAATCTGAGAAAAACGGACCGTAGGTTGTCTCCAAGCTTGAAATATGATGTAGTTGACTTGAAACACTTTTTTGACTTATTGACCACCTTTCAACACCTAATTGCTTGACAAATCTGCATACACAAGTCTACAAACACACATGCAAAAGGGGAAAAATGGTTAAGGGTTAGGTTATGGGTATTTGCCTTGGTCAAATCCCACTTTGGTAATCAAACCCTTAATGAAGAAATGGAATGAAATGAACAAGGAAATATGAATAAACAACATGCAAATGTCCTAAACTCACCACAACCTTGTTGAAGAAATTTGAAGATATGTCAATGGCTACTCCAAGATGCTTAATTGATGCTTGAATGAATGATGCAAAGTGCTTGAATGGATGATTGGATGCTTGAATTAATTATGAGATTAGGAGATGTAAAATGAGGAGAAAAACACTTATTTATACACACTTGTTCCTTAGTAACCCAATAATACATCATCACAGGCCGACATAAGGTAATTTTGAATAAAAACCTAAAAGAAAATTTGAAATATTTAGAATTTGGAGCCAAGAGGGACTCATTCGTCACCCATGGAAAATGGATCCCACCTTGGACTTGTAAGTCGGTGTTGGGAATTAAGTCACATTTAATGTTGTTTGCTATGTTTACATTCAAAAATACACTTAATTAAGTCTTATGAGTGCATAAAGGGGTCAAATAAAGCATAAGAAAGGTGTAGATAGTGAAATTAAGCCTAGAAAAGTGTGAAAGCTCGTTACAAGACTTTAAAACACTTCAAAATAGGACTTGATAAGTGATGAAAAGGTGATTTTTAGGTGAATTGTAATGAAAGGAGTCTAGAAAAGTGTAGAAATTTTTTACAACACTTCACAACACCTTCACAAGATGCCATAATTTGAATTTTTAGGATTGGATGTGAATGTTTAAGTCACATTACAACATTAAATCAAAGAAAAATAGACCAAGCATCATGATGAAAGACCTAAAAGACCATGAAAATGTCAATGATCCATTTTTCTATGGTACATTTAGCCCCCACTTTAGTGAGAGGATGAACTTGCTTCAAACTCACACTAAAGTAGCCATGCATATCGAGAGGGAGGTCTAGATGCACTTATGCTTAGCAAGATGGAATGACAACAATCAAGAGGGATGATCAAGCCCCCAGGATGAAGATCCCATGGAAAAATAAAAATAAGAACAAAGGAACACACATGTGAAATAGAAGGAAAAGTCGGATGAAGCTTCGATCATCTGTCCAACTAGTTGTGGATTAGATCTAGGCTATTTGTGAGAAAAAAAGAAAATGCATACATACTCTGGGGTGATGGAACTCATGGCAGTCCGCCGAGTGAGAAGACCCAAAAGGTAAGATACATACGCTAGTTGGTATGCACTTACGAACACATAGGTGGCTATGGGGAAAGTCATGCTGCTGAATGGGCTTCCCGCTCAACCATATCAAAGTTATACCTCTTGATAACTTTAACAAGGTTCCACAAGAAAAATGTCAGTTTGTACTCCATGAGACAAGCAAATATTCATATACTTAGAGCTCATGAACAAAGAGGATAGTACCACAAGCATGCAAGTTGTGTTATGCAAGGTGGCCATGTGAATGCAAAATGCAAAAATGTAAAAATGCAAAAGATGTTCAAAGGAGTCTTGTTTAGTTCATGTGAGGTCTATCACTTAGGGAAAATTGTGTCTAATGAATTGAAGAGAAGACCAATCAAAGAATAGAATATTCACCACTTAGGGGATGTAGTGCATTGCATCAGGCCACCAAGAGGAATGTAATATGCTAAGATAGAAAACTTGGAAAGACCTATGCCAAGTCATATGTTTCTGAGTAAGGCTACTTCATGTAAATGAAAAAGAAAACTAAAGAAAGGGAGTTTCCCTCCAGAAAAGAACACACCAAACACATAAAGGATCTATGGATTTGGGGTCAGTATGTTCATTGCTGAAATGTTTTGATTAAAGAGCTCAGAACTATCATCATTCCCCAAAGCACATAGAACTAGAAGAATGACACAAAGAGAGCAAAAACAAAAGAAAATAAAGTCTATTTTGGGTCAACATGGAAGAGACATTTTGGTCTCAATGCTTTGCATTGTCCCCAAAAGGAAAACACAAGCGAAAAGAAAATGACAAGGAAGAAGAAAAAGCTTTTGGTTCAACATGAAGGAGACATTTCGGACTCAATGCCTTGCATCATCCCTAAAAGGAAAACACACAACAAAAGAGAAAAAGGAAATGTACGACATATACAAAAATAGGGATACAAATAGAAGAAGTGTACAAAGAGAGATAACATCAAAGGCATGTTATGGGGGAAAACAATACACACATGAAACTAATGAAAAATGTAAAAGGAGCTAGTAATGAAAATGTAAGTCAACCATTAACCGAGATATTGGTTTCTCAATCTTAAGTATTATAAGCAGAAAATGAATAATGTAGTTAAGAGACAAAGACAAATGCATTACAAGGAAAAGGCTAACAACTTCTTGCCCCCCACTGAGTGTAGGGAAAGAATGAGCTGAGTTAGGTGATGTGAAAGGATCATGCAATAGTGAGAATAGAAAATTCTACAACTATAGCATGAGGAGAGGTTTTTGATTTTTTAAGGGATGATAGGAAAGAAATCGGTATCAATGAACTAATACTTGTCTAGTATGTCCTTCAATGTCTGACATTCTTCGGTTCGTTGTCCAAGAACATGATGAAATTTGCAAAATGGTATGTTAGAATCTTTAGGATGGATAACCAACCTATTCATAGGTGGTAAAAGTATAAGGCCTTTGCTTAAAAGCAGTTGAAGTCTCCTTTCACATTTAGGTGGTGGATGGGTAGGAAACTTAAGTTTTTGCAATTTGTAAGTCCATTTTTGTTTGATAGATTCTCCTTTTTTATAAATGGAAGGAGGAAGAGGTCCTATGGGGATCCTAGCATCCTTGTTATTAGAATCATGTAATGGTTGTTCATGTGGAAGGATAATGTTTAATTCAGGAGGAGAATCAAATATCACTTTATCATCATCTCAAAGTCTCCAATATTCAAAAGGATGCTTTCCAACATGAGGAGGATCTTGATATCCTAACCCAATTGTGTTTTCTTTTGTTGGTCTTTGATCTAGAAGTTGATGAATATTATGCTCGGTTGTTGTATCACACCCTTGTTTGCTTAAGATAGTAAAGCCTTTTCCATATGTTTCTTCAAGATTGATGGGAGTGCTTGTAACTTTGTGATCATAAATGGTTGAGGATGTGGTTGTTTATAGGAACTAGGTCCATTGGATGGAGGAAACTTAGGTCCTTCATTGGTTTTAGGATGTAGGTATCCAAAGTGATCAGGAGGTGCAACAGTAGGAAGATCTGGTGGTTTCATGGATGGTTAAAAGGTTGCATTGGCTTGAAGGTTATCAAGACATTCACTTAAGAACTTGTTCATGCTATCAGCGTCTTCTCCAATGATGTTTACATCATGAAGAGGAAAATCATGAGGAGTTTAAGGAGCATGAGGAAGCTCAAGGTCATTAGGATCACAACCAAAGGAACAATTGGACATGTCTACTAAAGATTTTAACGAATTACAAAACTTATTAAAAGAAAAATCCATGATGAAAGTAAACTAAGATGAAAGAAATATAAGAAAATAGAGAATCTAGAAAGTAAAACAAAAAGAAACTACAGAAAACTGTAATGAAGAAAATACCTAAAAAATTCTTGAAAATGTAGTATAAAATGTGCAAGTGGATTGATTTGCCCAAGGTGGCAAATGAGTCCAGCTATGATATGTTTTTGTGTTTTTCAGAAAATTTAAAATGATTTTAATGCTTTTCAGATGCAAACTAAGGATGCAAATGCATATTTTCAATTTTTGAATGTTATGATATGCAAAAATGAAGTCTAAATGAGTCTTTCACTAATGCAATTTGAGAAACCCTAGGTTGCAAAAAAAAAAAGAAAAACCTAATTGAATGTTGATACAAATGAAACCTAGGATGCAAGATGCAATTGAAATAAAAAAGATAAAGTGCTCAATATGCAAGTTCACCAAAATGAACCATAGATTTTGGTGGGATCTATGGGCTACTCTTGCACTCTTAGGGTTTTTCACTTAAAAGGAGAGAGATAGACCCCCAAAATCAATGTGGTTCACTTGATCTAATGTATGTATGATGTGATTAAGGCTAAATGAGATGATCTAAATGCAACTAAGCAATGTAACTGACTAATTATGAATGCAAAACCTAAGAAATGTGCAATGCTTGAAAACACAATGTGATATGCAAGCATGAACTAAAACATGAATGAATGCAAAATAGAATTGAAAGCAAGTTGAACAGAGTGCACCTAGGAATATGATGATGAATCTAGAGTGTCCTGAAAGCTGACAAAAATCAATGAAGATCACCAGTGGGACTCATTCGCCACTAATGGAAAATTAGTCTTGCTACTGACAAAAACTCCTAGAAACTAGTTTCTAACTGTCGGGATCTAGAATTTGACAAAATCTAGTTTTCTAGCCTTAAGGTGGGACTCATTTGCCACTGATGGTGAATCAATCCTTTCCCAAAATTCTATGAAATCAAGGACCAATTTTGTAGCACTAGATTTGCGCTTGTCTTCTTGTCAGGTTGACGAAGTCAAATCTACAGAAAACAGGTTGTAGGTTGTCTCCAAGCTTGAAATAGGATGTAGTGGACTTGAAACACTTTGTTGATTTCTTGACCACCTGTCAACACCTAATTGCTTGACAAATATGCACACACAAGTCTGCAAACACACATGCAAAAGAGCAAAAATGGTTAAGGGTTAGGTTATAGGTATTTGCCTTGGTCAAATCCCACTTTAGCAATCAAACCCTTAATGAAGAAATGGAATGAAATGAACAAGGAAAGATTAATAAACAACATGCAAATGTCCTAAACTCATCACAACCTTGTTGAAGAAATCTGAAGATATATCAATGGCTGCTCCAAGATGCTTAATTGATGCTTGATTGAATGATGCAAAGTTCTTGAATGGATGATTGAATGCTTGAATGAATTATGTGATTAGGAGATGTAAAATGAGGAGAAAAACACTTATTTATACACACTTGTTCCTTAGTAACCCAATAATACATCATCATAGGTTGACATAAGGTAATTTTGAATAAAACCTAAAAGAAAATTTGAAATATTTAGAATTTGGAGCCAAGAGGGACTCATTCGCCACCCATGGCGAATGGGTTCCACCTTGGACTTGTAAGTGGGTGTCAGGAATTAAGTCACATTTAATGTTTTTTGTTCGGTTTACATTCAAAATACACTTAATTAAGTCTTATGAGTGCATAAAGGGGCCAAATAAAGCATAAGAAAGGTGTAAATAGTGAAATTAAGCCTAGAAAAGTGTGAAATCTTGTTACAACACTTTGCAACACTTCAAAATAGGACTTGATAAGTGGTGAAAAGGTGATTTTTAGTTGAATTGTAATGAAAGGAGTCTAGAAAAGTGTAGAAATGTTTTACAACACTTCACAACACCTACAAAAGATGCCATAATTTGAATTTTTAGGACTTAATGTGAATGTTTAAGTCACATTACAACATTAAATCAAAGAAAAATAGACCAAGCATCATGAAGAAAGACCTAAAAGACCATGAAAATGTCAATGATCCATTTTTCTATGGTACAATATGCAACATTTTGGATACTCATTGCATCTCTAGAAAATTTAATTGAACATGGTCCATAGTCTCATAAAATCTACACCCATTGATTCTCATATTTATATTAGAATAATCCATTGTATTTGTATTGTTAGTATTTTCTAATGAATTAGTTACACCTTCATTGTTTGGTCTAGTATTCCATTGCCTATTAGGATTCTACTAGTTATAGTTCATGTTTTGAAACTTTGATTTTTAACATTTCCACCATGTGAGTTTTTTATTATAATTATGATTAGCTATCTAAGACAGGTTTACCCTCAAACAAGTAAGCTCATTGGTGACCTATGATAATATTTTTTCATGGCCTCTAATTCAGATGATAACTACATGTAGTTTGGTTTATATATGAAGGCCATGTTTGATTTTGTTGCTCAAAGAAAGAGTTCCTTGTGTGACCCAACCCACTTGTGATATTCACTTTGTGTTCATTTCTTGGGTATGTTGTCATAGGGTTTGTGTGGGTCTAATTTTCTAAAGATTGATGAGGTAAAAAATGTGGTGATGTGTGAACAATACCAGCGATGAGATTTAGCAAAGAGGTATGGTTCATCAAGGATTATTGATTACAAGAGTATTATTTCTTATGTTAGGTAGACCTAATGAAGATAAATATCCTAAAGTTCCTCCTCCCGAAGGGTCCATTTGTTGTGATAAATTTAGGTCCTCCATATAGATATTTTCTAATGTAACCCTATTTTCTTCTAGTAGTCTCCTCAAGAATAGACTGGTTAAAGGGTCTAATGACCTAAGATAAGTCTATATTGCAGTTCATTCAATCATGGTGTATGGGGTTGCTAAAATTTTGAACATTTTATGGAATTTGGTATTGTAAATGCTCATAGGTTCATTGGGTTCTTTCCTATAAAGGAAAAACTAGTGCTTAAAAATAGTTAGATCTATGTAGATTTCAAACTAATTCAAAAAATTATTTTCTAAATCTACCCAAGTTATAATAGATCCATGAATAAGGTTTAGATTCCAATTTTAGGAAAAAATATCCTAAAAAATAGGGAAACAACCGACATACTATATCCTCATGTTGGATATATGCCATGTTGTAGATTTCTTTAAAGGTCTTTATGTGATCATCAACAATTTTAGATTCACCATACATGAACTTTGGACAAAATTTCTTGAGGTTCTTAGGAAATTTATGCAAAGGTCCTCCAACATTGAGGGGAGAACTTTCATCTACTTTAAAGTGTTCCATCTTGAATGGAAGAGGTATAATAACTGTTAAGGCACTAGACAAAGTGGGATTTGCAGGTTGATTTTTCACTTTGTTGTTTCCTATAATGTGAGAGTTCTAAGAGATCCCTTTTATTAGGAGTGGATTTAAGGATTCTTATGTTACTCTCAAGAGAAAAAGAGATGGTATTTTCCATCTTATCTGAGTTTGGGCCCTCCTTTAAGCGCCAATTCTATTGATGGTGGTTTTAGCACAACCAACTTATAAGTAAATCATATCACTTACTTCTCTTCAAAAGAAAATAATTATGCTTTAAGGTTCCTTTTAATTCAAGTATTGACCATTATGGACAACTAAGTGGTTTATGTGATTAGTTTCAATGAGGGACATTTGTTGGTTCTTCCTAGATCAAACTAAAACTAATATCACTTGATGAAAATTATAGATCTACTTTTGCATGTATCATTTAATATTTCAAGACATAGATCTATAAAGTGATTTTCATTCATGTGTTTAGAATCAAATAAATTTAATTTCTTCAAAGATCCAAATTATGACACATTTTTGTTAACTTTAAAGAAAGATCAAAAGAGTGATAAGGGTGAGAAGTAAAACTCAAATTAGATGGTTAATAATAAATTTCAACACATTCACCAGATTTGAAAGATTAGATGAGATCAAATAAAACCAATGTTATATAGATCAGTATTACACAATCTTATACATAGGAAAATATAACACCAAATTTTTCAAGTTGCATCAAATCAAATCACCATATTTGTGCATAGATATGAGACACATCCGTGTGTAAAATTTAATTACAACAAATATCATCATATTCTTCAATATTATGTAAATAAAATGAAATGTACTATCACCAAGATCATAATTTTTTTTGTAAAGAATAGGCTTGATCCTTTGATTTAATCCAAATATATCAAAAATATAAAATGCAGTAGAGTTCCATGTTGAAAATGTATATGTTTGTTGTAATTAAAAATGATTTATAGCCCCTAAAAGAGTTTCAAAAGGAGACATAAATAGCAACTAGGTGTCCCATAAATTTTGGATCTTTAAAGAGTTCAACTGAAACTTCAACCTACGTGACTTGCTCTAACTAAAACTAATTGAAAGTTTACAAGATGAGTGGGAAATCCAACTCCACTTCATCATTTATCAACTTGGGAGTTGATTTATTACATTTATTGAAAGTAAATAAACCAATAAATAATTAAATCCCTCTCTAAAGAACTATGCCAAATCTGGATAATGTTCCAAGAAGGTGTTGATTGTATCTATCAAGTCATTCACATTTGGACCTCTCTGATACTTGATTTTTATTCTTTGGGAAAAGGTTGACTACTCTAACTTCTCTTGTAACTCACAAAATCTGGCAAAATATTCCTAGACCTTCTTAATAATGACTTTAAAATTCATTATTTGATCAATGGCCTCTTCATTCATCAACAATTATAGGGACCCTGTGAGTTACTGGAGGATTTTGGAAGTAGGTCACACCAATGAGGATGTCTCCCAAAATGTACATGATAGATCTTTGATAAAAAAATTTATTCTCACCATAGTAGATTTTGTTGAATTTCTTCCTTTATTTAGATTGGTCTTACACTTTTTAAGTTATTTTTCCCTTAACAACTAGCCTTCAACCATTCTTTTGGAAAATCAAGATCTTCTCCATAAAAAATAACTGCCTGGATCAATTGGTTTAACATACCCAATGTTTACCCAATAGTTTTCACCTAAGTTTTAACTTAGAAAGTGAATAACTCAAGTTTCTAAAAATAAGGAAATGGAAATTTTCCTTTTCAATAACACAATTGCACATTGCATAAATAATTTCCACATTTTATTGTATAAATAAAATAACATTACATAAACCCAAGTAGATGAAATTCATCTTTTCAAATATAAATTACAATTGATCCTTGATCATATTCATATACAAATTCATAACTTACAAGAGTTCAAGGTCAAGGTGTCCTCATATGGATCACGCTTCTTCTATTCCACAAGCCTTGGTTGCCGACTACAAGAGGGATCTGCATCACCCAAGTGCTTTTCCTCCAACCACAAACATAGTGGTCCCCCACACATCTTCCTAATTGGAAAATGACCCTACCATTCAAAAAAGAGTTTGGTATGGAAACCTCTAATAATGCATACCTAATTATGGTGTTGTGTCCTACATAACTAGTATGGTCATACAACTATAGATACCCACCAACTATGTGTGACACTCCTAACTAGCTATATACAATCCTAGCACACAATGAACCGACAAAGTGTATGCAGTGACTTCTACACTTACTCTGGACAAAGTTTTCATATATATAATAATTCCACTTTGTATGAAGCAGTTTTGTATGTTCACCCACCCCCTTACTCGACTTGGAAACTCTACTGACCAATGAATAACTCTTCCCTTGCTTTGACCCCAAGGTTCAAATATCATAAACAAGATTTAATTCAAAGTGATGACATACAAATAATGATTTAATTGAAAAATTAGGTTTGACCCAACCTCTTGAATACCCTGTTACATACTTGTAACAATCTAGGACTAGCAACTGCCTCAAGTATTAAACTTCTTTCTTTTAATCATGGGAGTAACAACTCTCCTAGTTCATGCATAATTAGTTAATAATGATGACACCATGTCACTAAATGGACACACCTGGTCTCAATCCAAAGCACTGACAATATATCTGTGTGTATAATAATCTAGAATTAAACTTGATTTGAAGATTACTTCTTCGTATTGTGTTATGCCTAGTATGGCTTCGTCCTTCTAGGATGTCAACCAATTTGGTAATTCATGACATTAAATATCATTTAATTTGATTCAATATAATATCTTATGCTCATTCATAGTAATTTCCAATAATAAGTTAGCATAATAAGTTGTTTGATTACTCAACTAATAATCATTCAACTAATCTTCAAATTCTTCATGGTTCCTTCTGAGTTATCCCTTTGTGTTTTTATACAGGGTACATATATATGTATGTACATAGACAATCATATATCTATTCCTTCAATATAATGTACATATTTTCTCATTTTTAAAATGTATGATAAGTTTATCTCTAATTTGGAGAAAATTTTCTACTTGAGAGGAGTATGTGTTGAACAACACCTTAAAATATCCTCGCATTATGGCTTTGGTTTGATGAGATATAAAGTTCTCTTCTCTAAGATTATAATACCATATATAGGTATTAATATAGCCTTTTTTCCAAAATATAATATAGTATCATTCAAAGATAGTGAGGATGTATTTACTTATAATACATGTTTTAACTCTTATTCAAGTGTATACCCTAACCCTAGGGAATAAACTAATCTCCTACTTTCAAGGGTTATAAGAAATTGAGAAAGTAAGTTCTCCACCCCTAGTTAAACTACCAAATAACATCATTCCCTAGATATTTATGACATAATACTTCTATTAGGATTTCAATCCCTTTCACTTCAAAGCAACATAACTCATACAGATAATACAAATATAACCTTGTATTACTAGGATATTAACCTATTAGCCTATTTAGCTTCTCTTTGCTATGTTAATTAAGCAATATCATCAAGATAGTTGCTTATCATACTATTTAGATTCCCTAATCCGGCTTATATATAATCCAACTAAATGCATAAGCTCTCATAAACTATCCAATAGCAATAGTATGCATACAATGGTACCACAAACAAATTTCATACCATATTCAAAATTAGTTTCAGAATTAAAAAGATAAAGAAAAGTAGATATTTCAAGCATGCCTGGTAGAAACTAGCTCCCAACGAGTATCTTGCAACTCCTTTCTCAATGTACAATGGCTTTTCTTGCTACGTCCTTTATTCTCAACTCTCCTTGCTACTATTACTTCAAATGATATCAATAGCTAACCAACTCAACGCTTTCCTCAAACTAAAAAAATACTTTATCCTCTTCAAACTCACAACTATGCTACTCTCAAACTCAAAAATATGTTGCTTTCAACCTCACAAAAATTATTTATGAATGAACACGATGAATGGGAAAAAAAATATTGTACGGCAAATCTCTATTTATACAAAAATACATAGAAATTATCTACTAAAAGTAATCTACATTTTCTGCCACTTCTCATTTCCTTGCTAGTCGTGGGTGTTGCTGGGAAAATACAGTTGCAAATATTTCTTTGAAACTAACTCAATTGCTTCCCCATAATGCCACAACCTGGTTAGTGTTTATCCACTTACTATTTGTTGTGCATTATTTCAAAAAAGAACTCTTTAAAATATTGGCACATTGAAGTAAAAGTCTTTGCAAACTATCTTACTTCCCATCGCCCAAGTATGGGTTTTAATAGTAATCAACATTTCCTAGCTTTACTAAGTCTAAGCACCTCTTTTTAAGGCTACATAGTAGTTGTTTAGAACTCTATTTAACCTTGCCTTTATCGTGGAATTCTTGCCACTATTTTATATATAATATTTGGTGCCACAGTTGGCTACTTTTAATGTTTTAAAACATCATTTAGAAATGACTCTCTTTTTGCATCATGTGGCATATACTTGCCACCATATGCATGGCTTTAGCCATATAATATGGCTTCCATCGCATATATAAAACAGCAACAATAAGTATTTATAATATCATATTCATATTCATATATATATATATATATATAAAAACTTTATATTATAATATGTATATATATTAATATATATATGTACCCATATTTATATATATCAACCAATTATATATATATATATATATATATATATATATATTAACATTATTTAAGCATAATAATATATTTATATATTGATATGTATATATACAATACACACACATATATATGGGAATGTTTGCATGCGAACTACATTTCTATGTATGGTTATATGTAGATAGTAATATTTACGTATTCTCATACCTACATATGTACATGTGTATGTGCCATCACATATATACATACATATATATTCAATATACATACGTATCCATATATATATTCAATACACAATATATATCTCATGCTCATCAAAGGATTTTAACATTATAACTCAAATTGACTAAAAAATAAAAAATAATTGAAAACAACCATCCTAACTAAATCCTATCAACCCAAAAAGATATCAACATGGTTTGAAACTTACCGACACAAAGCTCAGACTAAATTGAAAATGTTTTCTAACCTATGTAGTGAGTAGGTGTGTCTACTCAGATAGGTATTCCAATGGTTTATATAACAATCTCCTCTCTTGGGTGATCATACTCTCCCTCCCCCTCTGGAGGGTTCAAACCTTTCCTACATCCAACTTAGTGCAATATGTGTGTAGTCAAATGATACATATAAATCCTATTCATCATATATCATAAGCATCATTAAAACATTTATAAGTAATTCACCAAAATGTATATTCATACATTTCATTCATCCATTGAATGTCATAAAATCATAATCTTGCATTTAAAATCATATTTACTCATAAAGGTAAAAGTAATTTGGTAACTTAGAAATGGGGTGTAACAAAATTAGTCTATAGGTTCAAACATTATTTTCTACAAAATTGAGACATAGTCTTCCCATAAAAGGAGATCCTCATCCACCTCTAATTCTAAATCTTGAGAAAATCTTGCCTCATCACTTATGTTGTGATGGGTTCTTAATGAATTCTTAATGTTCCTACCTACTAAGGCTTGTAAACTATCTTTCCATTCTGCTATAGTAGGTAGGATTCTCTTGGGGTCTGGGTGATGAACTTATTTGTTCAATGCATCTATGAGACTAGAAGTTGGGGTAGTTAAATATATAGGTCCTACTAAGTGATTTACATAGGATGTAAGTTATATAATATGAGCTTTTAGTTCTTATTTGGTGTTCTCATCCTTTTTCATCCACTCTAGTGTGGTTGAAATAGCTATGCAAGGGCTATTTATCCTCCTCTCTAGTCTACTTACCCAGATTTTCTTATTATATGTAATACTCCCCATGAATCATTTTTACTTTTGGCTTATTTACCATTGGGGAATCAACTTGGGCTATCATTTCACCTTGCTCATTTACCCTTACCATGGAAGTCCTAGCTCTCTTCTTAGTGGCATGAGCTTTGAACACCTCTACCAAAATAGTAAAATCTTCCTCCTCTTGGGTATAAGTCATTTTCATCTTTTGTACACTATAGTTAATTCATACTATAAGGATTAAAGATTTTGAACATGGAGATGAATGATGAGAAGGCAAAGGATTCACCATTGTTTCTTCCTCATGAGGTGGTGATCATTGAGTTTGGTCTTCCTCTTGAGCAGGTTCCTCTTACAACTAGGCATTTCTATTTTCTTCCATTTGAATCTCCTCCATATGAGTGTCCTCTTCTTCAAGTTGAGAATCATATTGTTGATGAGGAGGTGAAGGATTTGGATCCTGAGTTAGACTAGGATTTGGAGGTGGAGATGGAGGAAGAGGAGGAAACATTGGTTCAACCTCATTTTGAGGGGAAGGTTGCTCAAAAGCTGATGGTGGTGGAAAATGAGGTGGAGGAGAAGGTCTACAAGATTATTCCTTGATAGGAGAGAGAAATTGGAATGGGATGAGGAATAAAATGGAGATGAGGAAGGAGGTGAAGGTGTTCGTTAGATTCTAACTCTTCTCCTTCTTATTACAGGAACATGTTTCTTTTCATTGGATTCAACCACTCCTAGGTTTTCATTTTGTATGCTCCTAGTTATGGTGGCCATGGTTTCTCTTTTTCCCTTTGTCTTCTTGGTTGTAACATCTTTGAAAGATTCTCCTATTTTTTTGGTTGTAGTAGCACCTGAAGATTCTCCCACCCGGGTCTAATCTTTTCTTGAGTCCTAGGAAGTGGCTCTAACATTGAATGTGGTGCTTGTAGTCATATCTTAGATCTGACAATTACATTTATGCCTCTATTGTCTATAGAAGAATCCTCTAGGGTTGTCCAATCAACTATGTCCAATCGTTGGTTGAATACCCCTTCTATATTGTATGTTGGATGCAACACTTTTCCATCATCTTCTAAATCACTAGGATTTTTACCAAAATCCTCTTCTCTAATTATATCCAAATCCAACATGTAGTAGTCTTTTATTCTTATCTCTTCTCATCTAGGTAGTTATCCCAATGATCTTCTATTACAAGCTCATGCTTGTAGTATGCCCCTATGACAAGACCAATTTTTTCAATGGGATCAAACTTAGCTCTCATATCTCCAAATAAGTCCATAGTTAGGGGACCCATCTCTATTTCATTTATCTTATCTATTTGCTTGTTAGCACAATAATATATCCCAACTTTGATATGGAAGACATATCATGACTTATGTTTGTTCACAATCAATTTATGAATTTTGCAACTTGCCTGCTGAGTTCTAATAGGATGATCTTGTTACTTGGGTACTAGGGTAGTTTGTAAGGTGATTTTTGGAAACCAACTACCCTAATGTAAATGAATGTCTTGAATTGTATAGCTCAGCAGTTTCTTCTATTGACAACCTTTTGATAAAATCATTCTCCAAGCCCCAAATGATAGCAACGATTTAAGCATCATTAACTATGCAATAATGTTTCCTACTCTCATTTAGTTCTAATTGAGGGAGATGGTGATACACTCCAGTTTCCCCCATATGTAAATAACCTATTCTTCTAAATCCAAGAAAATTGGCATGATAAGCCAAAATATTGACTAAGAAGTCATGTAAAACTTACTAGTTTCCAACACATCACTTAGTTGATTATGAGAATTATCACTTATTATTGTGGCCTAGTCAATTATCTTCCCATTTGAAATGATTAATATGTAATAACACATCCGAGGATCTAACTCCTTGGCATATGGATATCCTTGGAATTTGTGCAACAATATGATATAATCCTTTGCATCCTCCTTAAGCTCACTTCTAAGTTGTACTTTGGACATCTTTTGTGTCAATTTTCTAGGAACAAGGAGAAGATTAGTATTAATGAAATAAATTGCTTGCCTACTAGTTCTATCATAGTATTTAATGGTTTTATCCATTGTGACTTCACCATATTTGGAATAAGTTAGGAGGCCAAATACTATTTCAACCATTTCAACATTGATGCCCAAAATTGTTGGAAGCTTTGTAACATGAGCATGAAGTTTGGATGGTTGTGTTGGTTGTTCCTATGTTGTCATTGATGTCAACATGGTAATAACTACATGGTGATAACTATATGGGAAGTTTGCTCGGTTTACCGGAAATTGTTCTATGTTGGTAATACTCCTTTGTGATGGATTAGTGTGTTGGTATTTGAGTCTAAAACTCACTGCAAGATCTGATATGACTCTAATCTCTTAACCATGTTTTATTGACTAATGCAGACTGCTATTTCTTGGATCTTGAGACATATTTTTCTCTAAACATAAATTTATCTTTGACAGAGTTTAACTTTGTATCCTACTATTGTTTTGTGTGAGTTATACTATGTGGGAGACTCCACATTCTACTAAGGTGAACATCCTTATACTGCAGTTTTGTTGATAGTCTCTTTACTGGTAGTATGATGGGGAATTAATGTGTCTTAGATCTGGAAGGTGTTTTCTTTGAGGATTATTTGTTGGTTTGGAGAATTGTGTTTTAGTCTTGGCCGACTCAATGAATGCAGTATATTATGAAGACTAATAGCCGACTTGGCATAATGCACTACATTGATAAAATGTTCAAATCTTATATGGTATCAACGAAGAAAGGTTTTGAATATTTTTGTGTTCATCCAATTAGGCCGACCTAATTGATGAATAAGATATTCTTGTATATATATAAGATGAAAGATAGAAGAGAGATGAACAGGAGAGTGAAGGAGAAAGTGTGTGTGTGTGTGCAAGAAAGTGAACAGAGGAGAAGATCAGAGCCTAAATGCTTTATTAGTAGTACAAATTTATTGAGTGATGTAGTAATTTATATTTTAAGCTTCAGTGGAATTGAACCTTGCACATTGAAGGTGTATTCCATCAATTCATTCTTTTGGAAGTGAACCATCTTTTGTACTCAGGATTGAGCCTTTTAAGGACAATGAGTCCTAGCAGTGATCCCCATAATATTTTGTATCTGGATATAATATATTGTGAGTTAACCCTCACCGTGGTTTTTTCTATTCTGGGTTTTCCATGTAAAAATCCTGGTGTTTTAATTATATGGGAAAAATAGGTTTTGAAGGAACCCGAAACCCTTTACAAAAAAATGTTGCTGCAACAAGTAATCAATAGCCTACCAACAACAACCCAACAACAAAAAAACTAGCCACCATGGGTGCCAAACTAAAAAAGAAAAACAACAACCAGCAAGACCCACCCACAAAACAACAATAAAACAACCTACAAGAGACTAAAACCCAACAAAAATAGAAAGAAACAAGAAACTAGTTAAGGCCACTTAGAGTTTTGGCCACCTCAATCTATTGGTTCTTATGTTTTTCAACCATATGCAACAGTTCCTTTTTCTCAGCATCAAAAGCTTTCTTCCATTCAGCCGAACCTCTGCCAACAAGTACCTTATCATCATCCTTTGCAACTTTTTAACCCTTGGCCTTAGCCATTTTCTCTTTCTCCATGATCTATGAGAAGATAACTTGATCTTCTCTGAGCTAACCAATTTTCTTAAAAAGAATTTTCAAAGCTTCTACACTATTCTTGACTGAGGTGTGGCTCACCTGCAACAATTTTTTAATATCACCATTTATACCAGCAACCTTGGCCTCAAGGGTATGTAGTCTTTCCTTGCACAACAACTTAAAGTCATTAAATGAACCTTCTAGTTCCACCATTCTATCAATGAGGATGTCAGACACAAAGGCCTTCTGAACATTCTACATATTCACCTTTAAGCCTCTTATCTTGATATTGATTTTATTGAATTCTTGCAAAGTCCATTCAACCAATTTGAAGGTACCTGTAGCCCTAGCCCTAGCCATATCCAACAAACCAAACAAAGAAGTATCATCTTCGTCTAGGTACACAAAATACTCTAAAAGAGGATCAATCTTCAAGGTTGGATTAATATATTTCTTTTGCTCATCCTCCACATTCAGAACCCCAACCTCCTTGTCCAGTGACACCTTAGGCATGTCATGAACTAGAGAATCCTCAATAGTCACCATTTTGTCAATATGAATCTTACCTTCCTCAGTCTCTTTGGAGTCCCTGGCCGCAACTACAGAATCCTTTTTCTTCAAATTGGCCAACCTCTTCGACAGTATTCTCGGTATTTCAACTGAACCAACATTACCCTGGGTCCCAACCTATAAAAATATTGGTGTTCATGTTTGTGATTGCATTGACTTATTTCTATTTTCTCTCTTGCTGATTTAGTCAAAATTGTAATAATGGTTAAGTGGTTTTTATTATCGGTGTTTGGAATACTAATTCACCCCCCCTCTCAGTATTCTATATTTTCAACAATTGGTATCAAAACTTGGTTCCTTAGAAGAAGCCTAACAGCTTGAGGAAGGTCCCAAAACTTGAACATGAAATTTTTTTTCCCTCGAAAATAGTCTCTACTGAATTTTTAGAAGAAATGAAAGCCTTGAAGGACAAGTTGATAAAAGAAAATGAGCACATTGAAAAGCTTCAAAGGACAAGTATGGGTGCATGCGATCTGTTGACTGAAGGAGAAGAAATCATCACTAGCTTGTTGGAACAATTGGATGAGAAGAAAAGAATTGAAGAAAGTCAAGAAATTTAAATTCAAAAGAAGATGGATGAATGTGCAAAGCTTGAATTAGATGCAAAAATCTTGAGATCTAATACAGAAAGGGAAAAGAGTTCTGAAGACAAATTTAAGATAAGCTCGACGATGCTTGATAAATTGATTACCTCTCAAAGAATGGAAAGCGATAAGAGTAGTTTAGGGTTTGAAAAAGGTTAGAGTTATAAAGCAAAGAAATTCACTCATAAGAAGACGTGGTAAAAAGAGAGACAAGTCAAGGAGCAAAGATGCAATTCTAAAAAAAATCCTGTAAAACAACATGATGCAAAAAGGTATTTATACTTCAATGGTGTTTGTCATTCCTGCAAGAAATTTGGTCATAAGGCAAAAGATTGCAAAAATAATGTGAATGATTCTAAGGGAAAGAATAATGGATATAAAGATAGTTTGTTGAATAAAAGGGAAAATGGAAAGACGAATGTTACTTGTTGTAAGTGCAAAAAACTAGAACATCCTGGTAGTAACAACAAAAGAAAGAAGAACATCTATCTGACGAAGAAGAATGATCAAACCTTTGATCTGGAAGAAGCAAGAAAAGAAATGGAAATGATTTGGAGAAAGGAATCATCAGTCTTATCTATTCCAACCTCCAGTAAAGATACTCCCGTCAATTTCTAAATGAGAGAAATGGTTAAGGGGGAGCAATCATTAGAAAATCTAATAAACCCCCCATTGGTACTTGTGTCATATCATGATAGAAGTATATTTAATGTGGTAACAATATTCAGGTATCTTATCAGTTGAATGTGTGAAGAGTGAGGTCTGCAAAATTTGAAAGAATGGAGGTATACACAATTTTTGAGGCAATCTACTTGCAAGTTGAAACATTTATTGCAAAATCATTCATAATAAAAGGAATAAGTTCAGATAAAATTAAAGGCCTATGTATTTTCGAAGAAGCATGCAAAGGAAGTTTAGAAGGGAATTCAGAGTTTTAGAATTTGAAGAAAATACCAGACAAGTTTGAAGTGAACTTTGGAAATAGGACTTCTATAAATTTCTTGATTGAAATTTTCAGAGGTATTTTTGTTTGCACAATATTTCACTTTTATTGATGGATAATTCAAAGATTGTGAATTGTGCGGATAAAGCTAGGTTGAAGAGATATATGAGGAATGCGTTGGAAGAATCTGTTGGTGCATTCTCTTGCATTCCTCTGAGAGTGTTTCCTACAGAAGATATCTATGCATATGTTTACAGTAAGATTGAAGAAATGTTGCCAGTTCAGTTGAATTTTCTTCAGGAAAATGAATTGAAAGAGAATCATGATGCCTACAGAGTATTAGTTGAGAAAAAGTTGGATGTATGGAGGAAATTTCCTTTGTTTGAATTTGAGAAGAAGTATACTCAAATGGTATTGAGCAGAATTCATGATGAATCTTTGTGGATTGATGAGGAACATCTAGTTAACAGAGAAGCAATTAGAGATGTAATTGGTCTATGTTCCTCTGGACCGGTTCCTAAATTGAAGACCATGAATGAGAAAGAAATAATTGAGGTTACAGGTGCGAGTTCTAAAGGAAAATAAATTGGGTTGAGATTGATTGTTGATCCGGCAATAAGGTATGCTATTGTGGTCATTGGCCATAAAGTTTGTATCCCTAACAATGACTACAGTTTCTACTGCTACGGTGAATATTGCTCTTGATATGGTATTAAGAGGTATGGAATATGACTTGTGTGAAATACTTCACATACATATCTTGAAGAATTTAAAGGAGATACATAGGAGAAGAAATAATACGTTTTGGTATGGAAATTTGGTTGTTTGTCTACTCTTTTAATTTTTGAAAAACTTACCAGTAATAGAAAGGTTAGAATGGTCAAATTCAGAGCCTATTTCCTATCAAATCGGGAGCTTCATGATAAATCTTGTTAGTGTGGATCCACAACAATCTGCCCTTGCTGCATTCATTGGAACATTTCAGATGAAGATGAACAAAAGGTCTAGGATTCTAGTAAGAGTTGTGGAAAGATACTCTAGAAGCATAAGTTTTCTTGTGTCTACAGATTTTTGTCACATGGAAGCAGTTGAATCAAGGTTAGTTTGGATATCTAAATTGGATTATGAAGTGTAAGAGGATGAAATTGAGCAATATGCTAAAATTCTCTTGGAAATTCCTAAGCATCTCAATGAAGAAAGTACCTCCAGTAGTGTGACCAGAACAAGGAAGAAAAGGAAGAGTGTAGTGAAGCTAGAAGTTACAGAAGGAAGTGAGCTTTAACATGAGCATGAAAGAATAAAAATTCAGAGAGCTTTGGAAGATTTGCAGAAGGTTATTCCTGATGCTAATTTTAATTCATTTATTTTTGTTGTGGAGAATATCTATGGCATGGTTAATTCTTTGAAAGTCTACATCTTCAGACTTGAAATGTCTGCTGGAAATAGGTTTGATGAAGAAGATTTGAATGATATCAAAGGAAAATGTGTGAATACACATGATCGAGTAATGAAGGAATTGAAGAGTGTACAAGATTGTGAAAAAGAGGCACAAGAACTGCTTTCCTTTTGTCTAGATTAGCATGACAATACATTGGATATGAGAAATGAGTTAAGGATGAGTGAGTCTCAATTGAGTACTTAGGAAGATACATATAGGTTAGCAGAAGATAAAGATAATCAGAGGTGGTCCTAAATTGTGTAGCTTCAGGAATTTTTTTTCTCTCTGCAGGACCAAAGAAAAGATGTTATCAAGAAGTTTGTGGTACTCAGAGACATCATTAAAATCATACATACTTTTGTTTCTAGTGCTCTTGGTTGTATTGGTGAATTATCAGAGATCAATCTTCTAGTCTAGGTAATACTTTAATAGATGGTATAGAGTCTCTAACCAAACTTGAGCTATTTTACAAGACTCATCAGTGCAAAAGGTTCATGGGGAGAAGGTAAAGCATCATGGAAGGCTATTCTGGAGAGTCTCAGAGGTTCTTCTTCAGGTTAATTTTGTGTTCATATCTTTTTGACTACATTTTTTATATACACATTTATACTAGAACCCTTCCTTTGTCATTAATGTCAAAGGGGGAGAGATAAAGAGATGGAGAGATAAAGAATTATAAGAAACACTTTTGTGAAGAAAAATTTTGATAGGGGGAGTAGTCATAACACTCAGTTGCAATATACTTGAATTTTTTTTGTCATGCATGTTGCCATCAATGCCAAAGGGAGAGATTGTTGGAAGCTTTGCAACATGAGAATGAAGTATGGATGGTTGTGTTGGTTGTTCCTATGTTGTCATTGATGTCAACATGGTAATAACTACATGGTGATAACTACATGGGAAGTTTGCTTGGTTTACTGGAAGTTGTTCTCTGTCTGTAATACTCCTTTGTGATGGATCAATGTGTTGGTATTTGAGTCTGAAACTCACCGCAAGATCTGATATGATTCTAATCTCTTAACCATGTTTTATTGACTCATTCAGACTATTATTTCTTGGATCTTGAGACATCTTTTGCTATGAATAGAAAGTTATCTCTAACAGAGTTTAAATTTTTATCCTACTATTCTTCTATGTGAGGTATACTATGTGGGAGACTTTGCATTCTACTAAAGTGAACATTCTTATATTGCACTTTTGTTGATAGTCTCTTTACTGGTAGTGTGATGGGAAATTAACGTGTTCTCAGATCTAGAAGGTGTTTGCTTTGAGGATTATTTGTTGGTTTGGAAAATTGTGTTTTAGTCTTGGATGACTCAGTGAATGCAATATATTATGAAGACTAATAGCCAACTTGGCATAATGCACTACATGGATAAAATGTTCAAATCTTATATGGTATTAACGAAAAAGGTTTTGATTTTTTTTGTGTTCATCCAATTAGGCTGACCAAATTGATGAATAAGATATGCTTGTATATATATATATAAGATGAAAGATAGAAGATAGATGAATAAGAGAGCGAGAAAGAGAAAGTGTGTGTGTGTGTGTGCAAGTAAGTGAACAGAGGAGAAGATCAAAGCCTAAATGCTTTATCAGTAGTACACATTTTTTGAGTGATGCAGTACTTTATATTCTAAGCTTCAGTGGAACTGAACCCTACACATTGAAGGTGTACTTCATCAGTTCATTCTTTTGGAAGTGATCCACTATCATTGTATCTTGGAAATGAGCCATCTTTTGTACTCAGGTTGTGAGCCTTTTAAGGGTAGTGAGTCCTGGAAGCGAGCCCCGTAATATTTTGTATCTAGATATAATATATTGTGATTTAGCCCTCACTATGGTTTTTCCCATTCTAGGTTTTCCATGTAAAAATCCTAGTGTTCATGTGTGTGATTGTATTGAATTTTTTCTATGTTCTCTCTTGTTGATTCAATCAAAATTGTAATAATGGTTAAGTGGATTTTACTATCGGTTTTTGGAATACTGATTCACCCCCTATCTCAGTATTCTAGATGTTCAACAAAAATCACTTCCCTTGATGCCCTAAATATCTTTCTCTTTCTTGTTTTAGTGTTGAGCACATGCCAATACCAACTCAGACGATTAGACTGATACTAGAAAAGTAGTAGCGTTTGTCAAGCCTAATAGTGCCATGGATTAGGCATGAACTATCCTATCTCCTTATTTATTAACCCTTTGCAAGAATTCCTCAATATTCAAATGGCTAGGATTTGTATCTCCAATCTCGTTGTATGGAGAGAACATCTTTGAAGGAGGGTGGTAACCTTTGAATTCATACTTCATCTTTTCTTGGTCACCTTGCATATCTCTTGCACAATTTGAACAAACACCATCATTAGACAACATCAAAGTTTTACAAAAACATCACTCTTAAGTCCATATTTAGCCATCACCTAAATATACTTCACTATTGGTCTTTGAGACTTATCAATAACTCCTATTAAACAAAGTGCAAGGCTTTAGATTTATACTTAGTGAAATTTGTATTATGTTGGGAGTTAGGCTAAAAATATTCCTTAACTCATCTTAAATTTCATGAAATAGGCTACATTACTGCAGTTTAAAATTATTTATTGATTTATAGGTTATTGGAACCTCTAAAAATAATGGGGGTGAAGGATAATTATTAAGTGCTATCACACCCACTTTCAAGCTATTCCATTCAAGGATAACCCTAGAGATCTCAATGCAAAAGAGAAAGAGATCTTGCAATAGGGTTGTCCTAGGGGCTGAAATTAGACTAATAAGGGGTTCACCACCAAGTAAGAACTTGGAAAAAGACAATGAAATGCAGGATGTAACACTAAACCCTAATTTAATGTAAAGACCTACAAAATGACCTAGAAAAGTGATTGAAAAAACACATAAAGCTATAAAAAGGAATAAGTGCACCTGGAAAATCTAGAGATAACTTGGAGGAGCTCCAAAATGCTAATTTTTTTGACTTTTTGACCTACTGGGACTCATTCACCAATTTGGGTGAATCAGTCCCAGATCTGGATTTCTACATAAGAACCTATTTCGGGAAAAAGGGTATTTGAATCTACAAATAGATCTACAAAACACCTACAGTGGGAATCATTCACCACTTTTGGTGAATCAGTCTTGTTCCATTTTTCAGGAATTTAATGTTCTGATTTGCACTTCAACACCAACTCTTTCCTTCCAACTTGAATTTTAGATTCAAATTTGTGAAAATACCTACAAAATAGAATATAAACTTGATTTTCTAATGGGGGGTTTTCCTTGGTCAGACCCCTAGTTTGGTAATTAAACCTTGATAGAAATGAAACATGCATGAAAATAGGAATGTAAACCCTAGCCTTAAGTGTGTATAAGACTAGGAAATTTAAAACACAATGCGATTCTATTCTAATGTGTAAGAATATGATGCAAGAATGGAAATATGAAGATGGGTGACTCACTCGGTGAGATCTCTAATCACCCCAAATGAGCCCTAATGATGCTTGTACCTTCCTTAGGCTCAATGTAGAGTGATAATGTAGGATGGAATCACTTAAGAAACAAGTCTTTAGGCTTGGATTGATGGCTAGTTGCATCTCCCCAACCTAGAATCCATCATGATTCACCATAGGCAACCATGATCAACCCTTGAAAATGCTATATTTTGAATGAAAGTGAGCTTGAAGACCTACAAAAACACTTTAATGCTGCGCCAAAACTTCAACTTTGCTTTCCTTTTCAACTTGAATGCTTTTGCCTAATGATTTTCAACACTTATCTCTTGAACTTGCTCTTGAAAATGCTTGCCCAAATTGCTTAGATGATAAAAATGACTTAGAAACTTGCTTATATAGGTATTGACACCTAATTGACCATTATTTAGATCTCAAAGGCCGACATCCACCAAAATTTTGAATTAAAATGGTGAATTTCTCGCTCAAAACTCAAAAATGGGACTCATTCACCACCCTTGGCGAATGAGTCCCACCTTAGCTTTTTGAGGTGGGTTTTTGAGATTTTCAATGTTTTAAGTGATTTTATGAGATCTTTAGGTGAAATAAGCCTCGAGATCCAAAATAATGGGTCTTAGGGGCCTATAAGTGATGATTTAAAGGGTAATTAATACAAGGGTACCCAAGATAGGTCCAAATTAGACAATGAATTGTACTATCTCCAAGAAGGGAGTACAATTTCGGATGTAACAGTTATATCGAGCTTCAAGGATCAAGGGTAACCTCTGTTGTTTGATTTAAAAGATTTGTGGGTGTTAAAATAAACCCCTGATCACCAATGACCGAAAACCTCATAAAAAGCGTTAAGATGATCTTGTCGGAAATTGAGGTTTGGGAACATTATCACTTATCTCAAAAGGTCATTAAATGTTAAGATGCAAAACCAATCTTTGATGTCTAAAAGATTACCCACTAAGTTGGTAAGGAAAAAATCATTAAGGTAGAATCATCGAAGATCAAGGTTTGAGAATAACCCTTACCCTTTTGTGTTCCAAACAGATAGGCTTTAAAGAGAATTCTCAATCATCGATAGTTGAAAGGTTTTTCATAAAAATGCTAAGTCAAGACCCATTAAGGATCAAGGTTCGAGATGAAGGCCAAACTCTAATTTTTAAAAAAAACATTAAATCATTTAGAGGTTTGGGGCCTAATGAAGTGCAATGACATCATCAAAACAAACTTTAATCAATGTGTTGAGATTCAAGAGGATTCAACAAGGATTTAAAATAAAAACATAAGCAAAAATTAAGACATGCAAAAAAAACAAGAAAAACAAAACAATGAAACCCAAACTTGAATCCCATGAAAGGAAAATACAACACGACACAAAAGATTTAAAAAAACAAGAAAAAAAGACACAAACATAAACACATAAGAAGAACAAGAAAAAAAAAACAACGAAACCCAAACTTGAATCCCATGAAAGGAAAATACAACACGACACAAAAGATTTAAAAATAGGACACAACATAAACACATAAGAAGAAAAAACACCATTAAACTAGGGCTTGATTATGAGAACCCTACCTGGTTCAAATTGTGAAACCCACAAAGAAGCTGAAGAGACCAAAGCAACAAACATGCCACACACAAGCAAAACACAAACATAGAAAAAACACACAAATGCACGAGCACACCACAATTGCTAAATCATCAAGTTCAACACAAGTAACAACGAGAGCTCAGATTCACAAATGCAATGAACTAACATGAGCTCAAATGACAATAAAAACCCATAGGATTCATGCACCAAAACAACCATCAATGCCCGTTAGTAAAATTAATGTAGTTAGTAGGTGAGTCAACAAGACATGCGCCTCATTGGGGATCAGAGATTGGGGTTACGACTAAAGTCATGATGAAAGGGCTTGGTTGTGATGACCCTCGTAGGGTTGGGCTTAGAATCCACTACATAAGTACGTCTTCTCTTAAATTTAGTCGGAAGATTTAGTTTTGTAGAATATGCGTAAGGCAGGTGAATTGTTTGATAGAATGCTTGGAGTAAAAGGATGTTGTGGACTGCAATGATGGTAGGCTATGCACAAAATAGATTTGTTCAAAGGGCTCTAGAAACTTCCAACCAAATGCAATTGGCAGGGGTAAAGCCAAATTCAATAACCTTCGCCAACATCCTTGCTGACCGTGTCAATATGGGAGCTTTGGAACAGAGCATGGACATTTCTCTTTGAATATTTCAAATAAGCAGGGGAGTATGGAGCCTAAAAATGGAAAATAGTTTTATGGGTCATCTTAAGAGTAAAGGGATGGTTGATATTGAAGTAGAGTATGGTAATGGTGATGTCTTAGCATCTTGACAAATATTTTGGCTGGTAAGTTGTTTTACTTCAAAAAAATCTTTGTTAGTTTTGATTATTTTTCAAGGTAACTTTCATGGCGGGGTGGTTGATGGTTTCCATGTATATTTTTTCAAATTTATGTTATTACAAAATTTCTCATTTATTTAATACATCACAGGGGCTTAAAAAAATTCAAGTCATAATGCAATTTCTTATCATTCTTCATTTTTCTATTGTTTGTAACATGTTAGATCTTCAAGTTAATGAGTTATGGATATCAGTCAAGTGTCAGCAACTTACTAGAAGCCAAAACCAAAATACTGCATAGAGTAAAGAATGATGTTGGATATGATAACAATAATGGAAGTATTGGAGGAAGTGAGAATGCAAGTAGCGGTTTGGATATCAGAGAAGGCAGTCATAATGGAAGTGGCACACAAGTGAGTCTTTTCATTTGTAGCTTGCCTGGAGAAATTACGAATCTAGAAAGTCATTGACAACAAAAGTGGCATGCAAGTGAAGATCTTCTAATTTCTGCTTTGCTTACGAAGGTTACATTTTGTGTGATGTTCTTTCCTATCATTAAGTTACTACTTATTTATGTTTCGACAATTTAGAAACATGTAATGCAAATTATCCTTTTGTTATGTATATTTTTACTGCAAGGGTTTCATTTTTCTTTAGATCTCGCAAATATTTTCAAAATAGTTAGAAGCTGAAGCTGGTTTTATGTAGGGTTTTGGTCTTATCTTTATTGTTTGTAGGTCTTCTTTGGATATCATGAAATAAAACCTTTAAAATGCACACTAATCAAAATGCTGATTACATGTAATATAGAGTTGGTGACAATGCTTCTTTTGGCTCTACTCATAAACTAATTAAAAGTATTCTCAAAACAGTGTTTGTAGTGAACAATTCATTATTCTATACTTTACTTATGTTGTCTACAAAGTACTACAAGCAGGTGTGCCATATAGCACTACCGGCAGTATTTAATGAATAATTTTAGACCGTAAGACATTCTGTCAAAACTTTCCCAACACAAATCTCTTTGCAATGAATGTTTGATCTCTGAACTTTTAAACATGTCATTTAAAATTAAAAGTTAGTAAAGGTTACATTAAATGACAGATGGATATTTAAATAGTTGTATGTAGTAAGTGCTTTTGGCAATGATAAAGTGCCCTGTGAGGTCAATATGAAGTAAATCTATTTGGGAATAACAATATCTGAAAGGTCTTTGTCTTTGATTTTAGATAATATAGGTAATAGTTGATCAACATCTAGATGCGAAAATTAAGTATGTAATCCTCTTTTTCCCATAAAGTATCTTATGGTCAATTTTCTCATTTGTTGCTTTTCTGACCAGCTTACAATTCATTTCCATTTTGTAAATATTGTCTTCAAGACAATCTGCTTTCTGTTCTATAAAAAATAATCTAACATGTAAAACACAATTTAAGTTCCCAAGGATATGATGCTCACATGATATGATATTGTTGTTCTTTTCGGTAGAATTGCTTGATATGGTTCATGTGGGCTCTATTTCATTTAAGAAACATGGAAGAAATTTTTTAGTGAGGAATCAGGTCTGGGATATGCCTTTGCTTCCTACTTTAATAGTCTAGTATCTACAACCAGAACCTAAGACCAAAATAAGATGGCAGGATGATGGGTGCTAAGATGATAAAGTATTGCCCATTTGGAATATTAGTCATTTTCATTATTAGGTCATCTTAGCAACACTGTTCTATCATCTTTCCAATGTTCTTTAATCTGCAATGTGATTGAAAGGTTACCATCAATATTATCCTTGTCAATTATCTTGTTTTGCTAGTGACTTGCTAATAGATTTTTATAAAACATGCAAACCATCATGTTTTGGATTGAAGCCACAACAAATGCTAATTTTCAGGTATGCGTGCTTAACTGCATTTTATGTTTTGTGGAATGGTCGAGTTATGAGTTGCATGATCAAAGAAGATTGATCAGTTATAAAGATGGAATTAACGAGTCATAATTTGATCAGGTTTTGTTCTACTTTGTGTAAGGGAATTTGTTTTGTTGTTGAGATTGATTTGTTTCCATCTTGTCTGCTATGTATTAAGTTACTCATTTGGGTGTCTTATCAGGTGTGCATTCATTTTGAGAATGGTTATAGGCCTAAAGTTATATTGATAGGCATTTCCAACTATATTATCTATCAAAAATCCCCTTCCATTATGCTTTGATGGATGTCCATACCCTTACCAACAAAAATGAAACACCACAGCTGATAGAAAGGGATACCCACCACTCCCTCCAATTCCTTCAATACTATTGATTTTAGAGAGGCAGAGCCTTAGCCTTTTAGTTGTTCTGCATGAAATTGCTGAAGTAATTAACACCCAGAGTAGGAACATTACACACAAAGGGTCAGCGAAGCAAGTCTATTCCAACTATACTACATGTGGTCGTCAGCAAGCAACAAGAATAATATACTCAATACTGATGACAACAGTCATTGAGCAACATGAGCAGGCCCTCAAAACTATCAACTCTCTTCTTCTACTCTAGGATAATGCCAAAAGACGAATATCTGAGACAGTAGAAGAATAGGCAAAAATGTCCCCTTTCCCAAGAGACGGGTTACCAGAGGAGAAAACTCAACTATTGCTACCATGACAAGTATGGCTTGGTAGCAGCCTCCCAATGTACCAGTGCAACCCCATGCCAACACCAGCAGGGCTACAACAAGAAGCCCAGGAGGTAAGCCAATCTCTTCCTGATCATGGTTTTTTATAATCTGGTATAAAATGATTAGAACAACCCATCATCCTTTTTTGCCAAATCTCTGGAACCACTTATTTCTAGTCAATTTTCTTTTATCCCAGAAATACCTACGTGGTGAATACTGAATAGTATCACAAAACTGTATAGGCCTAGAAATTACTATTACTCTAACGGATGTTACAAAAGCTATTTTGGTTTGTCTTCTCCCACGGTCAAACAATTTATTTCCCAACATAACTCATCATGAGGGTAGAATGAGAAATCCCTATGTTTTAGTCATCACAAGAACCAGTGGCTGGAGGCTATAAACAGGCATTTTAAACACCACATCTAAAGATTAAAACCATTCAGAATGCCTCATTTTGTTCTACACAAGTATTCTTCTTTGTCATTTTCTTCTTCTTTAATTAAACTTTAACTTATCGTAGAACAAAGAAAGAATTCGGTGACCTGAATCAAATGGTAAGCTATTTCTAAAATCTTACAAGACAATGGAGCTTTTCAGGCACATACCATCTAAAACAACAATAAAAGAAAAAGAGCATAAAGGTAGGGATCTGCAAACTTCTAGACATTAAAATATCTATTATGGAATTCCATAATGGATTGCCAACAGACCAACTAACAAATATACAAAATCTAGAGCTGCATAAAAACTCGATTAAATTTCTTCTGCATCACTCACAGCCTCTCAAAAATGTTCAGAGCTTTCAATCCACAGATCAAACTTTTATTTAATATGAATTTCAAGAGATCAAACTATCATTTTCAATCCTCCACAATATTACCCCCCAAAAATCAATAATCTATCTTTTTATTAGCAAACACATTCAGTGGTCACGAGTTCTATGCACATGTTATTGGTTCAACTAAGAATATATATCAGTGGGTGGCCTGATTTGATTTTCATATTTGGGTATTGGAAAATAAAGATTTACTCAATTAATGTCTTAGATCTCGTCCATTCGTATGGGTCAATTTGTGTTATTGGTTTGGTTGATTAGCGAATTATTACAGCTTTGGTTCATTCTGTTATATTTAGTTAACTAGGGTTTATGGGTTGTAGTCAAATGGTGAAAATTATTCGAATCCATTGACTTGATTCTTCCATGTTTTTCTCAAGGTGAGTCATTTCTTTATTATTTTTCAAGTATATTTGCACATTTGCATTGAACATGAAGATAAGGCAGAGTAAATTTTTATGTTAAATCCTAACCAGCATGCTCCATTGGCCTATGAGACAAGGGAACTTTATATTTTACTTTACCTGTATTATTCAATTTTGTACCTCTTTAGGTTTTGACTCTTCAATAAAGCTTGTAATACATGAGATCTCCGCAGATCTGTCTAAGCCTTGAGGTGAAGATGGACTGGAAATACTTTGTTTCGTTGAGTTTGGGTTATGACATTGAAATCAAAGAAGTTACAGAAATTGTAGAATAAATGAATAAAGTGAAAGGGTCCTCTGGTTCACAAAATGAGGGTTCTCATATGCCCAAGGGTCATGTTTTCTAGACAAGATAGTGGATACAAAACAATCACTTTGGCATGACATGTTAGTAACAATGGACAAGTTCTGCCCCTGTATAAAAGTTGGTAAATAGTAGAGATAATTAATTTTTAACTAACTTTATTCTGTCTTTTCCTTCTTTCATCATGGATTATTCGATATAGTATGGCTGCTAGCCCTTCCTTACTCAGGTAGACCTAAGTATTTGTAGTGTTTAAGCAAATTCATGCCACCATGTCTCTCCTCATTTGTTAGCAAATATGTGTAAAAACAAGTAATTTATGATGTTCAAGTGTAAGCCTTGCATTGTGTACTTTCAATAGTCATAGGTCTTGAACTACTTGAACTATTGTTTATAGGTGAGTAGAGGGTGAGCAAGTTTCTTGCATATGCAAATGTAGGGTTCTTTGTTGATTAGGTTTGTGTCTATTTGGGTTTAGTTGAGTCTTTTACCCGTGTGTTAGATAAGGCTCAAGGAAAACTTTGAAACAATTATAGAGATGTCTTGATACATCAAATGGGAATGATGTTACTTGACTGTACGAGCATATGATACTCTACAAATGTCACTACACATTTTTCCATAGTACATGCTAGAGTAGAACAAAAACTTGTTAGCAGCCCTAGGAATCAAATAGGGCATGCTTCTCTTCTAGTTGTATTTTGTATGTGTGCATTCAAAAATGTTTTTCTATGCATAGAAGCTTTTTTATAGTTCAAATTTCATACATTGAGTTTCAATCTCATGACCAAGATTGGGGAAAAACAATCCTTACCAATAAACTTACACTATGAGTATCAAATTTATATACATAAAGGCAACATGTATAAGAATATAAACACCATAATCAAGGCACATGAATTGTTTGGCACAATGCCTCAGATTTGCCCTCTTACCAAATATGCCCAAAATGGATATGTTAAATAGTGCATACATGTAGTATCTAGTATCTTTATCTTTCATAGAGCATGATCTTTTTTTTATAATCACAAAGACTCTAATAACTATAACAATCAATATCACCATGCAACTAAATTAGAAAGATGAGTAGTGGTTGTATATTGGTGTTGTTGGCCCTAAAGTTTTCTCAAATGAAACTACTTGAAACATGGCTCATTGGATTTCATTATACTTAGGCAGTACATAACTTTCTATACTGAGAAAGATGTCTTCCAGGTCACCAAATCAACGAACTATTTATTATCTTTTAATTCAATGTTGTACCTTATAATAATACACAGTTTTATACTATGATAATGCACTTCCATTGCTATGTTTTTATTTTATTCATTATAGCTAGACATCCATATGTAGCCTCTATGTCCTCTTTCTAGTCAAATTGAAATTAAATAGTTTGGTAGAATTATTGGTGTTACTTATGTTCTTGATAAGATAAGCAACATTTACAAGGCATTGTACCCTTATACAAAAAGGCCCCAAGGGCAGAGAGTTTAAAGAAATAAAAGGTCCAGGGTCTCATGCCACAAACTGACCAATGACAACATAGAGACAACAAAACTAAAACATAGATATAACTAGAAATAAAATAAACAACAAGGACACCCTACTTGGGAAGATTTTCCCATTCCTCCATGAGGAATTTGAAAGCATTCTGCTTCTACGAGATCAAGTTGGGGTTTGTTGCATTGTCATGTTTCTTTATCTCATCATGTAACATAGAGGCAAGAGTGACAATAGAATGGTGTATGACCTTGAGAGTGAAACAGGAAAGGCTATTGAGCTTCCTTTCCAAAGTTTCAACCCTAGTCATAGGAGTCATGCAATCCTAAGTCGTCTTCTCATAGCTAGGGTAGTTATCTTCCTTGTGTTCTTTCATGGGGGTGGAATCCTCTGGTTTATTTAGCATAGCATTGAATTCTGGGAACAAACTAGGACCATCAACATACATCTCCACTTCCTCTGCATTGTCCTCATCATTGCTTTCCTCATCCCTCTTATCCTGCTCTGAGTCACTGGAGATCTCATCAACTATTATCTTAGTGGCCTGCTTGCCAGCCAGCCTATGTGATCTTTAGAACACTAGGGTTCTCAACATTAGTGGTAGGGTCAGTATCTTTAGTATTATCCTCTTTGTTTATGTTTTCATTGTTCACATTAGTCTCCTCATTGGAGGCAGCTTCCTCCACATAGAAGGTGGCTTTTTTATTCTGTTTGTTGGGGGTCTGTTTGCTAGGATTTTTGGGAGGTGTATTTTTAAGCTCACACAACCTAATAGGCACATATTTTTGACTCAAATTTTTATGGGTTTTAGCCTTTTTGTGTTGCTTGGTTGGGGTTTTGGACTAGGACCAGTGCTAGCTTGTTTAGCAGGTGGAGATAATTTTATTTTAGAAGAGGGTTTAACAAAGTCCTAAATGCAAATGTCAATAGGGCTTTCAAGTGGAAGAGGGACAATAAACAAATAATCCACAAGGGTAGCCCTAATTGTCTTGGGGGGACAAATAGCCATGTGAAAATGGTATAACCTAAGAATCAAATCTTGGTGGAGCGCGATGAGGGACTTGTCAGGGTTCTTAGTAGACAACTCAGTTGCCTCCTTGATAGAAATTTCAAGAGAAGATAGAAGGTAAAAAGGAAAGATGATCAATAGACGATTTCAAAAATGATTTATTAGAGGCATGTGGTAATAGTAATATCATTTGTACCTACCTTCAAGAGTAACATATTTCATTAACACTAGGGATACTTGGTCCAAGGAGCGAGGAGCTTACCATGGTCATAACCCACATGCAATTTGATAGGGTTTCAACTATTTTTGAAGAATCAATTCATGTTGTCTGTGTCTTGAACCTTTGTGTGCCTCTTAAGTTTCTGTCCATTGCAAGAAAGGCCAGTGGCATGCAAAATGACATCTTTATTGAATTCAAAAGAAATCCCACCAACTTTAACATGTCTTTGGTTCCAACCATTATTGAACTGAATTGAAGGATTCTCATCATGACCATTGAGACTCTCCATCAACGGTGCAATCCCTCTCTCCACAAAAATATGCCAAAGGAGAGGATCTTTCTCGAACTCTTCAGAGGAGCTAGGCTCCATTTTGACCCTTTCACCACCCATCGTCAGTTGCAGATTAAGTTGGTAACCATGAATATGTTTCTCTCTGTGATGACTTTTGTTAGTGTTGCTTTCTTGTTTCTCTCTATGTGTTACTTCTGTTAGTGGTGTTCTCTTGTTTGGTTTGGCACCAAGTTCTCTCTTTAATTGCTCTATTGTTAGTGGTGTTCTCATGAGCAATCTGTGTTGAGAAAACAAGAACTAGAAGCTTAACTTTGAAAAACCTACAAAGTTTTTTTGCATTATTCCAATCGATATCAATAATTGTGCCCACATTTGCATACAACTTCTACTACATGTTTCCTTACACTTTTTCCTTTGATTGTTGAATTCAATTGCTTAACTTCATTGCAATAGAAAGAGCTTGAATCCTTCTAAATAAGGTGCACATGGAACAAATCCAAATTTACAATGCCACAAGATATGGCCGAGTATGAGCAACTATACAATACAATCAATATCCTTAAAACATGCAGTACAAATTTAATCATTTTCAAATAAAAAACAAGAACAATGAGCAATATGTAAATTTTAGTATTGTAATTGATTTATAGCTTAAAACTTCGCATTAACTATTTTCATATAGTTTTGGAAGCTTAAATGTTATTTTATGTCAGAACAAGAACTAGAACTATTAGTTATTTCGATGTTAGAACTACTGGATATCTCAAACTAGACGATTTTGAGGAAGTTTCTAGTAGATATGAAAGGTGAATAATATATGTGTGTATGGGAGTGAGTATTAACGTGAGTTGCATTGAGTGCATGCGTGAGAAATTTGAAAGTGATACAAAGCAATTGATAGTCTGTGGTGGTGGGAACTAGCTATCAATTGATGGCAGTGGGACATTGAACAATTGATGGTGGTGGGAGCTGGCTATCGACATCGAGCAATTGATGGTGGTGGGAACTGGCTATTGACATCGAGCAATTGATTGTGGTGGAAACTGGTTGTTAGCACCTAGCAATTATTTTTAGAAAATAAAATTACAGATTCAAAACTTACATGCTACAGCCTCATGGGCTTGATTCATTACAACAAAATCAACTCTGAAAAGAAAATCTACTATTTAGAGCCACAATCTGCACTATCAGGGCCCCTTCTACAACCCCCACTTAACACCTTTTTATTTTTCCCCAATAACTGCCCTAGAATGTTCTAGAAAGTCCAACTTTCCCCTTTTTTGTTTCGATGCCAAAAGTCCCGCCGATTGATTTCTGGCCTAGCAAGAAATTTTTATGAAATTCACTTTTTAGAGGACCAACTTCGTGGGGCCATAACTTTGATTCGGGTGTTCGATTTGGTATTATTGCATATCGTTGGAAAGCTCTCGACGAGCTCTACAACACCCAAATCACCGTAGGTCGGTACAAACACTTTTTGAGCTATTTTGGGGCCTCTAAAGTTTTATATATGAATTTGAAGCTATATTGGAGAAATTTCTCAAACCTTTTATCCGGGTATCCAATTTGGTATTATTGCATATCGTTGGAAAGCTCTCGACGAGCTCTACAACACATAAACCATCGTAGGTTGGTATGAACACTTTTTGAGTTGTTTCGGGGCCTCTAAAGTTTTATAAATGAATTTGAAGCTATATTGGAGAAATTTCTCAAGACAGAAACTTTAATTTCTCCCAAACCATGCAGGGTATTGAGGTGATTCTTTTGCGACTGGAAATGTTTTTCAGCTCTGCTCCTTGGGGTAAATTTTCATGTCCATATGAGCCTGTTTATGCCAACTTACTAAAAATAGTAAGTTCCCGTTTTTCACTATTTTTTATGCCTGACAGTCTTATACCCCTTAAGTGCCATCATGGAACTCAAAACAACTAAAGAAAATAAAGAAGACAATTTTTTTGGGTGATGCAAGATTGCCCTACACCATTGGATGCTCCTGCATCAAAATTAAATAACTAAAAATCATTTACACTTACCATGAGCAATCCGTGTTGAGAAAAACAAGAACTAAAAGCTTAACTTTGCAAAACCTAGAAAGTTTTTTTGCATTATTCCAATCGATATTAATAATTGTGCCCACATCTATATACAACTTCTACTACATGTTTCCTTACACGTTTTCCTTTGATTGTTGAATTCAACTGCTTAACTTCATTGCAACAGAAAGGGCTTGAATCCTTCTAAATAAGGTGCACATGGAACAAATCCAAAGGTACAATGCCACAAGATATGGTTGAGTATGAGCAACTATAAAACACAATCAATATCATTAAAACATGTAGTACAAATTTAATCATTTTCAAATGGAAAACAATAGCAATGAGCAATATGTAAATTTTAGTATTGAAACTTATTTATAGAATTTTTTCATTCAATATCTTATAGTTTAAAACTCTGCATGGATTGTTTTCATATAGCTTTGGAAGCTTAAATCTTATTTTATGTCAAAACTGGAACTATAACTATTATGTTATTTCAATTTTAGAACTACTAGATATCTCAAACTACATGATTTCGAGGAAGTCGCTAGTAGATATGAAAGGTGAATAATATCTATGTATAGGAGTGAGTATTAACGTGAGTTGCATTGAGTCCACACGCGAGAAATTTGGAAGTGATACAAAGCAATTGATAGTATATGGTGGTGGGAACTAGCTATCAATTGATGGCGTTGGGACATCGAGCAATTGATGGTGGTGGGAACTGACTATCAACATCAAGCAATTGATGGTGGTGGAAATTGGCTGTCAGCACCGATAAATTATTTTCAGAAAATTAAATTATAGATTCAAAACTTACATGCTACAACCTCATGGGCTTGATTCATTACAACAAAATCAACTCTGAAAAGAAAATTTACTATTCGGAGCCATAATCTGCACTATCAGGGCCCCTTCTACAACCCCCACTTAACCCCTTTTTATTTTTCCCCAATAACTACCCTAGAATGTTCTAGAAAGTCTAAATTTCCCCTTTTTTTGTTTTGGCGCCAAAAGTCCTACTGATTGATTTCTGGCCTAGGAAGATTTTTTTATGAAATTAACTTTTTAGAGGACCAACTTTGCGGGGCCATAACTTTTGACTTGGGTGTCCGATTTGCTATTACCGCATATCGTTGGAAAGCTCTCGACGAGTTCCACAACACACATGTCACCATAGGTCAGTTTGACCACTTTTTAAGCCTTTTTCAGGACTCTAAAGATTTATATATGAATTTGAAGGTGCATTGGAGAAATTTGTCTAGATGGAAACTTTAATTTCTCCCAAATCATGCAGGGTATTGAAATGATTCTTTAGCAAATGGAAATGTTTTTTAGCTCTGCTCTTTGTGGTAAAGTTTCACGTCTATACGAGCTCATTTAGGCCAGCTTACTAAAAATAGTAAGTGCTCATTTTCACTATTTTTGATGCTTGACAGTCTTATACCCTTTAAGTGCCATCATGGAACTCAAAACAACTAAAGAAAATAAAGAAAACATTTTTTTTGGGTGATGCAAGATTGCCCTACACCGTTGGATGGTCCTGCATCAAAATTAAATAACTAAAAATCATTTACACTTACCGTGAGCAATCCATGTTGAGAAAAACAGGAACTAGAAGCTTAACTTTGCAAAAACTAGAAAGTTTTCTTGCATTATTCCAATCGATATCAATAATTGTGCCTGCATCTACATACAACGTCTACTACATGTTTCCTTACATGTTTTCCTTTGATTGTTGAGTTCAACTACTTAACTTCATTGCAACAGAAACGGCTTGAATCCTTCTAAATAAGGTGCACATGGAACAAATACAAAGTTACAATGCCACAAGATATGGTTGAGTATGAGCAGCTATACAATACAATCAATATCATTAAAACATGTATAGATTTAATCATTTTCAAATAAAAAACAAGAACAATGAGCAATATGTAAATTTTAGCAGTGTAATTGATTTATAGAAATTTTTCATTCAATATCTTATAGTTTAAAACTCTGCATGAATTGTTTTCATATAGTTTTGGAAGCTTAAATCTTATTTTATGTTAGAATTGGAACTATAACTATTAGTTATTTCGATGTTAGAACTACTGGATATCTCAAAGTAGATGATTTCGAGGAAGTCGCTAGCAGATATGAAAGGTGAATAATATCTATGTATGCGAGTGAGTATTAACGTGAGTTGCATTGAGTGCACACGTGAGAAATTTGGAAGTGATACAAAGCAATTGATAGTCTGTGGTGGTGGGAACTAGCTATCAATTGATGGCGGTGGGACATCGAGCAATTGATTGTGGTGGTAATTGGCTATCGACACTGAACAATTGATGGTGGTGGGAATTGACTGTCAGCATCGAGCAATTAGTTTCAAAAAATGAAATTACATATTCAAAACTTACATGGTACAACCTCATGGGCTTGATTGATTACAACAAAATCAACTCTGAAAATAAAATCTACTATTCAGAGCCACAATTTGCACAATCAGGGCCCCTTCTACAATGCCCACTTAACGCCTTTTTATTTCCCTCCAATAACCGCCCTAGAATGTTCTAGAAAGTCCAAATTTCCCCTTTTTTGTTTTGGTGCCAAAAGTCTCGCCGATTGATTTTTAGCCTAGGAAGAGATTTTTATGAAATTCACTTTTTAGAGGACCAACTTCACGGGGGCATAACTTTTGATCTGGGTGTCCAATTCGCTATTATTGTATATTGTTGGAAAGTTCTCAACGAGCTCTACAACGCATCTATAGCCGTAGGTCGGTTCAACCAATTTTGAGTTGTTTCGAGGTCTTTAAAATTTTATATGTGAATTTGAAGCTTCATTGGAGAAATTTCTCAGGACAAAAACTCTAATTTCTACCAAACCATGCAAGGTATTGAGGTGATTCTTTCATGACCAGAAATATTTTTCAGCTCTGCTCCTTGGGGTAAATTTTCATGTCCATATGAGCCCGTTTATGTCAACTTACTAAAAATAGGAAGTGCCCATTTTTTTGCTATTTTTGATGCCTGATAGTCGTATACCCCTTAAGTGCCATCATGGAACTCAAAACAACTAAAGAAAATAAAGAAGACATTTTTTTTGGGTGATGCAAGATATCCCTACACTTACCATGAGCAATCTGTGTTGAGAAAATTAGGAACTTGAAGCTTAACTTTGCAAAACCTAGAATGTTTTTTTGCATTATTCCAATCGATATAAATAATTGTGCCTGCATCTGCATACAACTTCTTCTACATGTTTCCTTACATGTTTTACTTTGATTGTTTAATTCAACTACTTAACTTCATTGCAACAGAAAGGGATTGAATCCTTCTAAATAAGGTGCACATGGAACAAATCCAAAGTTACAATGCCACAAGATATGGTTGAGTATGAGCAACTATAGAATACAATCAATATCATTAAAACTTGCAGTACATATTTAATAATTTTCAAATGGAAACAATAACAATGAGCAATATGCAAATTTTAGTATTGTAATTGATTTATATAATTTTTTCATTAAATATCTTATAGTTTAAAACTCTACATGAACTATTTTCATATAGTTTTGGAAGCTTAAATGTTTTTTTATGTCAGAACTAGAACTATAACTATTAGTTATTTCGATGTTAGAACTACTGGATATCTCAAACTAGATGATTTCAAGGAAGTCGCTAGCAGATATGAAAGGTGAATAATATCTGTGTGTATGGGAGTGAGTATTAACATGAGTTGCATTGATGTCACGCGTGAGAAATTTGGAAGTGATACAAAGCAATTGATATTCTGTGGTGGTGGGAACTAACTATCAATTGATGGCAGTTGGACATCAAGCAATTGTTGGCAGTGGGAACTAGCTATTGGCATCGATCAATTGATGGTGGTGGGAATTGGCTATCAACACCGAGCAATTATTTTCAAAAAATGATATTACAAATTCAAAACTTACATGCTATAGCCTCATGGGCTTGATTCATTACAACAAAATCAACTCTGAAAAGAAAATCTACTATTTGGAGCCACAATCTGCACTATCAGGGCCCCTTCTACAACCCCCACTTAACCCCTTTTTATTTTTCCCCAATAACCACCCTAGAATGTTCTAGAAAGTCCAAATTTCCCCTTTTTTGTTTTGGCGCCAAAAGTCTCGCTGATTGATTTATGGTCTAGGAAGATTTTTTTATGAAATTCGCTTTTTAGAGGATGAACTTCACAGGGCCATAACTTTTGATCTGGGTGTTTGATTTGCTATTATTGCATATCATTGGAAAGCTCCCGACAAGTTCTATAACACATGAATCACCGTAGGTAGGTTTGACCACCTTTTGAGATGTTTCAGAGCCTCTAAATTTTTATATCTGAATTTGAAGCTACATTGGAGAAATTTCTTGAGACAAAAATTTTAATTTCTCACAAACCGTGCAGTGTATTGAGGTGATTCTTTCACGATCAAATTTTTTTTTCAACTTTGCTCCTTGTGGTAAATTTTCATGTCCACACGAGCTCGTTTAGACTGACTTACTAAAAATAGTAAGTTCCTAGTTTTCGCTATTTTCATGTCCATATCAATAATTGTGCCCGCATTTGCATACAACTTCTACTACATGTTTCCTTACATGTTTTCCTTTGATTGTTTAATTCAATTGCTTAACTTCATTGTAGCAGAAAGGGATTGAATCCTTTTAAATAAGGTGTACATGGAACAAATCCAAAGTTTCAATGCCACGAGATATGGTTGAGTATGAGCAACAATACAATACAATCAATATCATTAAAACATGTAGTACAAATCTAATCATTTTCAAATAAAAAATAAGAAAAATGAGCAATATGTAAATTTTAGTATTGTAATTGATTTATAGAATTTTTTCATTCAATATCTTATAGTTTAAAACTCTGCATGAATTTTTTTCATATTGTTTTGGAAGCTTAAATCTTATTTTATGTTAGAACTAGAACTATAACTATTAGTTATTTCGATGTTAGAAGTAACAGGTATCTCAAATTAGATGATTTCGAGGAAGTCGCTAGTAGATATGAAAGGTGAATAATATATGTGTGTATGGGAGTGAGTATTAACGTGAGTTGCATTTACTGCATGCGTGAGAAATTTGGAAGTGATATAAAGCAATTGATAGTTTGTGGTGGTGGGAACTAACTATCAATTGATGGCACTGGGACATCGAGCAATTAATGGTGGTGGGAACTAGCTATCGACACCAAACAATTGATGGTGGTGGGAACTAGTAGTCAACACCGAGCAATTATTTTTAGAAAATGAAATTATAGATTCAAAACTTATATTATTTATTTCATGTATCTCCTAAGTCCTTGGAAAGTTTTCTCAAACACTAGGATTAGAAAGAAATTAATATTGAATGAAATAATTATGTTAATTGACATTTGTGATTAATTCTAAATGATAGGATCATGTGAGGGCATCCAAGATGAGTTCCTAAATAATAGGAGCACATGGGGCACCCACATGGAAGATGGAACCCACCTTGAGTTAAGTTAACTGTTTGGAGAAAAAGATAACACTTTTGTAATGCATATAAAGATCCTAGAAGTTAGAGATTGATCATTCTAAATGATAACAGGTGACTAATTTCAGTTAATAGGGGATGATCATTCTTGCATGAATGGTGGAGAGATATGTTTACTTGCAATTAAAACCAATACCTTTCCCAAGTCTCGATATCCAAATTGCCTTTTTGGAGGCATATGAAATCATCGAGTGTGTTGAACTCACGCTCAACCAAGGTGTAGGCTTCTCAATCTTTACTGTTGAAAATAGCTTTTCTTACAAGTAACCATTCCAACATATATCTCTTACCATAAGACAACTCAAGCATCACCTATTTCTCCAAGGAACCTGTTGACGCCAAAATTTGATGAGATAATAGTGCCTTATGGGAAACTCAGTTCAAGGGGGACCCTTTGCGCCAAACTGAGTGACCTCCGGGTTTTAAAGAAGCCGACTTCTTCTATAATGGGCTTTTGGAAAGGGAAAAGGAAGCGGATATAATGAAACAAATATTAATCTAAGGCGATGCGCCAAAGCTTATTGATAGGCACGATAAATCATAGACTTAAGGGCCTGAATGTTATTGTTATGTTCCAAAACATCAGAAACTTAAAGCTATAGCATAAACAATTTATTTAATTGACATAAAATAGTATCGCATACATTCTTACTACTAAGAAGAGTCATTAAGACATGATTTAGATAAGCAAGTTTGTATTCAATGTATAGAAGTCTCCTCAAATGAAGTGCTTAAGACAATAAGAAGCACAGTTTACAGTTTAATCAAAACATGAAAAATAGAAAGGCCGAACAATA
>VDFB02086081.1:35969016-36126233 GCA_007258455.2 Sequoia sempervirens | reverse complement strand
TTATTTCCCTCTTAATTAAATAAACAAAATTAAATACATTTTTTTATTTAATTATTATCATTATTATTTCTTCTATACTTTATCTATTAATTCTATCTTAAATTAAATACACAGCTTCAATAATTTCTGTTATTTAATTATCTCATCACATTTCTTCTTAATTAAATAAAGATATCCTAGAATCTTTAATTTAACTATCATATTCCTTTTATTTTAATTTAATAAACAACTTCTATAGTTTGTTTTATTAAATTATTTATTCCTCTTTTGTTGAATTTAAATAAACCAAAAAATATTTAAATAAATGCATAAATCATATCCCTTTATTCACTCACTAATAAAATTAGATTTTTCAAATCTAATTAATTCAACTATCATTCATGGGAAGAGCCTTGGGGACAAACGTGCAAGAAATCCTCTCAATCTTCTACCTCAAATCTTTCCTCTCATCTTGCTTGGTGTTTTCATGGGGAAGAACAATCCTTCATGATCAACTCCACCTTCTCATCTCATACCATTCAATTCTCTAGATTGAATCTCAACCCCTGTTGTATTACCCCTTCACAAATGTGTGTCGTGAAATCTATAAATATAGGTTTCTGGCTACAAGAAAAGGATCCTAATTTGAGCAATCTTACTCTGCAGGTATTCTAGGTGATCAAGCATTCAAGCAATCTAGTTTTAGGATCAATCCATCAAGCATTCATCTAACATTCATTGAGCATTCAACATTTACAGTCATGGCTTCCATTATAGTAGTTTTTCAATATTAAATCATATAGGAATAGAAATAGTTTGAATTCTCATTTTTTAAGTGCCATTTCAACAATCTATTAGCTTATTAAAATATAAGAGAAAAGTAGATTTAAAGAAATCTTTAGAGTTAGAGAGCAATAGGATAGATTTATGAAGGTTCATGTGTTTAAAATAGTTTAAATCTCTTGAATCTTTGATGCAATGTCTTATTTAGAAGTGTAGATGCATTCTTAGTTTGTTTATCTCATTCATACACTTCCATTTTGGCGCCCACCGTGGGGCCTAACCCCATATTCTGCAAAAAAATTGTGAAAAGTGTATTACAGGTATCAGTGTGTTTGTTTTAGCAGAATCATGGTTTTTTATAGCACGCCGGCTAGATTCTTTAGCATGTCAGAGGAAAACTATAGCGTGTTGTACAACTATTTTAGCGCGCCTCTGAACTATTTTAACATGTCGCTCAATTGTTTTAGCATGTCGCTCAACTGTTTTAGCATGTCGCACAACTATTTTAGTGCGTTGATCCACTGTTTTAGCGCCTCAACCCTTTGTTATTTAAATATCTTTTATCTAGATCCGACGCATCCATGGCTAGATTTTGTTCTTTAATCATTTTTTGGTTAAAATTTATCAATCCTAGGACATAAAATGGGTTAAAATCTATCAATCCTAGGATAGCAAACGTATAAAAATTGATCAATCCTAGGATAGAAACTTTATTATTACTTGTGGGTTTAAAATTGAACATCATACTTCTTATGGAGCAATATCTCCATATAGATTAGATCATTTGTCTTTTTGGGTTTTAAAAAGTGATCAACTTCTTTGTTGTGATTGGGTGATAGGTTTATTCTCTCCCCTTGACTGGGTGCATTAGAATACCAAACTCACTTTTACTTTGTGCATTTTCAAGATTTCATTAAAACCTTTAGATAGGCCTGCCGTAGTGGGAAAAAGTACTCACCCTATAGGAACAACCTGAGTGGGGACAACCAAAATCCATGGCATTCCAACCCACTTTAAAATTTATGTGAATTTGGGGAAACCCTCTTTCAACGGAAGTGTGCAGGATAACGATCCCCAAAATCTTTATTCTAAAGATTAGGAGGTCTCTCGAGGGAGTTTATCCATTTTTCGCTCTAAACGGAAACCCTATCTAAGAACCTATAAATAGAAGCATGCTTGTCAGTTCCCAAACATTTTAATACTCGACGGTGCAAGGACAGGGAAGAATCTACCCTCAAGCAATCACCATATAATTGCCAAGGACTATTTGCTTAGGGGATCCAGTATCCACTTCTGTCACTTTGAGTACGCACCTGGAAAAGACAAAAACACGGGCACCCTCTAGGGGGTGACATGGCTATGTGAGTCAACGTAATTCCAAGCTGTGGGCCGTTCGAGTATATAACGATGACATTTTGTCTCTAAGAGTGAGTCTGTTTGAATTGTCTTATCTTGTTATCAAACGAGTGAAAATTAAAAAGAATCATGTTTGGTTCTTAAAACATACACTATCTGTTTAGATTCTAGGATTTTGAATCAACTATTCTATTCTTGCTTTGTAACGCCCCGCCGTGCGAACCCCAAAGGACAACAACACAATAATTACCACAAATTCTTTTTTTAAAATACACATAACATACATGTAATACACATTAAGTCATAACATGAATTCATTAAAGTAAATTCACTAACACATACATCCCTTGGGGTACACGAAGAGTCATTACACAACTTAGATCCATACAACAGCAATAAAGAATAAAATCCAAAGATATAAAGTAAACAATAACAAATATAACACATTCATATTTAAGCATTGATAAGAAACCATTTGGGTATGCATTGAATAACAGCTACCATGGCCAATATTACATTACAGTACAATGTTCAAGAAGTACAATGATACAAAAGTGTTTCCAATCATGAACGGAAACCATACAACAAGATAACATGATACAAATAATTAGAGAAATACAAGTATCAAAACTGGCTCCAAGACAGATACAACTCTAGGGTCGTTGCAACAGCACCAATCCGCACCTCTCGATCCTTGACTGGGGACCCAACGGGGTGCTTAGCACGTTCCACCCGACCATGTGAGTCCGAAGATCCACCCCCCATGCTAGGAGCTAACAAGAAAGAGACCTCAACCAAGAACATCCAACAGAGAACCATAAGACTCAACGTCATAAAAAAGTATCATAACACTCAGGAATTACAATGACACAATCCAACCACATCCAAGAGTCATAAATCTCATCACATGAATCAAAGCAATGACCAGTAACCAAGTAACCAAAGGATGATCATGAAATGCTTCCAATCAAACCGTATTAATAAACATAACACAATTCCAAATTGCAATTAACCAATCCAATAACATCATATCACAGTACCAAAAGAGTACAAGGTCAAAACCCAAACATCAACAAGATTTATACAAGACCACAGAATACACCATAGATAAAATGAAGTAAAATCATAAATCATTTCAAACAAGTATGTTTCATCAATTCAAGACAAAGACCCACTTCCAGAGGATTTCCAAAGTAACAACATAAGAAGGAGTGTTAGAGGAGAGTGTCATCGCATGGCTTAACATGGATTCTCTAGGCTACCTACTGCAAGGTACCGCCTCCATCTACTGACGGATTATCTAGGCAACCAAGCACTAGGAACTGCCTCCATCTATGGTTATCCAGGCTACCTATCTCAAGGAACCGCTCCATAGGGTTGCTCATGTGGAACCATTAACCTTTCATGAAGACAAGGCAACGATCTTGTCAACCATGGCCTTCTCAATCCCCTTTAGTCTGTGGTAGCACTCAAAGGCGGATGAGGCATCAATTATCCTTTTAATGTGATTCTACCCACCCCCTAGTTAATTATTTAAATTATCACTTATTAAATTCACTCTAACGAGGGCTATCCTGGCGCCCCTTTGTGTGCCGACCACCCACTTAGAGCCACTCTTTCTCTCTAGACACTCAAAACATAAAACCAAAATCCAAGGGTTGTACAACATAACAAGAACATTATATCACAACAGAGCAACATGCAAGGCATTACCCATCTTGCCATAAATACATAATAAAAAATCTCCATGATTCCCGTACAACCCTTTCAAAAACATGAAACCAAAACATTTGCCACAACAAGGGCACATAAAAGGAGGAACATTAACCAATAGTAAAATAAACCTCTGGAAGATTCTCATAAAGTTACACTAGGGTTTCCCCATCAAAGAACTGACAGCAATAATTGCAAGACCTCAAAGAACTATTTCCAATATAAATATAATGAGCAAATACACCAAAATAAGATCAACAACTCCACTCAACAACACCAACAACTTCGATACGAACTAAATCGAGAATCCAAGGGAAACCTCTATTTTCTCCTCTCGGAATACCCATAATTCAAAGAACTTTTCAATTTGACTCATCAAGTAGAACCATCAATCATGACAAAGTTAACATTAACCAATTTTCCACTTAGGTAAAGAACAAAAGAACACATACTGGTTCCCAATGAATAGCAACATAAATAAAATGAGAGAAAAACTCCAACTCAAAAATCAACTCAGGAAAAGTCACATTGAAAGAATCCATAAAACCACACATTCTAATAATATATCATTCATTCAATAAGAAGTAACTTGAAACATTTTAAAAAGAATATTAGTTTAAAGATCAATCATTTCCAACATTTAAGGATAGCACAATATTACGAAGTGAAAATAAAATCTAATGGTTTAAGCCATAAGACACTATTCACAAGTATACTCTTTCAAACACAAATATATTCCAATTTACACATTATAACAACAATCTCCCTTCGAAGATCAACCCACTCAAACCAACAATTTGATCTTGATATCAATCACAAGTATTTTCTAGAACTGTTCTTATAGAAATCCCACAAATCAACTATTAAAAGAATATGAGGGAAATTGACTTAGAAAAGATCATCTAATTTTATTCATTTACATAAACCCTTTGTTTAACTAAATATAATTAATCAAAACATTTATCGAATCAACAATCATTCACTAGCCTTTATCGTAATACCCAACTATTTAAAGTTTTCAAATTTATTTACTTCCATTTATCTTATAAATCAATTCTCCCACCTAAACAGAAATAATCCTTATCGCCAATATTATCTACATACATCAACAACATACAAAACTCTACTTTTCATTATTTCTAAGTTAACTATCCCACTTGAAACTAATCAAATTGAGAATAAACTAATCTATCAATGTTACCCAAATTATTAACATAAGGAAACTCTCTCTCTAATCACTTTACTAACCTACTCAATAACATAATACCTAACTTAACTACCTAATAATTCTAATTTTCTAACTCCTATAAATAAATCATTTTCTGAATATAAACACATTAATTACAAAGTCTTAAGGAATAATTCCATACAAGGAAACCATCAAACACATCAACCTTGAAGAACACTATCTTAAAACACTTACAATGAACAGGCCATTGAGACATCTCCATAAATATCCCACAAATAACACCCATCTTAAAACAATTAAATAACACTTAAACCAATAATCAAAACACTTTGTTTACATTTACTCACACATTATAACCATAAAGACCTTCCTTTAATTTAAGCATTATTTCAATGTTTTTACCACTTATTTTAATATATCCACTTAATTTAATTAAGAGAGTATTTACTACAAATAATTATATTTAAAATAACTATATCATTTATAAGATAACCAACTCCATCCACTGTTTAATACGAATCCTAATTATAACTTTAAAATGTAATACTAAGATGACAATTCTATAATTTACAACTTTATTATAATACTAAGGTGACGACACTAATGGATTATTTCACACAGTAGTTTGATAAATAATTATCATTCACAGACTCATTAGATAACAAAAAGGTAATTAAAACCATTTAACATTTAATCAGTATCATTTAAATTAATTAACCTATGAACCTGGGATTTATCCTCACTTAAAAATAACTTTATCATTAACCTTCAAGTAAAAGAAACTATGTAAATGTAGAATCACTTATCTCCTTTAGTGAACCCTAAAACTTAATTAACCATATAAATCGATTTACTTTAACTAAATACACAGTCCATTTATCTACAACAAAATTAAATACCTAATTCAATAATGTTTATTCCGTTAAAAACTTTTGTTAAATAATATTTTACCAAGCAAGCTATCGAAATAACCATTCCTACTTTAATTATTTACCTAAAATAAAATTACACTTTTACTTAACTCACTATCTTACAGAACATTCTAACACTCGATTCATATTTTACTTTTACACCACCATAAAATCATAAACAAAACAATTAAAGAAATTATTCATATTTTATAAACATAATATATAATTATGAACCATTTTCTTTTGAATAATACTCATCATACAAATCTACTTATATATTGAAATATCTTCATAAATCCTAAATATATAAAAGACTACCTTCACTTCAAATCTTTTAACCTATAATTATGTATCTATACTTGTTTATATAACCATACGCATATATATATATATATAAAAGAATAGTAATCAAAAATATATAAATTCAAAATAAATAGAAAGTCACTCATATATGTAGTTGGTAATTCAAATGCCCTAACTCAGACAGGTTGACAAAGAAATCAGAGAGGCTATTTAATTCTGTACAATGTTTCAACTCTAATTATATCTCACCTCAAACAATATCCAACCTAATTATTATAAACAAATATATATATATATATATATATATATATAATCTTCACTTTCTGATTAAAAATAAGAGATCATTTATCTAGCTGGGATAAAATCTAATTCTTCACAGCACAACCTTAACCTAAATAAAATTAATATTTTACTTATGATTGATTTTATATTTTATTTATTCAATTCTTTTAATATAAATAAATCATTTCCCTCCAAGTATTACTTCCCTAATAATCAATTTATTTTAACCACTAAGTTTAATAATTAACAAAATGCAGCTTATTTTATAATAAACCCTTAACATCTTTATTATTTCTCTATTTATCTCAAAACCTATCATACTAGCAGACCAAAATTTAATTTAACTCTTTATAAATTATATTTATTATCAGCAAAACGCAACCATAAGGGAGCAGCTTGACAGCAGCCTCGTATTTTAAGCATAACGCCAAAACTATAATCTGGGTATTTGAGATTTTTGGACAGCAAATAGAAAACTGGAATTTGGAGAAACCCTTTAAATTTACTAGCAAACTAGTTTGTATAAAAAATGTTATGGATGACACAACTAAACTGTTTGAATAGAGTCACAGGAAACAGTTCATTTACAGACAGTTTATAGTCTCAAAATACATATATTGAATACCATATTTATGTAAGTATAAATAAAATGAAAGGAAGGAAAATATTTAAAAGAAAACCTAGAAGTTGCTTTTCCTTTTGAATTCCTCTTCTTCTTTTTTTCTTTTCTTGTTCCTTCCTTCGTGGAAATTGCTTTCAGTAAAATTCCTCCCTCTCTTCACAGGTTGCCAATTATCTTCCCAAAGTCCCCCTTGGCATTCAGAAAAATCACCCTCTTATTTTCTTTCTTGGTCAGTTACCAATCCCAAATCCCAACCGAATGACTTTTCACCTTCCCCAAACCGAAACTTGAATTTCAAATAATATTTATTTGCATGTTTATTGTTTATTTAATTATAATATTCAAGTTTGATTTATTTAATTCATTTAAACCATTAATAATATTTTATTAGAATTTATTTCATCACATTACTTACCATAATAACATTATTAACTTATCAATTATAATTAGGTACCAACTTTTACTGGCTTTTCTCATTTTTACCTTCATTCAACTTAAGTAAAATTTTAATATTTAATCCTTTCTAATATTTTATCACTTTTAAATTTATTAATTGAATTTAATCATTAAATGATAATTACCTTTCCTCATTTAATCTGATTATTTTAAATAACTAACTCCCAACGATAATTAAATTGACGTTTATCATTGAATCTAATTCTTTATTTAATTCCAAATGAAACAGGTAACCTTATAGTTAAATTAATTTTATTAATCAGGTCCAAACATATTATTAGTGTTACCTCATAACCTTAAAATTAAATTAAATAATAAAATCACCTCATCATCATGACATTACCAACAACTTACTTAACATCAACGACGACCCAAACGGAGGGCACTACATGCTTGCTGTGTTTTCCTTCATTAAATTCATATAAGATCATCACAAAAATATTCAAATCAAACACTTGTGAAATTCTCATGATTCGAGATTGGGTATCCACCAAATTTGTCAAGAAATCTCTTGTTAAACAAATTAGAAAGCCAAAGAAAACACATACATACAAACAACTCTTGAGAAAGAAATGATTTTTATATCAAAGCAGAAAAGTTCTACTACAACATAGGACCTTTATTTATAGATATCATGACTTCTCTAGAGATTATACAGATGACTATGATGTAGCTCCCTTAGATTCACAAGCATTTTATCAAAGAAGGGCTCTTAGACAACACCACAATCATAGTCAACAAATTCATCCAGATACATCCCACAACCGGCCATACAATACGATACAAGACCAAGTGAATTTCATAGAGTAAGATAGTTTCTTGTGGCACCCCAAAAACATTCTGTAGTGCGTCGTAGCTCCATTTTAGCGTGTAGTGGCTCTATTTTAGCGCTTCATGGCTCTTTTTTAGTGCTTCATAGCTCTATTTTAGCACGTCGTGGCTCTGTTTTAGCGCATCATGGCTTTGTCTTAGCGCGTTTTGGCTCTATTTTAGCACGTCGTAGATTTTTTTTAGTGCCTCAGAGATCTATTTTAGCGCTCCTGAAAGTCAAAAAAATAGAGAGTTAGTAAGATAGTTTGTTAGTTTTCCGACATTGAAAAACAAGGTTTTTATCAGTCCAAAATGTTTTTCCATAGTCCAAAACACTTGAATCATACATAAAATAAATAAATAAATAAATAAAAATAAAAATAGAATAAGGGGACACAATAAAAACAAGTGGTGAAAACTTGGTAAACATGCGCTACTTGTGATTTTCAACCAACTATTCTATCTATTGGGTACAGTTTTGTCACGATTAATTCCTTTCATTATCATTTTCATCTATCATTGAGAAACTGATTATCACTATCCATATCATGGCAAGGTTATCATGTCTTACCCTAGCTTGGGGGCAACATCCTTGAGTTATTTGGTACAATCGACTTTGAGCTTAAATGGAAAGGCAATCAAACATGACAACACCGAGTGGCAATACTTGAAAAACAACCAAAAACATCAGAAAATTTGTCAAAAACAACCAAAAATATTAAAAAATTTGTCAAAAACCAAAAACATCAGAAAATTTGTCAAAACCCAAAAACATCAGAAAATTTTTCAAAATCCAAAAACATCAGAAAATCCACGAAAATCAAAACAAAAACTTTCAAAAATCACAAACACAAAAATAGATTATGTATCAATCAAACTACGTGGTCTCTGCATGTATAACATAGGCAAGACTAATCTTTGATCAGTCCCCGAGGCCCCTAGGATAGGTCTTTAGGTTAGTTCTTTGGTCAAACGTCTGAGAATATCATGCAAACATCAGCACACACATTTCAACATCGATGATCTAATCTGAATAATGATTTGAAAATACATTTAAGTAGAATTGAATTGTTGTACTTTTCATTTTATCATTTGCTTATCATTTCTTTGGAGCTACTCGATGATGTATTAAACTAGAGAAACAAGGAAGGAGAATGATACTTTTTCTTTGTTTGCTGTTTGTGAGTTAGTCATTATTATTTTGTGAATTGTCGTGGGAAGTGCTCTACCAAGTATCATGGATGACATTCTGATTCACTTAATAAAATGGTTAATTCTTGTCTATTTATGCAAGAAATGCTCAGGTCATCTCAGTTTAAGTATACCTCGATGCTTGTGTTGCTTGCAATATCAAAAATCATGAAAGAAATACTCAAGTCATCATTGGTCTATCTCATATCATTGATGCTTGTATTCGCTTTCAACATTTTTAAAGCTTAGTGATGATACAAAGCAAAATCAAAAGATTGTTGAAATGACACTTAGAATTGCATGGTTAAAATAGATTGCATCCATATTAGTCTTGCATATGCATTTATAGATTGTTTCAAAAGCTACCAAATTTCAATCTCAAAAGCTACATGTATGCCCTCTCCTCATCATATCACTATCTCTTTAATAATTCTTAGAATAATATATAATTTTTTTCCTAATCACCTCTTTGTAAATCATTTTCTTTCATTTCAGTCATCTCAAATTCCATCCAATCTTAATCTATTAATTCTAGCACAAATCATTTAATCACATCCTTGGTTTTGTTCCCAACCTTGTTACAAGCCTTTATCCAATCATCATCATTATCATCATCATCGGGATGTATCCTTCCCTATCATTTTGTGTTGTTTCGGGATGTATCCTTCCCTCATCAACAACACTCTTATCATCATCATCAATCAATCTTGGCTTGCAACTTGACCGGGGCAACATCATGTTTATCCTTGAATCCATTTGTGCTTACTTACTTTTCATCTTCTCCTTTCATTATCTCTTCCTCATCCCATCCCCTATTCTATTCATTATTTTGCATCATCAAGTTCCATTACATTAATCAATCTTATACTGGGGCATATCAATCAATCAGTGAAGTCAAATAATAAATCAACAATCTTATCAAATCAATCAACATCAATCAATAAGTCTATCAATCAATCAAATCTAATCCGCTTTGTTCAAATCTTGTGATCATCAATCTATCATTCAACTTCGCCTATCATGAGGTTAATCATTCAATCAATCGATCATTGAACCTTGCCTATCATGAGGTTAATCAATCAGTAATCTATCATTGATCCTCACCTATCATGAGGTCAATTATCAATCAATCTATCATTGAATCTCACCTATCATGAGATTAATAATCATCTAATCTATCAGGATTAACAATCAACTGACATGATCATTAATCATCATCATAATCAACTGGAGGAATCAATATTTCTTTATTGGGAGATAAATTGTTTCTCTATCATCAAATCATCATCATAATCAATCATCAAATCCAAAATTCATCAATTTATCTCCTGAGGGGGCATATATCATTATCATTTCAAAATTCAATATCTGGGGCAAGTCTGGGGCATATTTTAAACTTTTTGTCAATACTGATAGCTGAGGCAAAATCATTCTTTGAAGCAATGTGTAAACACATCACTTCAAAGAGGGGCAAAATGTAGACACTTAAAAATGTTCTGGAGAATCTAATTAATTAAATATGACTTATTTGATTAATTAATATTAAATTCATCTACTTAGTAAATAAATAGAAATATTTATTTATATTAAGTTCATTATTAATTCTTCTATTTTATCATATTATTTCCCTCTTAATTAAATAAACAAAATTAAATACTTTGTTTTATTTAATTATTATCATTATTATTTCTTCTATACTTTATCTATTAATTCTATCTTAAATTAAATACACAGCTTCAATATTTGTGTTATTTAATTACCTCATCACATTTCTTCTTAATTAAATAAAGATATCCTAGAATCTTTAATTTAATTATCATATTCCTTTTATTTTAATTTAATAAACAACTTCTATACTAGTTTGTTTTATTAAATTATTTATTCCTCTTTTGTTGAATTTAAATAAACCAAAAATATTTAAATAAATGCATAAATCATATCCCTCTATTCACTCACCAATAAAATTAGATTTTTCAAATCTAATTAATTCAACTGTCATTCACGGGAAGAGCCTTGGGGACAAATCTGTAGGAAATCCTCTCAATCTTCTGCCTCAAATCTTTCCTCTCATCTTGCCTGGTGTTTTCATGGGGAGGAACAATCCTTCATGATCAACTCCACCTTCTCATCTCATACCATTCAATTCTCTAGATTGAATCTCAACCTCTGTTGTATTACCCCTTCACATATGTGTGCCATGAAATCTATAAATATAGGTTTCTGGCTACAGGAAAAGGATCCTAATTTGTGCAATCTTACTCTGCAGGTATTCTAGGAGATCAAGCATTCAAGCAATCCAATTTTAGGATCAATCCATCAAGCATTCATCCAGTATTCATCCAACATTCAGCATTTATAGTCATGGCTACCATTATAGTAGTTTTTCAATATTAAATCATATAGGAATAGAAATAGTTTGAATTCTCATTCTTTAAGTGTCATTTCAACAATCTATTAGCTTATTAAAATCTAAGAGCAAAGTAGATTTAAAGAAATCTTTAGAGTTAGAGAGTAATAGGATAGATTTCTGAAAGTTCCTGTGTTTAAAATAGTTTAAAACTCTTGAATCTTTGATACAATGTCTTATTTAGAAGTGTAGATGCATGCTTAGTTTGTTTATCTCATTCATACACTTTCACTAGAAAGTGCGCCAACTTCCCGGGGCCATAACTTTTGATCCGTGACTCTGATTTGCAAACCGTTTGAAATGTTGGAAAGGTCTCGAAGTCAATAATGTGCTCAAAATTTACCACGCCAATTTTGGAAAGTTTTGGGGCCATTCTAGGAACTCTAAGTGCCTCAAATCTAACTCAGAAGATTTTTAAGTGCAAATATAAGAAACTAAAACTGCAATATCTTTCAACCCAGAAATAGAAAATAAAAACCATAAATTGGGAATTTCATTATGACAAAAAGGGTATCCAAAAATGTAAAAATATCTAAAAATTGAGAAACTTGAAATTTAACTATTTTTGGGTGATGTAAGATTGCCCTTACACCACTGAATGCTCCTGCATTAGAGACATTATCTATTTCCAAAGGTTTTTTTTTGTTTACTGATCATCAAGCATTACAGTACTTGAATAGTCAAGGAAAATTAAATTAGAGACATATAAAATGGGTATAATTTTTACAAAGTTATACCTTTTTTTCAAAACATAGGAGTGGGAGGTCAAATATGGTTGTATATGCCTTAAGTAGGAGGAAAACATTGTTGAATGAGATGCAGATTGAAGTGGTTGGGTTCAATGAACTTGAGACATTGTACCCTAAGGATCCTAATTTTGCAGAGGCTAGGAAAGCTTGCAAGGAGCCTGTTGTAGTTGACAGGGCAAGGTGGTTGGATTTCATAATACAAGATGGCATGTTGTTTAAAGGAAGCCAATTGTGTATTCCGAGGAGTTCCATGAGGGAGAACCTGATGAAGGAGGAGCACAGTGGAGGAATGGCAGGACATTTTGGTCGGGATAAGACTACTGCCATTATTAATGAGCATTATTATTGGCCTCAACTATCACAGGATGTGAAGAAGTTTTTGTAGAGTTGTAGGGTGTGGTAGATGGCTAAGGGAGTGAGCCAGAATATAGGGTTGTATCAGCCCTTATCTGTACCAGAGAGGCCTTGGAAAGATATAAGTATGGACTTTGTTCTTGGTTTTCCAAGGACACAAAGAGGGAATGATTCAATGTTTATGGTAGTTGATAGATTTTCAAATATGGTGCATTTCATTCCATGTCGGAAGGCCCATGATGTAGTCCACATCACTAACTTGTTCTTCAAAGAGGTGGTGAGGCTACATGGTCTACCAAAGAGTATAGTCTCAAATTGTCATACCAAGTTTGTGGGATAATTTTGGAGGACCTTATGGAAAAAATTGAAGAAAAAGTTGAAGTTCAGTTCTACACACCATCCACAAACTGATGGGCATACTGAGGTTGTGAATAGAAGTTTGGGTAACCTTCTGAGATGTTTGGTAGGGGATAAACCCAAGGGATGGGACCTGATCTTACCCCAGGTATAATTTTATTACAAAAATTCTATCAATATGAGTACAGGAAGATCACCATTCCAAATTGTGTATGGAGGTAGTCCCATAACTGCTCCAGAATTGAGGAAGATGGACCAAGGGAAGAAAACTAGTGTCAAAGCTGAAGACTTTGTAGAGCACATCAAGAATGTACATGAAGAGGTAAGAGAACATATTAATAAGATGAATATGCAATACAAGGAGTTTCAAGTAGGTGATGAAGTGATGGTCAACTTAAGGAAAGAAAGGTTTCTAGTGGGAACCTATAAAAATTGAAGATGAAGAAGTTTGGTCCCTATAAAATTTCAAAGAGGCATGATTCAGGGAACGCATATGAGGTAGAGTTGCTAGATGGAGTCAACATTTACCCTATCTTCAACATTTCAGATTTGACAGAGTATTATGAAGGTGGCACAGAGGAAGTACCAGCAATGGAATGGTGTGGCATTCCAACATCTACTTCAGAGAAGGAGGAGATTGAAGCAATCCTAGATAGCCATGTGGGAAGGAGTACCAAAAATAGGAAATATGAAGAATATTTGGTGAAGTGGAGAGGAAGACCTGTGGAAGACTCATCTTGGTTGTCTAAGGAAGAGGTTGACCATTTGGGTTTTCCTCAACCATTTGACATGTGACAGGGCCACTTCTCAAATTATCTAGCGTATCTGATGCAGGAGCATCCAATGGTGTAAGAGTAATCTTACATCACCCAAAAATATGCATTCCATTTATGTTTCCTTTGGTTAGCCTTTTGTAGATGTCTTTGCATTTTTGGATATCCTTTTCATCATAATGTAAATCCCCACTTTCAGCTTTTTTTTTTGCTTTTTTTGGTCAACTGTTATTTTTAGTAGCTATTGGAATTTGAAGGTGTTTGGGGACAAAAATTATATGGGCAGATTCATAATGGAAAAATAAGAAGATTGGCAAAAGAATTAGGCCGAGAGCATTCCTAGTTTGAAAGATAATGTAGTTTCGATCTCCTAGAAAAGCACATGAAAACCTTCTAGATCAAATTTGAGACACTAAACAGCCCTAAAACAGCTCAAAAAATTTGAGTATACTCTTGACTCTGAGACCTTTCTGATAGTTCAAACAGTTCAAAAAATGGAGTCCTAGACCAAAAGTTATAGATCCTAGAAGTTGGTACACTTTCAAAATGTGCTAATGTTTTAATGATGTTTTAAATTTTGAATTGTAAATTGTAATTTGTGGTGCCAAACCACCAAAGTATGATAATTCAAATGTTGTTTTCCTCCAAAATGAAAAAGGAACTATTTATGGGGGGGATTTTCCAATTTTTGTAGCTTTTTAGGGAAAAGAGTTCCCATGCTCCGAAAGGGGATTTTGTAGTTTTTGGAAATTTTTGTAGATTGCATGTATGGTAGATCTTGAGGATTTGTGACTCTTTGTATGTAAGAAGTTCCATTCTAAATAATAATAAAAGTTCTCTAGTTGTTTGCATCAATTTTTGTGTCTCGGGTTTGCTCCCTCGTCAGTATGTATGTATGTATGTATGTATGTATGTATGTATGTATGTATGTATATGTATAAATGTATGTATATGTATATGTAGGTTGGTGGTGATGGAGAATGTTTTCATCATAACGGGGAAGGTGAATGGTAAGTTTTTGATGTGGGCCTTTGCAAATATGTGGGTTGGTGACAGTGGAGGTGGTCTCCTTGAAAGGTAGAAGGTGAATGGTAAGTGCTTGCTCACCCAATGGTTAATGCATTTTGCGGTTGTTGTCTGATGGAGGCAGGCGAGGTAAATGCAGATGGAGGAAGTAAATTTGATATTGAGTGTAGCAGTTTGGGAAAGTATACTTTGATTAAGTTCTATTATGCAAACAACAAATATATATTCATATGTTTACATGTATATATATGTGCATGTTTTACATTGGTATTTTTGCATAAATGACTAATTTATTGTTCGGGCTTTTTGGGCTCTGCTTATTGTTCCTTTTGATAGCAGGTTGAAGGGTTTTAACACTAGTGTGCTACAAAACCTAAAATAAAGTATATAGGATTAATGCATTTTGTGGTTGTTGTATTATGGCGGTGGATCAAGTAAATGTGGGTGCTTGAAGTAAATGCAATATTGAATGTAGAAATGTGGAATGGAAGATATGTTATAGGATGGAGTAGAACATGATGATTTTAACAATGGTTTCCTACCAAACCAACACCACACTTGCTATTTTCACAATGCAACTTAATCAATATATATGTATATCTATATGTGTGACTATATGTGTGCGTATGTGTTTATGTGTATATGTTGCATGATACTCTTTTTTGGTCATCTGTTGAATGGTTTCTATAACAAACTATAATTTTCCATTGTTCTTTTCCTTGTGAGGCAAGAAAACGTATTACTCAAGTTGCATTGTCCAAAGAGCCATTGTGTGCTATAAAGTCTGTAACTCATTTTACATGGGGTTTTTGTATAAATATTTTCTCCACAATATTGAATACCAAACAATGCAACTTAAATTTCCAATTCAGTCTATGGTGCTATATGCATTTTGAAAAAATCATTTCATCATATAGTTGTTGCCATAACATAGACAAAATAGGTGTTTCCTTCGAGAGATTCGTTTGAATGATTCATTTGGAAATTTGCAAGGATCAACACATTTGTTGATGTTTATGGATTTCTATTACAATTTCCCTAGTTGTCTATATCTAAACATGGGTTGGGGGTGGTCAAGATGGTAGCCTTGATATGTGGAAGATGAGTGCTAAGTGTTTTTTCGCATGAGGGACAATATTCAATGTTGCAATATGTGAAAGTATACTTTGATGAAGTTATGCATATATACACTCTGTGCATCTTTTCTATTATACACATTTTGTACTATTCGCACCTTCATATCCCTATTGAAAATAGAATGCATATGCATACATACATTTGCAAATAGTTTTGTATATACAAATGTCTTTGGTGGCTTTTAATGGAATATCTGTAAGATATTGGCAATGGTAAAATAAGTATGAGGTATTTTTCCACAGTGTGTCAAATTATGATATTGCTATCAGGATTCAACCGTGTAGTTTCGAGTCAAACTCATTGACCCATGTTTCATGAGTAGTGGTTCAACAAGAACCCATCTCTCATGATATTGAATGGTCCACTTAGCACTCATTGCATCTAGGTGATGCTCAAAAAGGTGAAGCTTGGTCCATCCCGGGAGGTCCGTCCGTGAAGGGGCTCTATTATGAATGGTTCATAAGGCACAACACTTGCGAAGGTTTTGCAAATGGGGTAACAACTCAAGCGGGCTTAACCTTGGAGAAAACTCCTGGTTAAGCGTGCTTGAGCTGGAGTATTGGATGGGTGACCTCCCGGAGCGGACCAGTGCTTCACCTCCATCACCTGATGCAATGATCTACCATTCGATATCATGAGAGATGGGTTCTTGTTCTTACTCATGAAACATGGGTCAATGAGTTTGACTCACTGATGAATCGATAGCAATATCATAATTTGAAATACTACTATCATTTGATGAGCTAAAGGGGCTCTATTATGAATGGTTCATAAGGCACAACACTTGCTGAAGGTTTTGCAAATGGGGTAACAACTCAAGCGGGCTTAAAGAAAACTCCTGGTTAGCGCGACTGAAGCGATCTTGGGATGGGCGACCTCCCGATGGACCGATGCTTCACCTCTGTGAGCATCACCTAGATGCAATGAGTGCTAAGTGGACCATTTGATATCATGAGAGATGGGTTCTTGTTGAACCACTACTCATGAAACATGGGTCAATGAGTTTGACTCGAAACTACACGGTTGAATCCTGATAGCAATATCATAATGGTAAAATAGCTATTCTAACAATGCAACTCAATCAATATATTTTCTTCCATATTCTGGAACACATATTCATTATGCCACAATGCATATTCTAACAATGCAACTAAATCAAAATATTTTCTTACATATTATGTAGTTTGCTTTCCCACACTACAATATTCAATATCACATTTGCTTCCTACAAGGATGAGCTTGATACATAGAGGCTTCATGAAACAATTGATCGCATTAAGGAAAAGGGTCTTAACAACATGGAATGTTCCATGAAGCCTCTATGCATCAAGATCATCACATGCTTTGTTGGCTTTGGGGTTTGGCTAGAGCCCATAAGGCTTCATGGTGTCAATATGGTGGGGAGGAGAATGACCAACGGTTTTGTGGCTTTTCCTTTCACCATTATACATTGGTTGCTACAAATACACAACATATCCTATTCCACCCACTACATTTCTCCACAGTAGTAGATAGGCTTGTCATCACATATTTGTGATAGTGTAAAGCTCCAACTACATTATATTTATATAGAAGGTAAGCCTATATATTCTTTATTGCATTCCTTATTTCAGAAGTACATGTCAAATTGTTTTTAATAAATGATGAGTACATATATTTTTTAAAATGTATACCACTGATTGCAACTAAAGAAACTTATCAGCTTAGTGATACCAGATTTCCACAACCTATTATGCTTTTGAAATTTTATTTTTTTCAATATTTGATTGTTTTTTGGTTTTGTGGAAGGGCAATCTATGTTCTTCCTTGGGAATTTTCTCACAGCCCATGAGGTTGCATGGTCCAATACTTCAAGGTGGAGAGCACGCCTTCTTTCTTTTAGTTTAGACTATGTCTACTTGCAGCTACAAGGTATGCATAGCTCCTATCTAGCACTTCTATTTTGCAAATATGCATGTTATTTCTTCCTATCTTTCCATATATATATTTACACATTTAGTGAGACTCCATCTTTTTTATTTTAATATGATGACATCTCTTATTTTAGAACTGTGTGTAATGCTTTATCATAAATCATACAACTATACATATTTTTTTAAAATGTATACCAGTGATTTCAACTAAAGAAAATTCTGAGGTTAATGCTTTGAGCTTTCAACAATACATAATTCTTAAGATTTTTTGTCGGCAAAGTTTTCTCTAAGTTGGGGATTCTATGGCAAGCTAGGTTGTTGCATCACCCAGTATGGTGGCAAGGAAAGCATGCCTCCTTTTCTTCTATTCATACTACAACTAGTTGCACACACAAGGTATTCCTACATCTTATCTAACACTACCATTTCGCAAATATGAATGTAATATATTTTTGCATTCCCATCTATACATTAGCATATTCATTGATGTCCTATGCTTTTGATTTTAATATGGTGCTGACATGTATGCATGGAAAAATTGCAAATATATAGATATGCAAGGTTTTTGTTATTTGTTAGAAGTTTTCGATAGGATTTCTATCACCTATATCATCCACAGGATTTTTATATGTTTAACCTCAGAGACAGAAACATACAGCAAGAAGATATTAAGTATTATAAAGAAATAGGGAATTGTAACACACCTCTTAGTAAAACATGCATACATGTATTTATGCATATATGCATATTTATACACATGTATATACCTGTATATCTATGTGTGTGTGTGTCTGTGCGTGTGTGTGTGTATATGTTGCATAATACTCTTTTCCCATCATCTGTTCAAAGCTTGCTATAACAAACTATAATTTTTTGTTCTTCTTTTTCTTTGTAATGGAATAAAATGTATTCATTAAGTTGCATTGTCGAAAGATCTATTGTAGTGTTGCCTACATAGGACATATGTATATATATGTGTAAATATGTATATATATACATGTATCTATGTATATATATTATATATATACATGTGTATGAATATGTATACATGCATAAATTTATGAGCATGGAGGAATTTTAATATTGCATTTACTTCGCTTACCAGCATCGTGCAATGGCAGGACCCATTGGTCCTCATGGAAACAAACACTTACCAGTCCACTTCCCTATATTGAGGACAACAACCTCCATCAGCACCAACCCAATGTAATTACTAAGGTCCATATTGCCACAAAAGAAACTAGTAGATTAAGTCTATGGCATCTTTTGCCACAACACAATCCAATGAAATAGAGAAATTGAGAAATTGTTAAAGAGGTATTAGAATACCACTAAATAGTAAAAAATTAGTAAGCCTATCCATATTTTTTTGACAAAAGAAAGAAGATTTCACTATAGTCTCTCCACTACCAAAGATGGATAATCTCTTCCAATTTTCAAAATTGGGTATAACACAAAAGATAGAAATATAAAACAACAAGACATTAACAATATATTAATCATCTATGCAAAGAACCCATGTAAAAATCAATATTACCCCACAAGCTTCATTGAAAATTCAAGCTACATCGCCACAAATAAAAAAAGGAAGGATAAAGAGTGAGTATACGAGTAAAGTTAATATATGCAATGTGAGCCTGAAAATAGTCAATTTCTTTAATTAGATAAAGAAAGTTGTCTATTGAGACTCTTCTACTATAAAACTAGCATGACAATTACTCTTTGCACATTTTCTTTTCTGTCTCTGAAAAAATAGAGTCATTCTATAACAACAGTTGCATCATCTGGTATTCAGTATTATAGAGAAATAGGGAAATTGTAACAAAAAAGTTGGTAAAATATAAATACATGTATTTATGCATACATACATATATATATAGATGTATAAATAGTAAATGTATATGTATAGATTTATATAAATATATATATGGATGTATACATGTATATATATATATATATATATAGAAATATATGTACACATTTGTGTATATATATATTTCTATATATATGTATACTCCTCACACATTACGCACAAAATCAAAGCTTCATTTGGTGGAATTCAATATTATAGAGAAACAGAGAAATTGTAAAACATCTATTACACAACAAATACTATATAAGGCAAAGCTAGTGAAAATCCCATGGGAAACTTCAAACAAAAAATAAACAAATAAACAAATATAAATGCCTATATACAAGCATTTGTATATATTGCTACTTGTTGGTTCATCTATCTTAATAGAAACAATGGAATATAGAACAACAAGAATATAAATCCTTAAGTACATATATGGGTTCAATTTTTCCTCTATTTAGACATTGCTACTCAAAGAGGCTTTACTAGTATTTCTCCACACTCTTATTCATAGTTGGGCTGACAAAAATCCTATTTAGAACTTCTAACAAATAAATTGAACAGATACAAAGAGATCCTACAAAGAATATGGCTTTACACTCGTGAAAGTAACTTCGTATATATACACATCTCAATAAAGGTGTGTATATCTATATATTTAATATGTATAGATATACATATATATGCCGACATCTATATATGTATGTATATGCATATATGCATTCAAAATATCACTTACTTTGTTCGTACACATTTACTTCATCTACCTCCATTGTACAACCACAAAATGCATTAACCATCTACCGAGCAAGCACTTACCATTCACCTTCCGTCTTTTGAGGAGATCACCTCCACCACCACCAACCCATGTATTTTCAAAGGTCCACATCCAACATTTACCATTCACCTCCCCCAAAATGACAAAAAAATTCTCCACTACCACCAACCCATGTAATTGTGAACGCCTAGGTCACCACCCAAAAAAAAAGGGTTCCCTCCCCGCCAGCTAGCGGCCCCCCAAGTGCCGACAAACCCTTTGCATGGCTAGGCTATTGAGAATCCCAGTAGATATTTCAAACAAGTATACATGTATATATGTATATGTATGTGTATACATGTATACAAATATATATATATATATATATGCTTACATGCATATATATGTATGTTTCACATGGGTATTTTGCATAAATGATTTATTAATTGTTCATACTTTTGATTCTCTACTTATCCTTGCCGAATGGTCATATAGTTATGAGTATAACACCAATGCTACATAGAGATAACTACAACCAAAAAACGAATGACGAAAAGTATGTTTGTAGGTATATGTATATGTATATTTATATATATATATATATGTATTTTTTTATGTATATGTATATTTATACGTATATATACATTATGCATATGTATATATATGTGTATATGTATGTATATGTATATGTATGTGTATGTGTATGTGTATATGTATGTGTATATCTATATGCAAAATGTTGATGTATACAATCATTTGCTCGCCCTTTTACTATTTTCACCTTCCCCTATATTGCTTTCATAAATATATACTCTATGCACTGACATGGATCCTCTTGTTGCACAATGGCGGTGGATGAAGAAAATGCAATATTGAATGTTGTGTGTGGGAGAGTGTAGTTTGATGAAGTTCTACTATTGGAAGAACCATTGTGTTGTTGCTTTGATAACAGGCTACTGTTAAATTTATTGCATTTCACTCTATTTTTAACCACCTTGGAGGGTGCTCAAACTGTTGAGCTGTCGAATCAATAAATCATTTTGCATGGGTATTTTACATAAATGATTAATTTATTGTTTATCTCTTTCCTTCTCTCCCATATTGAGTAAATAGCATTATTGCAAGAGTGGTTTTTGACACAAAATAGCTAAACACAAACACTGTACTATGCACTACGTTTAACATTGTTTGCTTCAGTTAGGTTGCGTTTCTTCTATCAAACAGTTGAATGTGGCTTTCCCACCACCTGTCGATTGTGATCCCTAAGTTTTTTCCTAATAGTTGTTTTACAACTTCTCTATTTTCTATTATCATGTGATATATGGTAAGAGTTTTCAAGATTTTCCATCAACCTTACCTCCTTTTCTTACTCAAACGGGTTGGCTTTTTCCTTTGTCTAGACATTTCAAAAAACAAAAATAAGGAGGTATATATCCATATGTACACATGTATATATTTATCTATATATACAACAATACATCTTAATGATAACATATTCCATCCAAACAAATGAACCACATTAAAGATAACAAAATTTTAAAGATTAAAAAACAATCCTTGTTATAAGAACAATAGACTACTCAGTTAGAGGTAGTTTCAAATAGATGAGTGGAAGACAATATAATGAAATGTTATTGATAGTTAAACAGATGAGGGAACAACAATATCATGAAACATGTTAATAAAAGACAACTGCTAGCCGCTTTTATTTTATATGTATATTATTTTGTTTAGATTCTTGCAGAAATTTCAATATGCATTCAAGAAGATCAGTGTATTCTAGCCTCTCTATTTCAAATTCTTCTATGCTCCTACAACTCAATTCAATGTAGCTCATCCTTGTTGGACACAATCAACATTGTATGTAAGTATGATACTTTCTCATTGTCAATAGCTAGCTTTGTTTATCTAATTGCAAAAATTATTCACTATTTTCAGCCTCCCATTGTATATATTAATTTTACCCCTATACTCACTTTTTATCCTCCCTTTTTTATTTCCCTTGGTTTTGCACTAATATGTAACCTTTGTTTTCTGTTTGCAAGAACTAGGTTTAAGCATGCAAAGGGATTTGAAAACCAAGTTACGCTTTTGGTTTCAAGTTCTAACACCAAACAGAACACAACAATATAAGATATTATATATGGAAAAAATAGAGTTCACCTAAGATTCATGTTGTACGATGTAGAAACTCCACAACATCTCTCGTCAATGTTTCATACTTCTCCTGTTGGGGGATTTGGCTAGAGTCCATGTGGCTCCATCATGCCAATATGGTAGGGTGGAAAATGAGCATAGGTTTTGTGGTTTCCCATTTCACATCATTGATTTGTTGTTACATACATATATGTATATGCACAAATTATTCTATACATTCACTATTATGCTTTCATACTTTCTCATTCTCGATAGAGAGCTTTGGCTAACTAATTACAAAAATTATTCACACTCTATATATTAATTTTACCCCTATACTTGCTCTTTATTCTTCCTTTTTTATTTCCCTTGGTTATCTACTAACATAGCTTTCTATTTTGTTTGAAGGAACTAGATTTAAGCATGAAAACATATGTGAAAACCAAGTTAAGACAACAATATCATATATTATTTATGCAAACAAAAGAGTTTTCTAGCATTCCTGATGTACAATGTACAATGGAACACCACAACATCTCTATTGGATGTTTCATACTTCTCTTGCTAGGGGGTTTCGCTAGAGTCCATGTGCCTCCATGATGCCAATATGGCAAGGTGGAAAACAAGCATAGGCCTTTTGATTTCCCATTTCACATCAGTCATTTCTTTGTTACATACATATATGTATATGCAAAAACTATTGTATAGATTTATTATTATGTTTTCCATATGGAAGACAAATAAGTGTGGGTTTTATAGTTCTACATTTAATGCCATACATTTCTTCTTACATATATATATGTCTACACAAATTGTTTTATATATTTGGTGACATCTTTTTTATCTTCCCTCCAAACAATGTGTAACTTCTACTTCAATTGAAATACCTTAATAGAGTATACATGTTGTTTGAATCCCTAAATTACCAAGTTTACTTCCAACATCTTCACTTTTTGCAAAACCCATTTTTTATCACCATTATAACTAAACTAATGGAATCACTTTTTGAAAACACATAACCATTCTAAACGAATCACTTTCTCAAAACCATACTTTTTTAATTTCATCTTAGGAAGATAGCACATAATGTACAATTTCATAGCCACTTTGTAACTGGTAAATCTGATTTCGGAACACAAAAAACATTTTCCCATTTTAATGAATCAAAAATTGATTAAAATACCTTAAATTCTGGACAAAAATAATTATTATTAAGAAAACTAATACTTCACAAATTTCAATTGTATTCTATTTAGAAGATGTGATTTATAAATAAACATTTTATTTGAAAAACATTTTCCTAATATTACTTATTAAAATCATTGATAATTAATTAATTGACTTTGCAAATAATGGATACATTGTAAAAAATGAGAACAACCTAGGGTTCTATTTTACATTCCCAAATCAACTTCCAACTAAAAATAACTGATATGGAAGCACAAGAAAACAATCTCCTCATTTATAGAAATGCTTTCTAATCTTTGGTGCACTGCTTCTCACATAACAATAAAGAAGTGCACTATAATATAGAGTTTACAATGGTGTATAATACTTGAAATAAGTTTACAGATGTAAAACAGTTTCTACATAAGCCATATTCATATTATCCATCTATTTATGCCTTTTAAATATATTTCTCTATCAAAATATACTCTACGGATTTTAATCTTGATTAACTGCTACATCAAAATATTCACCAACAAAATTAGTAATTTACAAATTTAAATTGTACTGAATGTAGAATATGTGATTTATTATGAAAAAAGTAATTCAAAAATCATTCTTCTACTATTATTTATTGAAATCATTGATAATTAATTAATTAATTAATAGATATTGAAATTCAAAAAACAATATCCTAATTCCTTCTGTTTCAAATTCACTTTGTGATCTACCTCTCACAGTGGACCCTAATCGGTTGAGTGTTGCATGTTGTGCATGCGACTGCTACTATAATAAGTTCTTTGAGGATTCATAAGATTTATAATTATGGTTTAAGAAATAAGATTACTTCCATGCTCAAGTTATACTTAATCATTAAATATCCACAATTTAGCTTCCAATGTAGTGTTAGAATTATATCATGACATGGAATAACGCCATAAATAATGAATTAATGTTTGAAAGCTAATTAAATATTAGATGTTAATTTTTATTTAGTTATTAATAATGAGTTATTTGGTAGTTAATGGTTTGGGTAGTTAGAAAAGGCTTTATAGAGCCATACAATGTAATGATGTAAAAGTTAAAGGTAAATGATTTAGTTTATGTTTTGGAGCCTTGTGCTTTTCTCTTTCCCATTTTTAATATGGTATCAATGCACGTTTTTTGGACCTCCTATTCACCTTCTATTCACTTATCTTTTTTTCTCCAAAGGGCTCCTCAATGATGACACAATGAGGACTACATGCAAAATTCATTATTATATATCCACCATTCTTGCATTATGTTAACAGAGCAGCATTTTGGACCACATAAAAATAGATTGGCTTCATCATCCATTTCTATATCATTCTTTTATTTTATCAAAAAATGCACAATATAGACCACACACAAATCTATTGACTTCATCATCCATCTACATTTGGTTTCTCTTCTTTCTCCATCTTGTTCCTTCATCTAGGTTCTCTCCAATCTCTATATTTTTCAATCGTTTCACATTATTCACTCTATTTTGTTCATTTCATATAAAAAGAAAAAGAAAAAGAAAATTAAATAAAGTATACATTCAAAATTGCAAAAATCTAAGGTGTTATAAAAAAGTGCAGGAGGTTGAGGTGGTTGAAAAGAAGTTTTGTATCTTTCAATTAGAAGCTTTATTTATTTCAAAATTGGTATGGATATATATTATGGCTCTCTTTGATTGATAATCAACTGTGCAAAGGAGAAATCATAATCTCATTAGGTGTCATTCTATTGTTGGTACATTGTTTTGATTTCAAAATGGAAATTTAGCACAATCTCACTAAAATTACAACATCCTTGTGATTATTAACAAAAAATAGAAATTTAAAATATTTTGAATAGCTAATGAAGAGGAGAACATAACTTATTTAAAACATTTGAGAATAATATTAACAATAATTTATTGTTTGATGCAAGATGGAAGCATTTGAATGGTTACAACCAATTTAATTTATAGAGGATATATTAGGATTTTGGAGCCATTAGAGTGTAATGTATTTTATATTTGTATATTGTAATTGGAAGCATTATCAATAGAAACTGATATCCAAAGAAAAATATTAATTGAACCCAGATGAATACAGGATAAACTAATTATTGATACTATAGCACCAAAATAAAGTCTTTATGTCATCATTAATGGGAGAATTAGAAATTATTAGTGTATGATATAGAATAATGTCATAAATAATAATAAAAAGAAGAAGAAGAATATAAGACACACTTGGCTGGTACACTGCACACCTCAGATCTGGAGAATCATGCCGACAGCTATTTTTAGTTGGGATTTCCATTGATTTTGCCAATGAAAATCTGACCTTGGATTAGCGAAATATGTCTTAGATGGGCTTTTATTTCTGCCAGACAGATATTGCTATTCATACATAAATATAGAATAGTTCTCGCTGTTTTACTATTCATACATGGAGCATCTGTTTCAGGATGAACAACCATTTAATCATTTATTTGACAGGTAATATTTGTGTATATGCATAAAATATACTCCCAGTTGAGGGCATACATCATGCAGAGAGAGACCGTTAAAATATGACTGTTGAGGTAATCTATGCTGGTTGGGAATATCGATGTGGCTGTGACTGGATATAGTTGAGACATATTGTGTATATGTCCAGAAAGATATATCTTATGCGTATGTGTCCATGAGGAGGATTATGGCGTATAGCATAAGTTAAGCTGACATTGGAGATTCGTTTTTGACGTTTATATAGCTCCAATGTGTGTGTACCAAGTTGAAGTTACAATATGTGCATCTCCTGTTTGAAAGTATAATCCTTCTAGCATTAGCGTTCATAGGCGTTTGCTTTCTAGTCATATATTTCAATTCCTGTTGCTTCCTGGTTTTTACAAAGGTAAGTTGAGCATTGGGTTTGAATCATAAGCTAGAGTTCTAAACGTGCTTTAGCCAAAGTGGCTTATTGGTCTATCAAAAAATGTCTTGTTCTTTTTGCTTCATGATTTCGATTTGAGTTTATGGATTTGAGGAATGCTTTTCTGAAGTGGGTTTACGTATCTCAAGGATATGGATTGCTGGGAAGAGGAGGAGACGGAGCTTGAACTGAAGCTCTGCTGCGCACCTGTGAGGAAGAAAAGAAGATATAGTTGCAGTCCGGATTCGTTCAATGCGAGTTCCTGTAACAATAACAATAGTTCTGTAAGTGCTGACCCAGTGGGTGAGTTGAAGGAGCAGGACCTTATCAGCTGCCTAATGAAGAGTCACAGCAACTCTATGTGCCATAGTTTTATTAATTTCAACAGTGATGTAGATTGCACGCTGTCTCTGGGCATGCCCCATACTGGGCCAAGTTCAGATGAAATAAGGGTGATGGCCATGTTCAAGCAAGAAACAATGGAAGGCGTAATAGAAATATTTAAGAGTATACTATTTCCACCCAAGGTACGAATCTCATTTCATTGTTATGTTAATACTGAAAGTCAGGTAGAAAATGCTTTTCCGAATAAGATAACTTGCAATATCATGGGTGAATCTTTTTTCTAACATTAACAATGTTATCTTAATTTATTATATTAGATGTTTGACTGTAAAAATTAAAAATCTTTAATTTGTTTGAGTTTTTTTCAGGGTCTGTTTGTTTATTTATTGAAAAGGAAAATATTTCTGCATTGTTAGGAAAGTTTCAGTCATTTTGAGACCAAGATTTTGATCAAAACTTAGCATGGCAGTTATTTGATTGACTGTTTAATTATCAAATAAGTCGTGGAATTACATTAAGTCTATGTGCAGCTTATCTTATGCCCTCAGGTGCACTTAAGTTTTTTTACCAGTTTATCAATTCACGGGTAGTTTAATATTTTCTAAAATAAAAAGATAATAACCGCTTTACTTTTTGTCATTGCAAAATGCCAAGCAATTGATTAGACAAAGCTCAAACTCACATTCTTTATTTTGAAAATGTCGCAAGCACATAGATTATCATACAGAACCGTTTCTCTAATATACACCCTTCCTTTTATAATATTCATGAATTTCTCTGCTCAAATAAATAGGCTTATGCATCTTGCATTGACAAAGTGGTGACAGCCAATCTAACTATATTCCCTTTTTCAAAAATTTCAATAAAATGGAATGATTATTATTCAATAGTTTTGGCACTTGAATAAACTGGTCTTTTGCTTATTCTTATCATTTAGATTTTTTGTTTTTATAACAGATAGACAATCCAAAGCCACATACAACAGGACTGCGGTATACAAAGCGGCATCAATAGACAATAATGTTTATAGATCTCAACTACAAATCTTGTTGGAGCACTGCAACTAATGTTGCTTCCACTTTCAATACCATATTTTGATTTTGATTTAGGGTTTGTTGGAATAATAAGGTTTATCTTAATTAAATCACTTTAGTGACTTGTTTATTTAACGATTGTTTTGGAGATCTTCTTTGTGGTTTTCCAGGTCAGGTTTACAGGTGTTTCTTTTGAGTGACTCAGTCCACTGGTGTCAACTTTTTTCTGGCATTGCATTGTCTGCTTGATGAAGCTGATTAGATAGTTCAACTGTGACACTTCCTCCTCTGAAGAAAGAAGACAAATTCTCGTTGGATCATCTACTGCCACTATCTTTCTATGTTGTTTGGATCCGCCTGTTTTGGAGTAATGTTTTGCTTTAGTTTCTGGTACCAGGATACAATTGTTTTGCTTTGGTTTCTGGTACCAAGATATTGTATCTTGTTCTAGGTCTTTTTCTTTGGGGGGCTTCTCTGGGGGGTTAAATGATATTATTGTGTTTGGGGTATCTATCTGGGTCTGGTCGGGGTTCTAGGCTAGTTTTTTTGTCTTTTTTTGGAGCTATAACCGGAGGTTTTCTTCCCTGGTTCTTTCCTGCCGGTATGCTCCTTTTGAACCAGGGTTTGTAAACTTTGTTTTTAATCAATAAAATGTTCAATGTCATAGCCACTTTTATTTAAAAAAAAAAAAACTAATTATATTTGAAGTTGTATTTGACAGGTTTTATAAAAGTCATTGTAATGCATTTTTTAATCAACTCTCAATGATATTATTATCATTTTGTGTTTATTATGATACAAATGTAGTGCTCTTGATTTTTTTCAATATAATATCAAAACTTAATTTTTTATGTGAAATGCCATTAAAAGAAGGAGAATTGTGAGAGTTATGAAGGCAGTCCAATTGCTGCAAAGGAAAAAATTATTCACAGAGATTAATCACAAGAAATAAAGTTATTTATGTATTATTGTATGAAAAAAATATATTACATCCAAATTTGAAATTCAACAAACTTTCTAGTGAAAACATAAAGAACATAAAATGATGTGATTTTTGCAATTAATTGTAATTCAAATAAAGATTATTTTAACTATTTTTTTTAAAAAGGTCATGATAAAGAATAATTTCCCTCGTTATCTTAAACTAAAATAAAATATGAAGAAAAAATAATCCTTCCATGCTGCAAATTTGATAGATGATTTTCTCCTGCAACCTCCAATATAATGCTTCACTTGCTAGCCTTCAACAATTAAAAAAATGGGAGTACCTTTTTTGGAAGATTCTAAATAATGCATTTTGTTTTGGGAGAAAATGCTTAATATGAAGAAGATTTTATAAATAATTTTTTTGAAGTGATATGATTGGTATTAATTTGTATTATTTTTGAATGAAGATTTTATTTTTAATTTTTAATTTTGAAAAATAAAAAATTTATGGGAAATAATAAATGGGATGGAAACATCACTTACAGATGTAAATAAATTATTGGAATGATATAAAAGAGATGATAAATCTAAAGATATTATTGATCTTGTCCTTTTCCACAATGAATTATATCACATAGAATTAGACAAATCATGATCAAAAGTTTGGGATAATTTGAATAAAGTACTTGGAGAAAAAGAAGTTAATGCAAAGTTTTTCATAAAACTTCAATTATTTAAATTTAAAATGGAATATAGAATTACTATGTCAAATTGCATAAGAAATTTGATTTCTCTTATCAAACAACTAGCATAATTCAATGTTCTAGTAGATGATGAAAATGTTAAGGCTATTTTGTTCAATAATTTTCTTTCAAAATATAATAATGTTATTTTTACACTTATTCAAATAAATCCTCAAACACTAGAAGATATGATTTCATCCCTTTCATAAAAGAAAATAACAAACACAAAAGATTTAGAAATTTATTCTCAACATGAGAGTCACACGAGGCAATAATACAAATAAAAATGAACATTACTACTGTAAGAAAAAGGGTCACACATTGGGTCACACATCCTGGCCTTATAAAGCTTGAGTCAGTAATGTTCTTAAGGGAAAACTCAAAGAAAAATAAAATCATGTTATATTACCCTATTTTGAGGACTATAACGACTACCCAAATGGTTCTTTTGTTTAATATTGTTGTTTTGAATATACTAGGGATGGATACTTATTTTCAGCCTTCACTATTGGAGAGTGGAATTTTTTTAATCATCTCAAGCCAGCTTCTCACTTAGATATGGTACTTTGTATCAGAAACATTTATTGTTTTTTATTTTCTTTTTTGATGTTGATAGGATTGAAGAATGCATATATTGGTAAATTTTCCTTTTGAAGATGTGTTGATATTTGGTGAACTCAATATAGATTATTTCCTATATAGTTTGGGATTTTATGGATCTAAGGAATTATACCCTTTTGAGGGTCATGACACAACTTGATGGAGCAATAAAGTATTATCCAATAATTCAAGGGATATGTGGTTAAGGATTTCAAAGTGATGATAATCTAAGAACTCAAAAATTTAGCTTGAGATATACACCTTTCTAAGGGTTACAAGGCAACTTGATGGAGTTACACTTGGTCTTTTGCTCATTCTTATCATTTCAATTTTTTGCTCATTCTTATCATTTAGATTTTTTTTTTTATGATAGATAGACAATCCAAAGTTGCATACAATAGGACTGTAGCATACAAAGCAGCATCAATAGACAATAATGTTTATAGATCTCAATTGTACAAATTTTGTTGGAGCACTACAAACAATGTTGCTCCCACTTTCAATCCCATATTTTGATTTTTTTTAAGGTTTTGTTGGAATAATAAGGTTCATCTTGATTAAGTCACTTTAGTGACTTGTTTTTTATTTTATTTAAATATTAGTTATATTTTTATAAATTGATAGTTTAGAGAAGTTGTATTTGACAGGTTTTATAAAAGTCATATTGTAATGCATTCTTTGAATCAACTCTCAATAATATTATTATCATTTTGTGTTTATGAGTATACAAATCTAGTGCTCTTGATTTTTTCAATATAATATTAGAACATAATTTTTTATGTTAAATGCCATTAAAAGAAGGAGGGTTGTCAGAATTGTGAAAGCAGCCCAATTGCTGCAAAGGAAAAAAAATCTTCACAAAGATTAATTAAAAAGAGAGAGTTATTTATGTATCATTGTATGAAAAAATGATAATACATCCAAATTTGATATTCAACAAACTTTGTAGTGAAAACATAGAAGACATAAAATGATGTGATTTTTGCAAGCTACTTGCAATTCAAATAAAAGATTATTTTTAACTATTTTTTAGAAATGACCATGATAAAAGATAAATTCCCTCATTATCTTAAGTTGAAATAAAATATGGAGAATGAATAATTAGACGTATCTCAGTGTCCTTTCATGATGCAGATTGGTCAGATGATTTTCTCCTGTAGCAACATCCAATATAATGCTTCACTTGCCAACATTCAACAATTAAAAAAATCAGAGTACCTTTCTTTTGAAGATTCTAAAAAATGCATTTTGATTTGGGAGAAAATGCTTAATAAGAAGAAGATTTTATATATTTAATTGATATTAATTTGTTTGAAGTGATAAGATTGGTATTAGTTTGTATTTTTTTAAATGGATATTTTATTTTTAAATTTAATATTTGAAAAACAAAAAATCAAATGTAATTAAAAAATAAAATTTTATGAAGAATAGTAAATGGGATTGAAACACCACTTACAATGCAAATAAATTATTGCAATAACATAAAAGAGATGATAAATCGAAATCTATTATTAGTCTTGTCCTTTTCCACACTAATTATATCACGTAGATTTAAAAAAATCATCATCAATAGTTTGGGATAATTTGAATAAAGTATTTGGAGAAAAAGTATTTAATGCAATTTTTTCATAAAACTTCAACTATTTAGATTTAAAATGGAATATAGAACTACTCTATCAAATCACATAAGAAATTTGAGGTCTCTCATCAAGCAACTAGAATAATTCAATGTTCTAGTAGATGATGAAAATGGTAATTCTATTTTTTTAATAATTTTCCTTCAAAAGATAATAATTTTATTTTTACACTTATTCAAATAACTTCTCAAACACTAGAAGATATTATTTTGGCCCTTTCAGTAAAAGAAAAAGAACAAACACAAAAGATTTAGAAGTTGATTCTCAACATGAGAATTACACAAGGCAATAATATAAATAAAATTGAACATTACTACTGTAAGAAAAAGGGTTACAAATTTTGGCCTTATAAAACTTGAGCTAGTGATGTTATTAGGGGAAAACATAGAGAAAAATCAAATCATGTTATATTAGCCTATGTTGAGGACTATAAGGACTACACAACTGGTTCTTTTGTTGAATATTTTTATTTTGGAGATACTAGGGATGGATACTTATTTTCAACCTTCACTATTAGATATTGGAAGTTTTTTAATCATCCCAAGCCAACTTCTCACTTAGAGATGGTGCTTTGTATGAGAAACACATATTATTGTTTATTTACCTTTTTGATATTGATAGGATTGAATACTACATATGTTTTTATTTTTTCCTTTTGAAGACATGCAAACATTTGGTGAACTCAATATAGATTATTTCCTAGATAGTTTAGGATTCTATGGATCTAGGGATTTATACCCTTTTGAGGATCATGACACAACTTGATGGAGAAATAAATTATTATCCAATAATTCAAGGGATATGTTAAATTAAGGATTTCAAGGGGATGGTAATCTAAGAACTCAAAAATTTAGCTTGAGATATACACCTTTCTAAGGGTTATGAGGCAACTTGATGGAGTTACACTTGGTTTAGGATTTTTTTTTCAAAGAAAAATATTCTAAAGAATATGTATTTGTTTTTTTCAATAAACATGTTTTGATGTGTGGAATGTAAACCTTAAGAGGAGGGGTGTTGGAATATTAAGGTATACCTTAATAAATTCACCTTAATGACTTGTTTATTTTGGTTATTTAGAAATTATCTATATACTGATAAGTTGGTAGTTCAGGAAATTATATTTGAGAGGATTTATAAAAGCCATATTCTAATGCATTTATAAATCAACACTCAATAATAATATTATCATTTTATGTTTATTACTATTCAAATGATTCTCTTGATTTTTCCAATAGGATTTGATTGATTATCAATATGGTCTTTTTTGGTATATATATTTGCACCTTCGTAATTAAAATAAAACTATTGGTCCATTCTAGCACATGTTGGTTTCTCATGCATACATTAGAGCCTTATAATTTTGACCATTTTGGGGGGAATATCAATATAATTGGTATGAACTATGAAGAAATTGAATTTAACATTTCCACATTTTCTTGGTTTTTTTATATTTTTAGATTTTCATCACCTAACTTGTTTTTCCAATAATATGCAAGGTTAGATATGATTTTTGATAAATTGATCTAATGGAAATCGTAAATTTGCACCAATATTGATATTATCTGTACTAACCACATCTACTTTTATACATACAATTTTATCTATAGATTACAACTTATAACTAGAAAAGAAAGAACATAATGATTTTAATATAGATATAGGCCATACTAAATGTAGTCACCATCATATTTTCTCTTTTTGGCATAAAATTTATGACTTGGAAAAATTGGTCATGTAAGAACTTAACTTTGATTTTTGGAAAATTTAGGCCTTAATAGTTTTTCACTTATGTCTACCTCTATGTCTAGGATATCTAGGATATATGCACTTGATGAATGCCAATATCCAACATTCATTTTTAGGGTCCAAGCAATCAAGAGGGATCCTTCTACAAGTTTATTCCCAACCACCATGACTACACGCAATAGGAAACTCTTCAATTTTTGTGGGTTAGGAATGATCTAGCTCTAAGTTATTCATCACCCTATTTCTATGTTGTTGTGAATAACTTTCAAGTCATTCACATGTTGTTGCACTCATTTAGTGGAATTATAGTTCATTAAGTTGATCGTAAAGTTTCATGTGTCAGCCATCCATGACCTTTCATGAATATTTATTCTATATAATGGATGTATATCAATTGTAAAAGAGGTTGAAAAAAAGATACAAAAGTTTCATTGAGTTTGTAATACGAAATACCTTGTTTAAGTGTTTGTAGAAGTATTCTATTATAATATGCCATTTATAATTGAGATTATATGAATACATGTCATATTGTGTTCTCATATCCATTTGTGATGTAATATTTTTCTAAAATGAATAATCAAGGATTATGATTTTCTTCATGCACAATTGTTGTGTTGAATTATTTTTCTATGTTAGTCATTTTTCAAGGAGAAATATAATTATTTCACGGAGAATAATGAGAATGTTTACATTATAAATATATTATTAAGTATAACTTCATGTCTATGAACCATTTGGAGGTCATATTATTTTAATTTAATAATATTTAGTCAATGGCTCATGACTACCTAGAATATATGTCATTAAAGCTAAAGGATGTAATGTGTTCTAACTTTGAGAACCATAAAGTAAGAACCATTCCACATTTTTGTATCCCTCCAAACCAAAACATATTTATTTAAATTAAAGATCTCAAGTGAACTATAATTTTTTTATAATTAGTTTTTTGTACGTCATATGTAAGCATTAAAGTTAAAAGTAGCTAACTCTTTATGTATGTAACTTGTAAATTCTTGTCCTACGGTCTATGAAGATTCATATCTTCTTAGCATTGTGATATAGTAACAATATGTGTTTCTAGTTAGTATTGTAAAAGGGCTACCTACCATGGTTTTGTAGAGCCAAAAGTGTGGGAGAGGTCAATATTAAGGTCCCTAGATCATTTTTTGGCTAACCCTTCAATAATTTTTAACATAATACCTAATAAATATTTACAAGATGCTGTATATAGGTTAAGAAACCAATACATTCAAAAAGGATATCACAAATACCAATTCTTTGAAGTAAAGAAACAACTTTCTTCATCTCCTAATATTCAACTTCATTTTCTCCACTACCTTTAGTAATATCATGTTTAACAAGTGGTTGGATATTCTCTTAGGGTAAAACATTTGTGAGGTATTTGTCTCATATAACCAACTAAGTATCCAATCTTAGGGTCTAGCTATCTAGTTGTCCAATTTCCATAACACTTTCTTTAGGAACAAATTTAGGAGCAACAACTGAAGATGTAATTCCTAGGGTATCTACATTCCTTATAATCAACGCCATTTTAGTAATAGTTTCCTTAACATTATCAAATACACCTTGGTGCTTTGCATCAATGATCATTTTTTTTTACTAAGACAAATATGTAACTAATTATCCCTCCTCACAATTTCTTTTCTCAAGAAATTTTAGATAAAATCCATAGGTCCATCAAAATGATGCTCATAGCCTCATCTTCCTACCTCTTTCTTGACCTCATCAATAAAATTTTCTATGTTAAACCTTTTTCCTTTCTCTAATTGCATCTTGTACTCTATCAAATTTTACTCTAGGAGATCAAGACCCTCCTTAGAAATTATAATAAAATAAAAAATCATAATTATAGATGTAAATAAGGAACCTCTTTTATGTTTCTTGAAGTGTACCTTAGCTACTTTATTGAGTTTCTATATAATTTCTATGAAATTTATACTCTATCAATAACTGAAAGAGGAAGAGCATGTGGTTGCACTTAACATTTATAAAAAAACTAATTATTATCCTATATTTGTGGTGGAACTAGTCACCCCATTTATGCCTACAATCAATTTCAAGATTAAACTACTTTCGTCTTAAGAACTTAATAAGAGTATCAGACAATCTATTACTTTTATTTATGAGCATATTTAGAATCCTTTGTTCAAATTATCTCTCAAGATAATCATAATCTAAATTATGAAAATATGCATATACCACACATATGTTCTCATTTAAACTAGTAAAGGATTATGTTTCATGATGTGGTTGTGACTTTTAGAGTATAATCCCAAGTATCCTTGCTAAGAAACATTAATATATGGCATAATATATAATTGATTTGAATATTTTTTTAATCAAATTTAATGGATACAAGCTCCCTATGAATACCCTCTCACACAAAGGAAGAAAATCACATTTTATTTACATATCTATATGTTGGATATATACAACAATCATCATATATATAGTCATCTACACTTTATAATTTGTACCCAAGAATTAACACAAGATAATGTAGGTCATTTCAAAATATTTTTCAAAATATCAACACCAAAATTCTTAATTTCATATAAGATAATTAATTTTACTCTAGCTACCCCTTTTTTTTTATGATTAGGCAATAATTTAACCTATATGTCATTCTCAGAATTTTGCATCTTAGAATCAATGAGCTACTGCATTTTAGATCTAAGCTTTGCATTCAAAACTTGTCAAAACATTCACCTTTATTGTACACTTTCATTTTGAAGTACATTATCCTAAATTCACCAAAATTTGGAAAACAGTCACTGTTTAGCCTATTTTCAACCTGATACAACAACATACAAAAATTTTTTTTAGTTTTTTAAGCCCCTACCAAGGAATCATATGCCCTTGGGAATCCCTATCCTACTACAATTGTCTTAGAGAACCTCTACACATATTTATGTCTCTGTAGCTTCAATATGTTCCTGCTTGCAAAAAAAAAAATTAAATTCTGAAATAATGTTATTGCATATGCAAGAAAGGTGTCATTTTTCTTGATTTGTTGCAAATTTAGGAAAATTCTTGCATTTCAATATTGGAAATCCTCAAATCTATAGGACAATTGTTTACATTTTTTGAAGCATTACATAATTTGGGTAGATTTGTTTTCATTTTTACACAAATTCAAAACCCTAAGCAAGTAGAGGCATGTTTCCTTTTCATACATATGGTTTTCATAGAGTATCACATGGTTTGTATGTTTTTAATCTCCCTACTTATGAGCATAATCTAAGGAAATGTGATGCAAAAGCATCCATGGCCTTATGCAATCTTGCATCACCAAAAAGAGGTTTGAGTTGGTTTTGTTTCATTTTTGGTGTGGAATTTCATAATATCTGTGAAATTAAAAAAAATTGTGTGTGGAATGCCATGACATGTCTTGTAAATGCAATTTCAAATTGCTTTCAAAATTTGACTCAATTTGAATGTGGAGTTAGTGGTGAATAATGTGAAAAAGCCAAAGAAAGAAAGAAAATCAAAACAAAGGTGCGGCTTAATGGGGAGTTACTTATTTTCAATTTTTTATTTAAAACCTCATTCTAGGTGTCCTAAAAAATAAGAACCCAGAGGTGGGTGCCTAGAAGTGGGAAAAATTAAGGTTTGCTTTCATTGGTGAAAGTAGAATTTCAATAAAAGCACTAGAGTCATCATGGGAGTGGTGGAGTTAATGTTTTTTGTTTTAATGAATATTTTATTGATTTTTGAATGAAAAATTGGTCAAATTGTTGGGCATGGTGTTTCAATTGGGAAGGTTGATCTGAAACTTAATGAAATTCATCCCAAATTGATGCAAAATTAGTGAAAATGACAATCCAGAGTTTGAAAAAAGGAAATTTCATTCATTTTGCAACTAAGTCTTTCCAAAAAGAGAAGAAGGGAGAGACCAGGGCATAGCATACTAGAGTTTGATTGTAGAAGGTGTTGTTGCAGATTTTTGGTGGTGTGTAGATGTGTTGAAGTTTCCTGGAGTTGTAGAGAAGAAGTGTGTAGTTGGGTTGTTGTGAGATTGGTTTGTTTGCAGGAGAAAGGTTCTAAAGAAACCTTAGATTGTTGAAGGAAATCATCTAGTTTCATTTCAAATTTATTGTATTTCCTGGGCATGTGAAAATCCCACAACCCTTAAAGGTTTTTTTAATTACTTTGTGTGAATTGCAGGCGTGAAGGTTGCACTGCAACAATTGATTTTTGTGTATGAATTTTCTTTTCATATTCTAATTTTTGGTGTACATTTTAATGGGAATGTAGCAGCCCCAACCCAATAGGTTGAATATAATGTTGGTATGATTTTCCATTATTTTGGATGAGAAGTTGGCTGGTTGAAAATTGCAACTCAGCTATGCAAGTTTCAAATAATTGTAAGCCTTTCAGAGTTGATTTTAATTAAAGGGTTTGTGAGATAAATTTGTGAACTTATGTGAGATAAATATAATTAATTTACCTCTCATTCCATAAATGGTATCAGAGAAAGGTTGAACATGAGTGTGTCACCAGACCATCGAAGAGAGGCAGCTTGCACCAAGATCTGTGTGTTGCAGGTTTGCAAACATGTTTTCCAAAAATAAGAAGAGAATTTTGTAAGGGACAATGATTTTAGAGATTTCAGAAGACAATTTGAGATTCTACAAGAAGAAATAAGAAGGGTATTTTTAAGAACAAGAAGTGAATATGATGAAGATGAAGAAGAAAGAACAGAGAATTCTAATTTGGATATTGAGCAAAGAGAAGAAATTGCAGCAGTTGCAAATGACCCACTATTGAAAGATTTAACAAAAATGGGAAAAAGACCAAAAATGGATGTACCTACATTTAATGGAAGCCTAAAACTATAATAATTAATAGAATGGTTGAATGAGATGGAGTATTTTGAATTTGAAGAGATGGAGGATCTAGACAAAGTAAGATATGTAAAAACAAGGTTGAAAGGACATGGTCAATATGGTGGAAAGAGATTGAATTAGAAAGGGGAAGAAGAGGAAAATAAAAGATTAATAGATGGGATAAAATGGTGGAGAAACTTAAACATGAAAAATTATTCTTGTGGATTGTGAATTGTACCTGCTCAAGAGAATGCAAGGTTTGAGACAGGACAACAAGAGTGTGAAAGAATATATAGAAGAATTCCATAGAATTCTTATTAGAACTAGACATTATGAGGTGACAAAGAGAATGTTGAAAGATACATAAATGTGTTGAGAACAATCATTTAGGAATAAATGGCACTTGTTAGAGTTGTGACAATGGAGGATGCTTATCAAATAGCAGTAAAAATAGAAGAAAGAACGAATAGGAGGTTTGAAAATAAGCAAAGAGGAAAGGGTAAAAGTAATTTTTAGTAGTATGATGATTAGATTGGAGACACTAAGGTCAATGAGGAATAAAGATGGGAGAGTTCAAATCAAACCCATGATCAAAGTTTCAAAGGAAGGGGAAGATCGGGTAGAGGATTTGGAAGAGGAAATTATAAGTTAACTTCTTTCAAGTGTGGAGAAGAGAGTCACAAATCATATGAGTGTCCTCATGAAGAGGAAATACCAAGAAGAAGGATTGAAAAATAGAATAGGATAGTAAATGTGAATAGAGAAGATGTAGGATCATCACATTCTGAAGGAGCAGAAGATGGTGAAACTTTAATGTCTAGGAAAACAATGTTAAATGAAGATGATAAATCCATTCAAAGGAGAAGTTTTTTTAGGAAAAGATGAAAGTGTGAAGGAAATACATGTAATGTCATTATTGATAGTGGAAGAACAAAAAATCTTGTGTCTGATGAAATGGTAATAAAGTTGCAGCTAGAACGAAAGAAGCACCTAAATCCATATTAGATAGCATGGGTACAAAATGACAAGAAGTTTTTGATCAACAAACAATTTCAGGTAAAATTTAATATAGGAGGTTATTATGGTGGAGTTTTATGTGATATTCTCCCAACGGATGCTTGTCATATTCTTCTAGGAAGACCTTGGTAGTTTGATAGGAAGGTGATGTACAATGGTTATGCCAACACATACATGTTGATGAAGGATGGAGTGAAACAAAAATTAAAGTCATTGAAAGAAGAAATGGGTAAGGTTTGCAGTAATGTAAGGTCTTTTTTGGTTGATGAAATCAAACTTTTAGATGGTATGAATCATGAATATATTGGCTTTGATAATACTAACTGTGAAGAAGATGAGAAAGGTGAATTGTTGATTCAGATTGAGGAAAAGATCTCAAGTGGAATGAAGGTAGCAGCAGAGGGTAAGGAAAATTTTGATTTATTTATTTCCTTTGATGAGAAAGAGAGTTAAGGAATAGATAATTTTTTGCAAAAGAATTAAATTTGGATAAATTTGGATTGCAAGAGTGGATTGAAAAGGTTAATGAAGAGTTTTCTAAGAAATCCTTCCTTGAGAATGGTGGAGATGAATTTTTTTTATTAGTAATCATGATTCCTTGTCAAGAAATATGAAAATTAAGTCTTTTTATGATAGTAATAACTCTGTTTTGAGTGAAGGAAAACAAGTTGCAGCAATATCATGCCTTTCAGAAGGCATTGAAACAATGGAATTTCATGAAGGAAACATAGTTGAAGGAGGTGGAAAAGGTGAGACAGCAAATGAGACAAAAAAATACATTTATTTTGATGAAGGAGAAGGTATAATTTTAATTTTTAGTTCTTATTTTGATGAATTATATTGTTGGGACAATAGATTTCATGCTTTGAATTACATGATGGGTAGTAGAAGAAGGATGAAGCATGGTAATGTTGTAAGTTTTCAAAAAGTGGTGCATAAAAATATTTTAGTGGACAATGAAATGAGGTGGATCCAATATATATGTAAGGTCTACCTATGTTTCTAAATGAAAATAATGAAATATTTCTTTCCACCATGGGTTTCTGATGCAAGAGCATCCATGGCCTCATGCAATCTTGCATTACTAAAAAGAGGTTTGAGTTGGTTTTGTTTCATTTTTGGTGTGGAATTTCGTAATATTTGTGAAATTCAAATTCTATGTGTGTGGAAATGCAATGACATGTCTTGTAAATGCAATTTCAAATTACTTTCAAAATTTGACTCAATTTGAATGTGGAGATAGTGGTGAATAATGTGAAAAAGCCAAAAAAAGAAAGAAAATCAAAACAATAGTGTGGCTTTCTAGAGAGTTATTTGTTTTGAATTTTTTATTTAAAACTTCATTCCAAGTTTCCTAAGAAATAGGAACCCAAAGGTGGGTGCCTAGGAGTGGGAAAAATCAAGGTTTGCTAAATCATTGGTGAAAGCTGAATTTCAATAAAAGCACTGGAATCATTCTAGGAGTGGTGGAGTTAATGTTTTTTTTTAAGAATATTTTATTGATTTTTTAATGCAAAATTGGTCAAATTGTTGGGGATGGTGTTGCAATTTGGAAGAGTGGTTTGAAATTTAATGAAATTCATCCCAAATTCAAGCAAATTTAGTGTAAATGAAAATCCAAATTTTTGACAAAAGGAAAGTTCATTCATTTTGCAACTAAGTCTTTCCAAAAGGAGAAGAAAGGAGAGACTAGGGCGTAGCATACCATAGATTGATTGTAGAAGGTGTTGTTGCAAATTTTTGGTGGTGTGTAGATGTGTTGAAGTTTCTTGGAGTTACAGAGAAGAAGTTTGTAGTTGGGTTGTTATGAGATTGGTTTGTTTGCAAGAGAAAGGTTCTAAAGCAACCTTGGATTGTTGAAGGAAATCATCTAGTTTTCATTTCATATTTATTTCATTTTCTAGGCATGTGGAAATCCCAAAACCCTTAGAGGTTTCTATAATTGTTTTGTGTGAACTGCAGGTGTGAAGGTTGCACTGCAACCTTGGATTTTTGTGTATGAATTTTGTGAACTGCAGGTGTGAAGGTTGCACTGCAACCTTGGATTTTTGTGTATGAATTTTCTTTTCATATTCTAATTTTTGGTGTACATTTTAATGGGAATGTAATAGACCGAACCCAAGAGGTTGAATGTAATGTTGGTATGATTTTCCATTATTTTGAATGAAAATTTGGTTGGTTGCAATTTGCAACTCAGTTGTGCAAGTTACAGAGAATTGCAAACCTTTTGGAGTTGAATTTAATTGAAGGATTTGTGAGAGAAATTTGTGAATTTATGTTCATGAAATAAATTTAATTAATTTATCTCTCATTCCATCAAAATGAAATGAAACCTTTGACAAGAATTTTAGTCAATTTCCCCATATTTCTTCCATTTATGAGAATATTTTTGGTGCAAGAGGATGCAATCATGGACAATCATGACAATTATAGTTGTTATTCTCCCAATACCTCTTCTACTTGTGAAGAAGACACCTTGGGGTTAGAGGAACCAATCATTAAGTTTCATGAGAATCTTGTTTGTGCTTCTCCCAATACTTCTACCACTTGTAAAAATATTATGGCACAATAGAATAAAATAATTGACACATTTCTTAATATCACTTTTCCTAGTGTTCATTCATATCCCAACATCTCTCCCACTTGTGAGAATTTTTTGGTGCAAGAGGATGAAATCACTGAAAATCATGACAATCATATTTTTTCTTCTACCAATATCTCTCCTACTTGTGACAACTTAGGTATCATGGTGTTAGAAGACCCAATCATTGAGTGTCATGAGAATCTTGTTTGTTTTTTTTCCCCACCTCTCCTACTTGGGGAGATATTTTTGGGAAATAGGGTGAAATCATTGATATATTTGTTTCAAAAGATAGTAAGATGGCTTAATTAGATGAATATGCTAAGGTCACCTTAGATCACCCCTCGATATAATATCATCAAAAATAATTCAAATCCATTGAAGTTATGAACACATAATTGGCCATTAGATCTCCCTTGATTATCAAACCTCCTAAAACTCCTTTTGGACCCCCTAACAATCCTCTAATTATTTGATCTCCTTTTGGACCTCCTAAAATTCCTCTAATTATTGGACCTCTTAAGTCACCTCCTAAGTCACATCTCATTATAGGACCTCCTAAACCTCATGTTTGTATCCTAATCTTTGCAACTTACTAGTAATCATGTGTCGCAGCAACCAAGTTATCACATAGTTTTTCACACATATACCACTAGAAAAATAAGCAAACAAGATAAACATAATCCATTTCATCAATGATACCATTTCCACAACCTATTTTACCTAGTGCCCCTCATTTAGCTCAACAAAATGGAAAGGAGTATGACCATTTAGAACAAATTTGCAATACTCCTACAAAGATATCCCTTTGGAATTTGATTCAAACATCACCTACTTACCATGGCATGATTCAAAATGCTTTGCAGGAAATTGTTGGACCCATACTAGTGTGCAACCAAAAGATGTGCTGGCTTTGATTAAGAATATGAATTCACCTAATATGGACATTTCATTTCATCAAAATGAGTTACCCCCTTTTGAAACATAAAAAAAAATGATGATTTGATGATATTGGCTATTATTAACAACGCTAGGATTAGGTGTACCCTTGTTGACAATTGTTCAAGGCTTAATATTTGTAGTGTGAAAATTTTGGATAGAATTGAGGTAGATAAGACTAAAATTCAACCAATGAATTTTTCTATTTGTGGTTTTGAAAATGTGGGAAAACAACCCCTTGGTGTGATAACATTACCTGTCAAGGTTGGTAAGGTGATGTTACAAACCCCTATCCATGGCATGCCTCATGATCTTTCATTTAATATTCTCTTGGGGAGACCATGGATTCATGAGGTGAATGGAGTTCCTTCAATGCTTCATTTTTTAATTAAATACAATTACAAAAACAAGGTTTACACAATAAAAGTTGATTTAAAATCTTAATTTTTTTTACAAACTAAAATAGGAATGACGAATCCTATTATAACATTGACACCAACTACAAAAGTGGAACCTTTATAAGTTGAGTACAAAGATAAGTGCTTCCCATCTGTGAAAAATTTGTTGGATGGTGATTGGGGTTCATTATAATTCACACCTACATCCATGGGAGAATATAACAACACACAATCAAAATTAGGATAACAGAAAGAAGCAACCATGATATCAACACAATCTATCACTGAGTCATCAAAAGAATTTGAGTCTAAAACTTTTAGAAAAGAAGAAGAAAACACAAATTACACATCTGCATATGATGAACATGATCATGAAAATACACCTTCTTCAAAAGAAATGGAAGAAATTTATGGAAGAGGATACCAAGTTTTGAAACAATGTGCCTATAATGGAAAAGGATGTGGTGTAAGAGAACAAGGTATTCATGTCCCTATAGATCCTAACAGACAAGAAGCAATAAGAGGTAGATTGGTTATTATACTTTAATTAATCATACAAGAAACAAATAGAATTAGTTTTTGTTCCTTTCCATGTGGTAGTTGTAGTATCATAATGTATATTCACTACCATTCATGGGGGTATAAAATTGGTTGTTATACAATCATATTTTATTTTACAAGGAGTAGCATATCTTAATCTATTTTGGCTCACCTCTATCCCTACACTTGGGGGCAAGGGGTTAGGTAGCATTTTCCTAGGTTTATTCCTTCTTGGTATCCCTTTATATCTCATTAAAATGTTAGTGTTACAAGTACACTACCATTTTAAAGGGAGAGCATATAGTCCCTTGATTATTGTTTTATTAGCATATGATTTAAGAGTGATATTTCTTAGCATATGATTTTCTCCTTAGTGGTAACACTATGGCTAGTGTTCCCTAGGTTGATATCTTCTATTCCTTGAATTTTCCTCTCTTGGTGGTGATATCATGCATGATGTTCCCTAATGTGTGACCTTTCATGCATTAATAAATACCTCTTTGATGTTGTTAAAATGACCTTTTGAGGTGGTGTTATCATAACACCCCTTGATTTTGTGACCTTGTCTTAATATCATTATTTGCTTGCATCCCTGAGGTGAGTTTTTCTTGGGCCACTTGAGGTGATTTTTGTTTGCACCCCCTAAGTTGAGTTTGGAATTTTTTTGCTCCAATTTTTTTATGAGTATTGAACCTAGTGTGGTTTTGGTATAGTATGGCACCTTATCAAGGTTATCAAGGAGTATAATTCTTCATATGGTTGTTGATGAGTGTGTACTTAATGAAAATCGGTCCTCACTAGTGTGTTTCTCATTTTACCTTGTCTTGGGGGCTCACCTAGTGAAATGTGATCCTCACTAGTGTGTGTGCCTTCCATTTTGTGATTCACAAAAATTTTCTATGGTGTGATTCATGAACACCCTTAACATTTCCACCTAGCATAATGCAATTTTCTTGCCAGTGGAGCCATCTATTTCATGAGTGCTTGGCATAATACACCTTGCTAGCCTTATGAAACCCATCATATTGTATGGAAACCTGGCATAACATAACTTGATTGTTAATAGACCCATGCAGCCTGTGAGTGATCTGGCAGAACACAAATTACTAGTCCTCATGGGAGCATTCACTTATTTCATGGATGATGTTTGGTATTTGAGATAATTTTAGACCGAGGTCTCTTTACCTTACCAACTCAAATCCCTTTTGTAATAACCTTGTATTTTTACATTTTTTCATGTGTCTTCTTCATTTTTACATTGTGTTTACACCATGTTTGTTGTCATCATCATCTACATGTTATGTTATGTTCTATTCATGTATGCTATTTTTTTTGCAACATGTATGTTTGTGTGTCTTGTATTGTTGCATATCATACATGTGTGTGTTCCTTCATGCTTATGTTGGTTTTCAATGGGATCTTAGATCTTGGGAGCTTGATCATCCCCCTAGATCCTTTATCATCCTATCTTCTCAACATTTGCATAATCAGACCCCTCTTGACACATATTTCTCTACTTTAGTGTGATTCTGAGCATAAGTTCATACTCTCACTAAAGTGGGGGCTAAATGTAGCATACAAAATTGTTACCCTTAACAATTCCACATTATGTTTTATCCCCAAAATTTATTGTACTTCATTAAGCTCCTAATTTTCCAAATTATGCATTCCAAGGCATATTTATTACCATTTTCTGAAGGATTGCAAGCATTGAATAAATGCAACCAATTATTATTTTTCTCCTAACTAATTGTGTCCTAGAAATTTGGGCTAGTACCCATTCACCCATGGTCGAATGGGTCCCCCTTCTTAGCCATAACTCAAATTTAAATATGTTGTTGAAGAAATTTTAACATCCAAAGTTCAAATTTCAAGTGTCAACTTTTGGAATCTAATTTTTTAGGAAATTAGCATAATTACATATAAACACTTAGTTATTTTACCATTTGAAATATAAGAAGGAATATAAACAACTAGAAGCACAATTCATGAGAAAATACTATTTTCAAGAGCATTCAAGAGTATAATTTCATATTTATTTCAGTAATTCAAGTTTCAACATCATGTAAAATCTTATGTGATTTCATGTGTGTTCATGTTGTCATTATTTTTTGAAATATAACATATTTTTGTAGGTTTCCAAAGAATTCAAAAATTCATGAAAGAAAGATCCAAATCCTTGAGGACATGTGTATCACTTCAATCCTTCAAGACAACCATTGAAGGGTGGTGAGTTGTAGCACATTGTGATTTCATCATTCCTTCCTTTCCATTCCCATTTATAATTGACCATTTTCGATTATGGAAGTGGGACACTTACTTAGGGTTTGACTGAGTCAAGCCCCTAACTGGCACAACATTTTCCCTCACTATGAATGTGCAAGTTATAGGTTTGAGGAGGATCAAGGAATGTTTAAAGTAAATTTATTCATTGTTACATTTATTGTCATCATTTTTTTCAAGCCACGAAAAATCACTTAATAAATTTACTAATGAAATTCTAACAACTATATAATCAAGAATCAAGAACTCGAATCCAACATCAAAGGACTGCACAATTATTTTAGGACCCCCCATCAAAGACCCACATGCCCCTAGGCATCTGAGTCCCTCTTTTCATGTTGAATTAAACTTTTGGTGATAGGTATACATGGGTGATCCCACAATAGTAGGTTACACTTCTTGGCCAAACTTGACATGGATTTGAACTTTTTAAACTAAATCTTCACTTTAAGACACCTATAGCTGCTAAACTAATGTAATGTAGGAGAAAAACCAATCCTAACTCAACCAAGAATCTAACTCATCCTTTCAATTAGGACTATTTCTTCTTCACAAAAACCCTTGTTTCACACACCAAAATAGAGAACAAAACACAAAATACTTCTTGACCCATCAAAACACCTTAAGCAACACTAAAATTATTCTCATACCCTTTCTTCAACATAAGCATCTCAAACTTAAAACCTTTCAATGTAGACTTGTTCGAAATCAGCATATATGCCCACTTAGACCACATAAACTACCAACACCAACATCCCAAGCCCAAACCTCTTTAAAAATACCACAAAGAAGTGCAATTATGTTTGTGCAAGCATATTATACCATCCCCCATCCTTTATTCATAACATTTCAACAAACACCTATTCAAAATCCTTCAATTTGATTCCAAATTATGACTATTATAATAGGACAATTATCAACAATATACTCTAAAATTTGACTTTCACCAAACCCTTGATACATCTACACACCTTTTGAAATCACTATCACTACTCAAACATCACAAATTTGAGAACTCTCAAAGTGTTTGTCCTAATAGGCCTAAAATAGCCTTCTTGAGATCATAAAAATTGACATGAAAAATTAAAGACTCTCCACTTGATTCATTTAGGCATACAAAACCACTCAATTAAACCCTCTTAAAATGATTCCATGCCCCTTCAATATGAAATTTAACAACATTGCAAACTCTGTCCTAATTAGGACTATCCCCAAATAGATTTAACAGTTCAATCATCAAAGAATGGTCTCCAATATGTAAACTTACCAAAACTTGAAAAGAATGTATTCAAAAAATAGCTAAACAACCATTCAGAACAATGACATTCATGAAGAATTCACATACCACTATCAAAACTCATTAAAACTCCATTGTGCACTATTATTGCCAGAAATTCTATAGTTTGCAGTCCTAGGGCATCAAGGAATCGGCCCAAATCCTTAACCAAAAACTTTGCACTCTTGATATCATTTGAAGTACTCTTCAAACAGTCTTCTTACCAAATTTTAGGAGGTTTCAATGGTGAATACAAGAGAAAATTAAGTTTCTTTGCACACTAATACCCTAGTTAAGGGTTTTAACCTACTTGAACTAATTTAAAGATATCTTTCAAAAAAATTAATGGATTTAAATGAGACAAATTGTAAAATAAACTAGATTCATAGGGCTTCAATCTAAAATGGAGGAGGGGTTTAGAGCACTGTACAAGGCCATACAATGGCCTAAAACACAAAAAATGCAGGAAAATACCATAATAACAAAAATTTTCAGTAATAATCTTCTTCATACATCAATTCTCAACCTTCCTCGAAGTGGGAGAGGCTTGAAATTTTATTTATAAAGAAAATACAATGCCTAAAACTAATTCTCCAACTTCCTTGACTCTTCATATTCCTCTATTTGTCTTTTTCTGCATTTTTTTATAATTTTGTATTGACAACATTTTTGTCATTTTTTATACTTTTTACATTTACGCCCAAAATGACCCAAATTAACAAACTAGGACCTAATACAAGATAAATGTGACTATTTATGCCTTATTACAACATAATATCAACTATACAAAATCAAAAACCTAAAGTTGCCTCATGGAGGCATGTTCTTCCTAGGGTGCACCTGCACCATAAACCATGAGGAATTTGAAGATGATGCAAACTAGTGATTTGTGACTTTTTTTTGTAGATTTTAAATATATATTTAAAAAAAAAAATTGAATCCAATTGTATTTATTTTTCCATCTCCTTCAATAACTAGTTTTTAATAGTAAAAACCTTTTTTAAAGAGTGGTGTTGACTATATAACACATTTTTTTATATAAAGGATCACATTCTTTTTTTTTTGAATTTAGATTTGTAACTATGATATCTAGCTCCTTCATTTGCTTTCATAGTTTTTTATTGAATTTTTTTCTTAATTAAGTTTTGAAGTCAAACCAATTACAATTTAGACATAGGTTTATTGTATAACACAACCATTTTTGTATGTATCGAAATTCAACTTTTTTATTGTTTGTTGGATCAAGTAAATCATTACTAATAGCATAGATTTTTCTTTTCTTTTTTTGGTAATCTACTATTTTCCCACATATACAGAATAGAGAGCTTGATTTTCAATGAAAAACCTACATTCACAAGAAATAAAAAAATAAATATGATAATCAAATTAAATATATTTAAAATTATAGCTTTCGGGAAGCTTATAATAATGACTACATACAGTTTACAAAACATAAATTTTAAATTAATTCATTTGATCCCACAAAAGGTAAATCAAAAGTGGTTTTTTATCAACATTTTGATAGGTGTAGAGGAGACTCCATTATAGGTATGGTTTCAAACTAGCGGGGTTCTATCCAAGGGGGTTTGATAAAACCCTATTCAATTAAAATCCTTTAAATGAAACCTTTCAAGATTTAAATCATTATATTTTCTAAAAATATGTGATTTCAACAAAAATCAAGATGTCCTAGAAAGTGTAACCTATTATTGTAGCAACACCCACATCACTTTGCCTCTCACATATCTTCCTGCAAATTACTATTTTTTTATATTCATCTTTGGGATATTGAATTTTCATACTAGATCATATAGTTCAATTAGGTTAATCATTCCAAATCAATTACAATCCATTCTAACCCTCAATTAGATTTGGATCTAGGTATGATTGGCTCACCTTCATGGTTGAAAGTCAATATTTGCACCTTGTTGATCTACTTCTTAATGAAAACCTAGGAAAATTCCCCTTGCATCCTAGGTTCTTTAGATTTAGGACCTAAGATACCATTTTTTCTATGTTTCAAGCTATATGGGGACACGAATACCTTCTTTTTTTTTTTTTTACACCACATCCCTTACCACTATATCTAAATTGTTTTAGGAGCTTGAAGGTGGTTTTTCATAATCAGTTTCATCGTATGCAAATGTGTAATTTGTTTTTTCCTCATTATTGGAAGTTATTAAATTGGATTTTTTGGATGATTTACTGGTAGGTTGTGTGGATACTACGACAACTTCTCTCTCTTTTTTTGATTTTGAAGGAAAAATATTATAATCCCCCATAAATGTAGGTGTGAATTATAATGATCCCCAATCATCATATAACATTAGTGTTATAGGTGAAGCACACTCATCTTTGTTTTCAATTTGTATGTATTCTACTTTTGAAGTTGGGATCAATGTGCTAAAGGGTCACTTAATTTTGGTTCCGATTTGTAAACAATTTTTCATATTTAGGATCATCTTTCATCATGTAAGCCTTATTATTATATGTGTATTTCATTAAAAGATGAAGTGTTGAAGAAACTCCTTTTATATCATGAATTAATGGTATACCCAAGAGAAGATTATTTGAAATATTATCAGGCTTGACATGGATAGGAGTGGGTAACACAATAGGGACAACTTTAACTAGTAATGTTATCACTCTAAGTGGTTGTCTTCCCACATTATCAAAACCATAGATAAATAAGGAATTTGATTGAGTTAAAGTTTTATCCACTCCAATTTTGTCCAAAAGGTGAATGCTACAAAAATTAAGCCTTGAACCATTATCAATAAGGTTACATCTAATCTTGGTCTTGTTAATAACCACCATTATCATCAAGGCATCATTTTTCTTTTGTATCTCTAAAGGGGGTAACTCATTTTGATTGAAGACAATCTCCAAATCAATTGAATTCATACCCTCAATCAAAGTTTCTACATCATTTTGTTGCACACTAGGAGTTACAAGAACTTTGTAAAGCATCTTGAAGAATTGCATGATAAATAGGTGATGTTTGAATCAAATCCCACAAAGAGATATTAGTAGGGGTAGCATGAAGTTGTTCTACAATATTGTACTCCTTACCATTATGTTGAGGTAAATGAGATACCATAGGTAGGATAAGTTGTGGAAGAGGTATTGATGAAGGAATGTCTTGTGTTTGTTTTGGTTTCTTGTTATTTCTTGTGTTGTATGTATTAGAAATGACATGGTAATGCTTTTGTTGCACTATATTGTTTGAATGGTTATATGTTGGTTTAATTACCCTAAAAAATTCAAGATGTGACCTAAATGTTTTGGTTTATTTTATGGTGGTCCTATGATAACCACATGTTTGGTTTAAGTTTGACTCTATTTCATGGGTGGATAAATGATAAGTTGAGGTGTGATTGCATGAATTATTCTTTGGTGTTTTGGAATGTTAGAAGCCTTAGTGGATGATCTAGGTGAGATGAATTCATCAAGCAAATCATCTGACATATGAAAAGTTATCACTACTAAAGGGCTTAATAGATATATAATCTACTTGTAGAAAGAGATCTAACATGGTCGTATTGTTGTACTTTTTCCAAGAATAACCATTAATTTCCAATTTCAAATTATGTTTGTGCTTGTTAGTACAAATTAAAATTGAAAATAGACCTACAAACTATTGTAGGAAAATATCTAGAAATTAGATTATAAACTTGCAAAAAGGCAATAGATATCAATGTGTACCTAATTTGAGGCAAACTTAGCTGGAAAAGGGTGCCCTACACCCTAAACTAGCTTGAAATTTGTTTAAAATTTTAGGTCTATAAAACCTAGAGACAAGTAACTAATGTCTAACAATGTTTTGGTTCAGATCTAAAACTAGATTTTTTACTGTTTTGATGGATTTTGAAATTGCAATGTAGTGTAATAAACTAGAGTTTTCAAATTTTCCAAGAAATGAAAGTTATATTAACCTAATTATGCAATGTTTTATAAAAATTTTCTCATTTCTCTTATAGATGTGATAATTCTCAATATTAAAATGAAACAATTTTTCCAAAACTTGTATCAAATCAAATAAAATGACACTTTTCTTTCAAATGTAAAGACACTTTTTTACAAACAAAAGCATATGATTTTTGAAATTTTGATAATAATTGCTCACTATTTCAGATCTCAAAAATGTTGAATATAAATCATAAGATCTAATTAATATTTAGAATGTTGGGTTCATCAAAATGTTTTGTTGAAAAAGGGATCCTAGGTCTAATGCTTAGATCACTAACATCAATCCTTTTCAAAGAACATTAGAATGTAAATTGTCAAGGGGATTAAATTGTGTAGACACTGAAAATTTTCCTGACATTGCAAACAATATTTTTGCACTAATTTGCATCCTTCCTACATAATTAGATAATTGTTAATTATTTAAGTATCCCTTAAATACCACTATACTTCTATTAATTAAATAATTCATAATTGTTTGATTAATTCACTCTATCTTTATTATTCTTTTCATTAATTAAACAAATTTTTATTTATTTAATTATGTCACTAATTTCCCTCCTTTCATCTTAAATTTCTCTCAAGTATGTTAAATTTTATTTTATTTATTACATTACAGGAATCGGGTAGACCCCCTATAAAATGCAATGTGTCCAGTAGACATTTTTCACTTGACCAGTGACGCTGGTGTGACATGCCCTATGGTACCATGGAGATGGAGGGGAAAGTAGACCTCATGACCTCTTGCTTACAACAAGATGCTTTAGCCAATCGAGCTAGGCCCTCTACCTCATTTCCCTCCTTTCATCTATAATTAAATAAATAAAAAATTATTCATTTTCATTTTTTCTCTTTTCTTCTATAATTAAATAGTTAATTTTAACTATTTAATTATTTATTTAGCCTTTTCTTCCATAATTAAATAAATTCTTATTTATTTAATTATTTAATTATTTACCATTTCCCTCCATCCATTATTAAATAATTACATTTTCAGTTATTTAATATTTCATTTCACTCTTTTCTTCTATAATTAAATAATTATTTTTAATTATTTGATTATTCATTTTCCAATAATTTATTTATTCTTATCCCAGCCCTATTTCTCACCTAATTTATTGGATTGTGGTCCTTTCTTCATATCCTTATCTCTTTTCTTCTCAAATAAACTCTTCCATTGATCATCATACATCATCACTTGATCCTCACCCTTCATTTGAATTGGTTTTTTCATAAAAGCAACCTGTCATTCTCATTTCAAGGTTAACCACAATCTTCGATATTTTTCTATCAATCATTTGTCTTGAAGAAACACAATCTTTGTATTTTTATATCATACTATCTTGAGATCTTTCTATCAATCATCTACATTGAGCTTATCATACATCTTGCATACTACATATCTAAGAGAAAACAAAGCAAAACCGAGATGAGCATGGAGTAGAATCAACTTTGGCATAGGAATTGAGGTTTCATTTCTTTATTATTTGATTTATATTGTCATTTGTGCTTCATTATTATATTACGGTATTTATGGACAAGATATTTTATTTTGGCAATGAATAACAAAAACCAAGGTATGACCTAGACCAAGGTGATAGATATTATCCCTTTACAATAACAGACACATTGCAGACAAGGAATGCCATGACACATACTAGTGATAATAAAACCTTGTTAGAATATGTGAATAAGTAACCACAAAGCAAGTTAGTACTAATTTAAGAAAGTGTTAGATGACCTTTAACTTGAATAGGATATTCTGATTATTTTGAATAGAACCCAGTCACACAAAAGGAACTTAGTTCCCCTAGTCATATTGCTAAAAAAACCACAAACAAAAATCAAATAGGAAAATTTCATGATCCATCATCACTCCTCTCATCACTTATGGACTTCCTTGAAGTGCATAGTAAAATGACCAAAGATAAATAGAAAAGGATAAGACAAACTAGACCAATAGAGTCAATAGCCATTTTGATCTTCATGCCAATTAATGAGTGTTTAGTGATAGGATTGTGGATGAAGTCAAGATTCAGGAAATGAAGCATGTCATATAAGATGTCAAGTCTAGTTTTGGCAATGAAACATCCTACATAAGATAAATGATAGGACTATGCCTAGTTTTAGGAGTGCTATACCTCATATAAGATGTCAAGTCTAGTTTCAATGGTGCAACAACCTATATAAGATAATTTGGTAGTTGATGGACAATGTCTTGTTTCAGTAATGAAGCATATCATACAAGACATTAAGTTTGGTTTTGAAAATGCAACACCCTATCTAAGAAAATTGATAGTTGATAAGAATCATTTCATTGTTGGGTATGTGTAGGATCATCATGGAAAAAACAGGCCCTTAAATAGAAAATGAATAATAATTACTTATGAAATTAAAAGTAAAGCATAATTTATATTATTGGAAAGCTGAGAATATCCTTTAGAAACCCTTTCTGTTTCATCAATTTTGGGTAAAAAAAATAGTTGTCAGCCCCATACCCATCATATTGCCACTTTTTGGCCCATCATGATCCTGCGCATACTTGTTGATAGGTAGTTATGATTAGGCAATCAATCGGTTAGGATTGGAGACCAATTAGATAGTTTTTTTGTTGTTTCATAGTTTGGTATTATTAGTTCTTTATACAATAACTATTTGCGTCTGATCAAAGTGTCAACCTTAGCAAGGTACAATTTATTATGAGACATGGATAATGATAGATAGGACCTAATGGAAATACCTAAGCCTTAGGGGCTCATCAATGATGTCCTTGCCTACATGAAGTCACAAAGGCAACATAGTTCGATTGACCTTGACAATGGATGTTTATTATGGAAAGTAGATTACAAGGGACTAACATCATGACAAAACCTAAGGGACTAACCTAATCCTTGTCATTGATGATGCCCTTTCCTACATGAAGTCACAAGGTAACTTATTTCAACAAGTTGGACTGACAGAAATTATTTTTAAATTTTTTTGACATTTTCTAAAAAAATTGAAAGAAAATAAACCTCAACATTCTCATACCATGAGAGGGGAGACTAAGCTTTATTATAGGTTGGTGAAAAAAAGTGGATTTTTTATTATGGAAAAGGATATATGTGAGTGACAATGGACAAAATGAAAAATTAGATAGAATGAAAGTGGATGGTGGAGCAAATACTAACAACACATGGAATGTGTTTGCCAAGTTTTCACCATGGTACTTATCCAAAGTGACACCAAAGTGGTTTTCTCTATTGGATGGATTATTTTTCTAAACTATTTTTTATTTTTCAACTTTTTTGTGACGTACAAGATGCATTTTTTCTAGGTTTTCATCAGGGTGATGATTTTTTCTTTTACTTTTTAAATTTTTTTGTGTATTCTCTAAAGACTAGGTATATTACTTGCAAAGGCTCATGCTATTGATAGGCTTTAGTAGTGGTTCACCTTTAGGGATAGAAAGTTGATAAACATTGGATCCATATGTTATAGTTATGATGTAAGGACCCAACTAGTTAGGCTTAACTTTTCTAGGCTTTTCTTGATTCATTTAATTCTTTAGATTCTCTTTTAAGACCAAGTCATTGATGTCAAAGTATGTTACTCAAACTTTCTTATTATAGTTGTAACAAAGGGGTAAAAGTACAAAGTTGTGTCACACCTTTATAAAGGAAATGACCAACACTGATCTATCTATTTGTAATCAAACAGATTAGCATGGGTCGATTATGCTTGGTCCATGAAGAATCAAAGCATAACAAAGCCACTAACCTTGAATTTGAACAAGATCATTCAAATAAAAGTTAAACTAAACATTTATCAAAACTAAACATTCTAAACTATGAAAGCATTTAAAAGTCTACTCTAATCCATTCAAAACTTATCCTATTGTGGGAGTGATGTTACATTGATGTGGAACGGTAACCCTTTCCCAATCTTGTGAACAAATGAGCTTGCCCTGGTCAGTTTTATTGAAAAAAACTAATGGAATGATTGTGATATGTGTATGTAAACATGATTTTATGCTAAATTATGAAGATATACAAATGCTAAGCTAATTTTGAATGGATTCTAATCTAAAAAATCCAAACTCTAATTAATTAAACAAGCTAAATAGATGCATCATGTGATCATGGAAGCCATTAATGGAAGCTCAAAACTAATTAATGCAATTAAAATGAACTAAAAGATGTTAAATGTGTGTTAAATATGAGTGGGAGTGTGAGTGATTTCAACAGCATAAGTTTTCTTTGAAATATGGATCCATATTCAATAGAGGCAAGCTCAATTTATAGAATAGGTAAAAATAGATCAATGGATGAGATCAAAAAGATCAATCAATGGTCAAGAATGAAAGGAAGAAGAGGAATTGATCATGGATTCTCATCAATGGGTGAGAATGGAAGATGACATTTAATCAAGGGTTGACATTCCTTCAAACAAACACACTTTCAACTTGTCCAAGAGGTTACAAGTTAACTTGCACAAGAGGTCACAAGTTAACTTGCTCAAGAAGCTAAGTAAGTTTATTAAGAAAAATGAATATTCCATTTTTTCAAGTGAGTGAGGAGAGAGAATATTCTTTGGAATATTCTCATGGGTGAGGGAAAAGGATATTTAGTTAATTAAAACTAAATTAAATTGTGCAAGGGAATATTCCATGAGAATATTCCCTTTTTGGAGGAATGTGCAAAGGAGGAATATTCCCTTGCCAATGGGGAGGAATTAGATTTGTAGATGGTGAAATCTTCATTTTCTCAAAACAAACAACACACATTAGCATGGTTAGTTTAAAACAAAGAAGATAACAACATCCATATCAAATGATACATCAATGCTTTCAAATGCAAACAAATGACAAAAGCAAGCTAAATAAGCACATGAAAAACACAAAGTAAATCATCTCATAGTGGATTGGTGCTATTGTAGAAAATAGCCCTTTCCCAATCCTTGCTTAAGCTCCATGATATGAAAATGATATGTTGATGATCAAATGATGGTGGACAATATCAGTTCTCAATTTAAGAGAGTGACCTTGCATGAGGATTATGGATGATTTTTGGAGGATTTGATTAAGAATGAAGCCTCTATTTTATAGATTTTCAAATGTTGAGTGTTGAAAAGGGACCAATGTGGGAGTAAATATAAGCCAATGGGGAGAGGCCACTTGTCAAGTTGTGATAGGCTGAAGGATGTGCAAGATTTGGGAAATGTGCCCAAGAGGGGGAAACTCAAATTTGAAATGATAGTTAATGATGAGTTTGACTTGTGCAAGGGACATGTAAGATACATGTAAGACCTATTAAATGCCTTGTTGGATGTACCTTTCAACTTGCTTTTGAATTCAAATTTGAGGGAAGATGCCATGTTGAGTGAAAATATTGATTTTAATAAATCAATAAATGGATTTATTTTTGCAAGTGGGATTATCTAGAGGATGTGATGGGTGGTTAGGTTAGCTTAGCTTAATGATGATTAGGATGCTTTGACCAATTTGACTTAAATATTTGGATTTATTGAAAATCAAAGAGGGATGAAATATGCATTTGGAGATTTAATTAAATAAAGTCCTGGTTTATTTAATTAAATGGATGATGCAAGATAAAGGTTGAATGATTTATGAGAGATGAAATGTTATTATTTGATTAAACCATCGGATTGACCTATATGCATATTTTGCATGTCTACAAGATTTAATTAATAATTAAAAAATATTAATTATGCAATTAGGGGATTTAGAAGAATTAGATGATATTCATTAAATAAAATGATTTAATGAATGGGGGAAAGGTGGAATGAAATTTAATTAAATAACTTAGGGTTGTTTAATTAAATAAGGAGATCTAGGGATTTAAATTAAATGGTTTGATTTATTTAATTTAACAGGATGAAGTGTTAGCACAAAAGGAGGTGAATTAACCAGATTAAAATGAATTAGGTTACTAGATGAAAAAGATGCCATTAATTTGTTAGCTAGGCTAATTTAATTAATTAACTAAAAAGAGGATGGATTTCAAGAGGAAATGATGTTAGCATACCTGAATCGAGTGTATAATATGATTCAGGACATTTTTCACTGTCTACATTTTGCCCCTCTTTCAAGTGAGGTACATGTTGCTTCAGTTCAAAGACTGATGCCCTACATATGAAAAATTGTTGTTTAAATAAAAAAAATAAAAAATTGATGATTTTTAAATGCCCCATTCTTGCCCCAATGGAAGGAATAATTTGGTTCCCTACCCCATTGAGAAATTGAATGAAAATTTTGAATTTTGGGTTGATTTCTTCAAAAAGGTTAAAAGGTTCCCCCAGGGGTCCTAAAACACTTCAAGATGCAAAAAACATGCCCAAAACACAAAAAATGATGCAAAATAAGCTTCATTTTTTCAAAATTGGTGAAAAATGGTGAAAAACCCTAGATTGATGGTTCAATTAGGGAAAAAAACCCTAATTTTCAAGCATAAATAAGTGATGAAGGGTCACTTTCAATTCATTTATGCATTCACACCTTCAAGATTTCTTGTATTTTGAGCTCTAACACTCAGACAAAATGGAGTGATGAGTGCTCCCACAACACATTTCCAACCAGGTTCGAGAGTACCAGAGGCTTCTAGGCACAGGACCACTAGTATGTGATTCGAAACTTCACTTGAAATTTGACTTTTTGGTGCATTTAATGGTTTTTATAAGTTAAACTTTGGCAGTGTCACTCTAGAGAAATGCTAATTTCAGAATTGATGATGCTAATTTGAATTTTAGCAATACATATGTGAATTGTGACACAGTACACAATTTAGAATTAGGGTTTCAGATTCTAAATAGTGACGCATATCTGTTTAGCGATGCTTCTTTTGATTTGAAAATTAGGGTTAGGGTTTTGCAAAAGTTAAATCACAATGCATATGTATTTAGCAACGTGACTTGTGATTTTCATTTTAAATACCTCAAGTGTTGTAGTTTGAAATTTAAATTATAGTGACACTATTAAATAGTGACACTATTGTAAATAGTGACACTATTGTCATTTTGGGGATGAAAATTCCAAACTTAGCCAAAAATATTTTTTTTATGTCATGTGATTCATGGGTGCAGGAGGTTATCCCACCTTTGATGTACCATGAGCATTGGCCCATAGGTTTTTCTAGACTTGGTGATTTATTTGAGTTGCAATAGGAGCACTTGGGGAAGATTGGTCTATAGTACGTTGCATACATGCTTGTTGTTTGAACACACTTGGTGATGATGATAGTATGCTTGGGGGATAGTGATGTTGGCCTCCCTATACCATGATATGCATGATTTTGTATAATGTGATGGTAGGGAAATTGGTGTAGGGGCCACCTTACTGCATATTTGGGCTTGGGAGCACATTGTTGTGCTTCAACTAATTGTTTAGATTGAGGATGTAGAGCCAAATGATCCAATTGTTTGGAGGTACATGGGTGCCATTACTTTACAGCACACAAGGAAGCTTTGCATTCCATACTAGTGCAGATTCATTGATGATATGATAGTTATCAGATGGAAAACCTAGCTTCAGATGCTAGCATGGTACGATGGTGTTCAACAAATTTTCTTTGCTCGGTATACCCAATACATGTAGGGTCAAGAGCATACTATCATTGAGAGATACCTTCCAGATAGGATTGTGAGATAGTTTGGAGATAGGCAGGATATGCTAGATGATGCATACATTGCCATCTTCACTAGGTCAGTATGAGAGACAATAGCATGGGCTCCTACAATCCCAACCCATGAAGGAGTGGAGGGATTTTGTTAGTTGGTTACCTGACCATGGGAATATGATTAAGGATAGGAAGATGCTTAGATGATGCCTATGTATGATGCATGGTTCACACCCCCTCGTCAATTGATAGATCCAATGAGTGCACCTCCATGAGGGAGACTAAGAGGGATGGGTGTAGGTAGAGGTAGAGGTCAAGGAAGAGCACAAGATGGATAGGATGGCCAAGATCAACAAGATAGACAGGTCCCAAGAGTGCCACCAAGGCATTGGCAACCTCCACAATAGCCTATAATTCAACAACTAGTGTAGCCACCACCATTGAAGCCAAATACCCATGATGCTTAGATTCAGCAGCAGATATAGGTGAGTACAGCCGAGAGGATATAGGTGAGTACAGCCGAGAGGGATCATGCCCATCAAAAAATTATGATGATTACTGTTGAGAGAGATCAGGCTTGGTAGTAGGTATAGACTTTCATGATGGAGAGAGACCATGAGAAAAATCTTAGACAAATAGTTGAGATACAAGAGGTTAAGTGTTGTCAACTACTAGAGACTATGACATCTGGGTGATCCCACAATAGTGGTTTACAATTTTTGGCCAAACTAGACACTAAAATAATTTATTTTAACTAAGTCTTCACTTTCGAGCACCTATAGCAGCTAAACCGTGAGGAATTTGAAGATGATGAGAACTAGAGTTTCATGAAATTTTGTTTGTAGATTCTAAATATATTTTTTTCAAAAAATTTGGAATCAAATTGCACTTCTTTTTCCATCTCCCTCAAAAACTAGTTTTTTTCAAAAAACAACATTTTAAAAAAGTGATGATCACCGTATAACACATAATTTTTTTCCATGAAGGATAAAATTCTAATTCTTTTGAATTTAGATTTTTCACTCTAATATCTAGTGCTTCCACTTGGTTAGATAGCTTTTTATTCAATTTTTTTTTAATCAAGTTTTGAAGTCAAGCCAATTACAATTTAGACATAGCACGACTGTATAACACTTAACTTTTTTTGTATGTATTGAAATTCAATTTTTCTTTTTTTGTTGGATCAAGGACTTAAATATATAGTGCAATCATATTTTTAAAATTCTCTTTTTGATAATTTTCTATTTTTCCACATGTGCAAAACAAAGAGCTTGATTTTTGGTGAAAAACCTACATTCACAAGAAATAAAAAAATATAATAATCAAATTAAATTTTATTAAAATTATACTTTTTTGGAAGTTTATAATAATGACTAAAAATTTATAATTTTTTTTTTAAAATTAATTCATTTGATCCCCCAAAAGGTAAATCAAAAGTGGTTTTTTATCAACATTTTGATAGGTGTAAAGGAGACTACATTATAGGTATGGTTTAAAACTAGCAAGTTTCTATCCAAGGGGGCTTGGTCTAAGGTGGTTTGATCAAAGCCTCTTCAATTGGAATCCTTTAAATGGAACATTTCAAGGCTTAAATCATTATATTTTCTCAAATTATGTGATTTCAGCAAAAATTAGGATCTCCCAAAAATTGTAAACCACTATTATGGCACCACCCAGCTGCAACCAAGGGGCATACAATGTCTTCTAGATTATGTAGAGAGGTCATGACTAAGGTAGCCTAATATCAGATGCTATATTATAAGGATGTCCCAGAGTTGCTTAGATAGCCATATTTCTCATAAAGGAGTGGGGCACATCCTAGGGCCGAGGATCAACCAGAGAGACAGGTTGGTGAGGGGAGCAACCATCAAGGTTAGCTCACATATACAGACACTTTTTTATTATTTCCCAATTCCTTACATAGATATACATTCATGGGATCCTTTTTGATAGCCTCATGGACATTGTATTTTTGATAGATATACATACACTGACTCGGATATTATACCATGATAGTCATTTTTTATATATATGATGTAGATTCGATGTGATGTAAATGGTTCATTTTATTTCATGCTTATGAATGTATGGATGCAATTTATTTATTTATGCTTATGCGACATGTGATGATAATAAATGGATGCAATGTTATATTCTTTTTTAGTATCTTTTCATCACATGTTATGGGATGGATGATATGATATGCAGATGCTATGCTAATGGAAATGATATGGTGATGAGGGCGTAGCCCGAGACACAGAAAATAACCCACAAACAAGAGAGTAATTTTATTATTCAAAAAATGGAGCTTCTTACATATAGAGGATCTCAAATCCCTAAGTTCTACAACACATGCAAGTTACAGAAGGCTACAGAATAATCCTTTTGCAATATGCGAACTTGTCCCCAAAAGTTACCCTATAAATTAGAAACCCACCCATAAATAGAGCTCCTATTTAGTTTGGAGCCAAAACAACATTAAAATTTGAGTTTAGGCAGTTTGGCACTGAAAATTACAACTTGAAGTTCAAATTTCAAAAGAACATTTGCAATAGTATCTTCTAGAAAGTGTGCCAACTTCCCGGGGCCATAACTTTTGATTTGGGGCTCTGATTCGCGAACCGTTTGAACCGTTGGAAAGGTCTCAAAGTCAAGAACACACTTGAAATACACTATGCTGATTTTGGAAAGTTTTTGGGCCATTCTAGAAGCTCTAAGTGCCTCAAATCCAACTCGAAAGATTTCCAAGTACAAATCTAGGAAACTAAAACTACAATATCATTCAACCCAGGAATAGAAAATAAAAACCGTCAATTGGGAATTTCATTATGATGAAAAAGGGTATCCAAAAATGTAAAAACATCTAAAAACTGAGAAACTTGAAATTTAACTATTTTTGGGTGATGCAAGATTGCCCTTACACCACTGGATGCTCCTGCATCAGACACCCAGGGTAATTTGAGAAGTGACCCCGTCATGTCTCAGGTGGTTGAGGAAAACCCAACCGGTCAACTGTTGCCTTAGATAGCCAGGATGAATCTTCCATAGGCCTTCCTCTCCATTTCACTAGATATTCTTCATACTGCCTATTTCTAGTACTCCTTCCCACATGACTATCTAATATTTCCTCTATCTCCTCCTTTTCTGAAGTAGGTGCTAGAATCTCACACTGTTCCATCGTTGGTACTTCCTCTGCGCCACCTCCATGATACTCTATCAAATCTGAAATGTTGAACACAGGGGAAATGTTGAATCCATTTGGCATCTCTACCTCATATGCATTCCTTGAATCATGCCTCTTCAAAATTTTACAGGGACTGAACTTCTTCATCTTCAATTTGTTATATGTTCCCACTAGAAACCTTTCTTTCCTCAAGTGGACCATCACTTCATCACCAATTTGAAACTCCTTATAGCTCCTCTTCTGATCTGCCTTAGCCTTATACTACATATTCATCTTCTTAATATGTTCTATTACCTTCTCATGTATATCCTTGATGTGTTTTGCAAAATCTTTGGCTTCAACACTTATTTTCTTCTTTTGGTCCATCTTCCTCAATTATGGAGTTGTTCTAGGGCTACCTCCATACACAATCTGGAATGGTGATCTACTAGTGCTTCTGTTGAAAGAATTGTTGTAAGAAAAATCTTCCTGGAGTAAGATCAAGTCCCATCCCTTGGGTTTATCTCCTACCAAACATCTCAATAGGTTACCCAGACTCCTGTTAACAACCTCTGTCTACCCATCTATTTGTGGATGGTGTGCAGAACTGAACTTTAGCTCTGTCTTCAGCTTCTTCCACAAGGTCCTCCAAAAGTACCCCAAAAATTTGGTGTCATGATATGAAACAATAGGCAAACCATGTAGTCTCACCACCTCTTTCAAGAACAAGTCAGCAATGTGGACTACATCATTGGTCTTTGAACATGGAATGAAATGTGCCATCTTCAAAAACCTATCAACCACCACAAAGATTGAATCATTCCCTCATTGTGTCATTGGAAAACCAACAACAAAGCCCATACTTATATCCTCCTATGGCCTCTCTGGTACAAGTAAGGGCTGATATAAGCCTATATTCTGGCTCACTCCTTTAGCCATCTGACATACCCTACAGCTTTGTACAAAATTCTTCACATCCTGTGACAACTGAGGCCAATATTAATGCTCACTGATAATGGCAATGGTCTTATCTCGACCAAAATGTCTTGCCATTCCTCCACTATGCTTCTCCTTTATCAGGTTCTCCCTCATGGAACTCCTCAGGATACACAATTGACTTCCCTTAAATAACATGCCATCCTGGATTATGAAATCCAGCCACCTTGTCCTATCCACTGTAACAAGTTCCTTGCAAGCTTTCCAAGCCTCTGCAAAATCAGGATCTTTTGCATACAGTGTCTTGAGTTCATTTAACCCAACCACTTCAATCTCCATCTTTGTCATCAATGTGTGCCTCCTACTTAAGGCATCTCCAACCTTATTTGATTTCCCACTCCTATATTTCAAAACAAAGGTATAACTCTACAAAAACTCTACCCATTTTATATGCCTCTGATTTAATTTTTCCTGACTATTTAGGTACTGCAAGGCCTGATGATCAGTATATAGAACAAATTCTTTCGGCAACAAATAATGTATCCATTTCTTTAAAGCTTCAACTATTGCATAAAATTCCTAATCATATATAGAATACTTTCTCTTGGCATCATTTATATTTTCACTGAAATAGGCAATGGGCTTACCTTCTTGTCTCAACACTACTCCAATGGCACAACACTAGCATCACAATCCACCTAAAACACCTTGTTGAAATCTGGGAGGGCTAGAACAAGTTTCTCTATCACCTTTTGCTTCAACAGTTCATAACTTTTTTCTGCTCCAGTGCTCCACTTGAACTTTTTTCTATCCCCTCTCATTGTTTCAGTCAGGGGTCCACAAATACTATTGAAGTTTATAATGAACTTTCTATAAAAACTAGCCAAACCATGGAAAGATCTCACCTCAGTAGTAGTTCTTGGGGTAGGCATTCCAAAATAGCCTTCACCTTCTCTAGGTCAATCTTGAGACCTTCTGCTGAGACAACAAACCCCAAGTACACTAACTCACTCTTCACAAAACTGCACTTCTTCAAATTAATCAACAGTTTCTCTTCTCTTAACTTCTCAAAGGCTTTCTGAATATGCATTAGATGCTCATCTAATGTCTTACTAAAAATGAAAATATCATCTAAATACACAATAACAAAACTTCCCAGAAATTCTTTTAGTACCTCGTTCATGAACCGCATGAATGTGCTTGGTGCATTGGTTAGCCCAAAAGGAATGACTAACCACTTGTACAGGCCCTCTTTGGTCTTGAAAGTAGTCTTCCATTCATCTCCCTCTCAAATCTAGATCTGGTGATATCCACTCTTCAGATCAATCTTTGTGAAGTATTGAGCTCCACTCAAACAGTCCATCAGGTCATCCATCCTTAGCAGGGGAAATCTGTACTTGATTGTTATCTTGTTTATGGCTCTGGAATTTGTACACATCCTCCACTCCCCATCCTTCTTTGGTGCTAGTACTGCAGGTACTGCACATGGACTCAAACTCTCCTATATCAAACCCTTTCTCAACAACTCTTGAACTTGTCTGTTCAACTTCTCATTTTCTAGAGTCATTCTATGAGTTGCTTTATTTGGCAAACTGGCTCTAGGAATCAAGTCAATTTGATGACTGATCTTCCTTATTGGTGGTAACCCCTCAAGTACATTATCAGAAACAATATCTTGAAACTCATCCAACATCCTAGAAACTTCTTCTAGAACCTTCTCACTATCCTCCTTACTCACTCTAGGAATCAATGCATAACACACACGCTCATGCTTCATACCTTCTAAAAAATTTCTTCCATCTACATAACAAATTTAAGCACTACTGCATACCTTTTATTCAGTCTCCTTCAGGGGTTTCAACTTGTGACGAACCCCATCCTTTGTCAAGGAATAAGTGTTTGCATGGCCATCATGTATAGATCACCTATCAAACTTCCACAGCCTCCCCAATAACATGTGACATACATCCATGGGGATGATATCACAGAGTACCTCATCATGGTAGCTCCCAATCTTGAACTTTACTAGGCACTGCTCATTGACCAAAACTTTGTGGTCTTTCTGCAACTAGGTAATCTGATGGATGCGGGTGCCTTTCCCTCTTTAGCTTCAACTTTGTGACCATCTCCTCTGACACCAGATTATCAGTGCTCCCACCGTCAATAATGACATCACAACATTTTCCTTCACACTTGCACCTTGTGCGAAACAGATTCTTCCTCTGTTTTGGTTCCTTTTCTTTAGTCACTAGGGCTCTCCTAATCACTAGGGTTTCTCCCCTTTTAGCATCATCTGAATGTTCAAATTGAGCCTCCTCATCTACATGTGCAACCCTTCCATGACCTTCTAGCCTTTTGTCTGCCCTTCCTTGGTGTTGTGGACATTCATAGGCTTGATGCCCTTCCTCACCACACTGGAAACATGTTCCTGTGAAACCGCCTCTTCCAGATCCTTGTCCATATCTCCCTAATCCTCTACCTCTTTTATCACCACTTTTTTGATCACGAGGGTGGTAGAAGTTATCATTCTTTTGGCTTTGGCTGGTACCCAAATCTTCACTTTTCTTTTCATTATCATTTCGGCTTCCTGAAGGTCTTCCATTTCCCCTTTCGCTTTGATCTCCTCATCCTTTTTGCTTGCCATAAAATTTTTTGTTCAGCTTCTCTTCCACCTTCAAAGCAAACTAATACACATCCTCAATGGTGGTCATTTTTACTAGGCTTAACTCATCCTGAATGCTTGGTCATAACCCATTAAGATATCGGGCTACCTTCTCCTTATTGGCCTCTGTGTGGCCCGTTTTGATGATTATCTTTTGAAAATATTCATTATATTCTTTCACAGATCTTCTTCCTTGCTTCAACCCTTACAATTTCTTCAACAGATCTAACTCATAGTCTACTGGTATGAACTGGTTCTTTAGTTTCTCTACCATGCGATCCCATCTGGTGATCTTGACTTTTCCTCTTCGATTTCTTTCCACCTATACCTCTTTCCACCAAATACTGGCATGGCCCTTTAGCTTCATTTTCACAAACTTAACCCTATCTAGGTCCTCTATTTCCTCATACTCAAAATATTCTTCTAGCTGATTGATCCAGTCGATCAACTCTTTTGGGTTCAGACTTCCGAAATAACTAGGGACTTATGCTCTAGGTCTTTTCCCGATCTTCAAAATTATCCTTATTAGCCGCATTTGGTCTTGATCAATTGCTTCTTCTTCCTCTTCTACATCTGAACCTTCTTCCTCTCCTTCATCCTCACTTTCCTTCCTCAGGTTTAACCCTCTTCTCAATTGCTTTTGTAACACATCAATCTGTCTCTAGAGGGTTGCCAATGCATCTCTTCCACCAGCATCTCTACTGCGTCGACCACCTCTGGCACCACCATGCCTACCAGGCATCACTCTTGGAGGAATCTTTCTTAACCTTGACCCACAACCTTGGTCCTAGTGCGAACTACCTCACGATCAGCGATCTGTCCACATGCTCAAGAAAACCTGCTCTGATACCACTTGATGAGGGCGTAGCCCGAGACACAGAAAATAACCCACAAATAAGAGAGTAATTTTATTATTCATAAAATGGAGCTTCTTACATGTAGAGGATCTCAAATCCTCAAGTTCTATAACACATGCAAGTTACAAAAAGCTACAGAATAACCCTTTCGCAATATGCGAATTTGTCCCCAAAAGTTACCCAAAACATTAGAAACCCACCCATAAATAGAGATCCTATTTATTTTGGAGCCAAAACAACATTAAAATTTGAGTTTAGGCAGTTTGGCACCAAAAATTACAACTTGAAGTTCAAATTTCAAAAGAACATTTGCAATTGTATCTTCTAGAAAGTGCGTCAACTTCCCGGGGCCATAACTTTTGATCTGGGGCTCCAATTCACAAACTGTTTGAATTGTTGGAAAGGTCTCAAAGTCAAGAACACATTCAAAATTTTCTATTCTAATTTCAGCAAGTTTTGGGGCCATTCTGGGAGCTCTAAGTGCCTCAAATCCAACTTGAAAGATTTTTAGGTGCAAATCTGGGAAACTAAAACTGCAATATCTTTCAACCTAGGAATAGAAAATAAAAACCGTAATTTTGGAATTTCATTATGAAAAAAAGGGTTTCCAAAAATGTAAAAATATCTAAAAACTGAGAAACTTGAAATTTAACTATTTTTGGGTGATGCAAGATTGCCCTTACACCACTAGATGCTCCTGCATCATATGGATGCATTTATTTTTGTGTTTTTTTGTATATAGTTTTATGATGATGTATGCATATGGATGTATGTATGTTTATGAGATTTGATCCAATGAGTTAAGATGCTTGAATAACAAAACTATATTATTCATCACAACTTAAATGTGAATGTTGATGCAGGACATATGTTTTATGATATTATATGATTATGTTGTGATATATGCATGTTGACAATTTATGGATGGAGGATGGATGCATTGATGATGTTTTTGTTGATTATCATGATACCAAGTTAGTGTGAAGAGAACATAGAAGAAACAAGATGATTGACCATTGATTTTGATGATTGTTTCAAAAGATCCAACAAGTCTATGATCCACCAAGACTTTATTAGAGATCTAGTGATGAGAAATGCATGATGATGATTATTTTCTCATAAATTTGGATTGGGATTTTCCATTGTTCCTTATTGTTTGATATAACACATAGATACAATGCATCAAGGTATTAATAACCATGATGGAATTATATCTAGTGTAATGGACCTTGACTCTACAAACAGATAGGGTAATTCTTCACATCATTTTTGATGTAATAGCAGCGGGAAATATATTTCTCTCTAATTCAAGAATATTCAATATTAAACAAATAATTGTTAAGGAAAGTTGGCCTTATTATAATCAATCTTTTATTTTCTTTAAGAAGCCAACCAAGTGAAGAGTCTCCTTGCATTATATATATAGAAGGAGATGATCATCCATTTGATCATCAATTAATTCATTCTCAAGTCAATTTGCACTTATCAAGGAGTTTACATATCTACAATAGATCATCATTTGCTTAGAGTAGATTGATATCAAGGAGAATTCATAGAAATTTTGTATTCGCATCTAGGAGAGGTGTTGTGTTTCATTATATCAGATGAGCCTAGAGTTTGGCCTAGTTGTAAGCATATTTCTGCTCTCTTCATTAAATATATAAGAGATACATTTTGGTTGGATTTTTCTCTCTCGAGGAGGGTTTTCCCAGGGTAAACATTTGTGTTAATTTTTCTTATGTGTTGCATTATTAATTGCTTACATTTATGATCTAAAACTAACATGGTATCCAAGCGGGTCTAAGAAAATATCTAATTAGATTTGTTAAGCAGTTAATTCAACTTTTCATCTAGGCCAGATCTTGAAGGAAAAAGGTTACAAATTATTTTGAGACCTAAGGGCATATCTTTGAAGGTGAATTTGTGTAGAAAAAGAGGATGGTGATCAATGTCAAGGTAGAAGATAGACTTGATGTAGTCACAAACCTCAACTCTTGGAAACCCAATGTACTCATTGCATTAGAGGAAAATGATTTTCTTGATTTTGTGGAAAGTGATATGTTTGAGCCTTCTGATTATTGAGAAAATACAATGGAAGAAAAATGGAATGAAGGCTAGAAAGATCATGATAGAATCTATGATAGATCACCTAGTACCAATCATCTCCAAGTTGAAGACAGCTAAAGAAATGTTTAATAATCTAAAAGGATTGTATGAGATCAACAATACTAGTAGATCCCTTTCTTTGAGACAACTGATTCACCATGTAAAAATGGATAAAGAGGAATCAATCATCTCATTCTTTATGAAAATTGTTGATTTAAGAGATCAGTTGAGCACTATTGGGGATATAATTGTAGAGAGAGATCTTGTTATGTTGGCACTAAATGGTCTTCCCCAATCTTGGGAACCCTTTATTCAGAGCATCAGTGGGAGATCCAAATTTCCCAAGTTTGATCGTCTTCAAGTTGATTGTATTCAAGAAGAGTCCAAGTTCGCAGCAAGAGGAATTGGATGAAACTATCATGATGTAGAAAATCAAGTTCTTGCTACACATACTTCTAGAGAAAGAGGAAAAGGAAGAAAGAGGAATAGAGACAAAGGATCAGATTATGCCCCATAACTGGAGAAGAAGGATTTCTCTCACATTCAATGTTTCAGGTGTGACAAGTATGGTCACTTTTCTCGAGATTGGAAATTAAGGTCTATACAACTTGTTTCTATTGCAGAAATTGACATAGGGACATCTCAGAAGTAGCCAAGTTATAAATTCAATTCAGAAGGTTTCTTATTCTAAAGTCAATCAGTTTCTTTGAAGTGGAGGAAATAACATTCAAAGGAAGTCTAAAAAACCATTAGAGGCAACCTTAGAAGAGGAGGTTAGGAGGTTGATGCAAGTAATTCGAGCTTCAAAGGGAGTCACATCATCATGAAGATTTGTGTAGTGTATATTTCTCTAAGATGGAGAAATATGAGGTGAAAGCCCTTGTAGTGTATAATTCTCTCAGATAGAGAAATATGAGGTGAAAGCCTTGTAGTGTATATTTTTCTAAGATAGAGAAATATGAAGTGCGATCCCTTGTTCATCTCTGAACTGAGGTGAGACGTCATGTTGAGAGACTCCATGATGACATCACATTGAGAGACTCTGTGATGAACCCTTTGTACTTGTGTTTTTCCACACATGGGAGTAGCCATGGTGGACATCATGTTGAGAAACTCCATGATGATATCACATTGAGAGACTCTATGATGGGAACTTGTGCACGTGTTTCTTTCCACACATGGGAGTAGCCATGGTGGATGTCATGTTGAGTGACTCCATGATGATATCACGTTGACGAACTCTGTGGTGAACTCTTTTCCACAAATAGGTGTAGCCATTGTGGGTGTCATGTCAAGAGACTCCATGACATGGATATCTAAAAAGATACCTCCATAGCTAAGAGGGAGTGTTGATTTAATAGTGTCAGAAGATATCTTTCTCTCTAATTCAAGAATATGAAATATTAAACAAATAATAATTAAGGCTACAAGTCGGCCTTATTATAATTAATATTTTATTTTCTTTAAGAGGCCAACCAAGTGAAGGGTCGCCTTACTTGTGAAGAGTCTCCTTGCATTGTATATATAGAAGGATATGATCATCCATTTGATCATCAATTAATTCATTCTCAAGTCAATTCGCACTTATCAAGGAGTTCACATATCTACAACATATCATCATTTTCTTAGAGTATATCAATATCAAGGATAATTCATAGACATTGTGTATTTTCATCTAGGAGAGGTATTGTGTTCATTATATCATATCAACCTATATTTTAGCCCAATTGTAAGTAGATTTCTGCTCTCTTAATTAAATATATAAGAGATAAATTTTGGCTAGATTTTTCTCCCTTGAGGAGCAGGGTTTTCCCAAGGTAAACTATTGTGTTCATTTGTCTTATGTGTTGCATTATTAATTGCTCGCATTTCTAATCTAAAACTAACAATCTTGACATACGGAAACCTCATTGAAATAGAAGTTAGAAGTTTTAGAATATATCAGACCAAAGCATACACAATAGTCAACAACATACTCCAAACAACTTTACTACACACAACTAAGCAAGTAAGTGCTAATATTATTTTACAAGTGTACCCACTAGCATAAAAAAAATATATAATGATTGATGCCCCATTCCTTTCTCTCTAAATCATTTTAGATAGACATCATCAAGAGGTCCTCATAGTGGGTCATTAAGATAAATCAGAAGAAAAGATCAAAGACAAACAACTTCATTGTTATCTATAGCTCTTTCCAGTTTAATTTAGCTAAGGTGATGTCTGATACTGATGTCCATCATAGGAAGGATACATCCTAGGACATCTTGATCATATTTTTTTTGATGTAGGATGAGTTTTATTATAAGTTGTTGATACAAACTTTACTGACTCATTTACCTATGATCTATACTTTACATTTTTACACTTAGGTTCTCATTTTATGACATGTGACACTTGTTTTATACTTGTTTTGCCAAAGGTTGAAGGTGATGATTGATTTATTATGGATGGAGGTTATTTTGGGTGAAAGCGAAGTGGGATGGATGGTTTTATATTTTTTGGAATATTTCAATGTTTTTGGTATTTTGAAAATTCATTTTGGGTATGGTTTTGGTCTTTTTAAAAGTTTATGCAAATTTTTCTTTTAGTTTTAGCTATTTTGAGGTTGTTTAGGTCTTTTAAATGTTTTCCAATGTTTTTTGTGTTTTCAATTTTCAAATGTGTTTGTATTTTTTTGATATTTGGATGTTTAAGGCTTTTCTAAGTTTTTACAAATGCTTAGGGGTTTTCTGAGTATTCCAACGAAGAACCTAACTTAAAAGACCTATCTTAGGGGCCTCAAGGGATGATCAAATACTATCCTCACCTACGTTATACATATGTGGACCATGTAGTTCAACCGACTTTACTTATTGAGGATGAAGATATTAGCAGTTGATGGATTGCTAGTTTATTATGATAGAATCCTAAAGGACTAACCTAGGGTGTCTCAGGGGCACATCAATGATGAGCTTTCCTACATTCAAGCTCAAAGATGACATAGTTCGACATGGTACTATTTTTTGATTTTCAATGTTTGATCTTTTTAGGGATTTTGATATGATTTTGATGTTTTGGATTTTGAATGCAATTTTACGAATATTTTTTTATTTTAGCTATACACAAATTTGCAAATGTTTTTGGATTTTCTTCTGAATGTTCTACAAATGTTTTTGGTTTTTTTCGATAACCTTAAGATATACAAGAACCTGATCCAATCCATAATGAATTTACCCCAGTGTTAAATGATACATTACCTTGATATAGGCAAGACAAACTAACCTTTGGAATATGCCAAGTAGTACTAAAGGGTATACAATACTTCACAACATCAAGCTATGGTATGGACACATATGGGTGATGGAATAAATAGGATGAAGGATGTGATGCCAAAAAGGATAGGATAAAGATCCAAAGAATGGAGGTGAATTATTTACTTGAGGAACCTATTTGACAGGTTTTCACCAAGGTACTTTCCCAAACCACTACCAATGTGATTTTCACTAGAGGATGATTTACTTTTTCAATCCTTGTTCTCATTTTTTTGGATTTTGATCTTTTTTTTTGTATTTTTAGATTTATACCCTTCAAGACTATGTATAAAAAAATTTAAGATGCAAGTTGTTGGTTGGTTCCTACAAGGGTTCACCTTTAGGTGATGACAATTGGTATGCTCCTGATCCATAACTTTTTGTGATGACAAAGGGACCTAACTAGTTAGGCTCAAACTTTTCTTTACTATTCTGATTTGGAAAGTTCTTCTTATTTTTCTTTAGGAAAACATCCCCTACCTGGAAAGACTGACATTTGATCTTCTAGTTATAGCTCAGTTTCACTCAATTGTTATATAGTTGCAAGTGATTAAGAGCGTCAAGATGACACTCATCCAAGAATTCTAGCTCATCTAGCCAAACTACACCATACTCTTCATCGATGATCAAGTTCTATAGTGACACTTATAGTGATGGAAGCTCAACCTCAATAGGAAAAATGGCTTCTGACCCATAGACCAAGGAGAAAGGGGTTGTACCTATTGGTGTGTGGATACTAGTTCAATAGGCCCAAAGAGAGGGATTTAACTATAGATGCTAGTCACAACCAGCTTCATTAACCTTTTTCTTCAAGATTTTCAAAATGGTTTTGTTTGTAACCTTAGCTTGACCATTTCCCTAGGGGTAATAAGGGGTAGAGAATCAATGTTGGATGTTGAATCTTTGACATAGCTCTTTCACATCCTGATTCTTGAAGGGTGATCCATTGTCTAAGATAAGGGTTTGTGGAATATCATAATGGAAGATGAAGTAGTTCAAGATAAACTTAGTAATTTTCTTCCCTGTTATGTAGGTCACAGGAATGGCTTTAACCCACTTGGTAAAATACTTAGTGGTTGTTATAATAAACTTATGGCCATTGGATGATGTTGGAGTGATCTTTCATATGAGTTCAAGTACCCACTATGAGAGAGGCCAAGGTGTGATCTTTGGTTGCAACTCTTTTGCTAGAGCATGAATCAAATCTCCAAGTTGTTGACATTGGACACACTTCTGCACATACTAATGAGCTTCTCTTTCCATGGTTGGCTAGTAGTACCCTATCCTCAATAGTTTCTTAGCTAAAGTCATACTACTAGAATGGGAACCACATATGCCATTGTGTTCTTCTGTTAAAGTGGTCAAGGCTTCCTCTTGGTTAAGACATCATAGTAATTTCCCTTCAATGCTTCGATGGTAAAGGGTATCACCTAGTATCATGAATCGAGACTCTTTTCTAACAAAGTTCTTCTTAAGGTTGGAGGTGATATCAGATGGGAGGGTTCCTCTACTTAGGTAGGAAAATATGTCATGATACCATGGGGATCCAGGACCAACAATGACACACACCAATTCATATTCTAGGATTTAAAAAGTTGGTATGAGTTTTTCTACCAAGAATTCACATTGCAGGATGTTGTTCGACATGTCTAATAGTGATTTGATTGTTTCCATAGCATCTACTACTTTATTGTTCATGTGAGGAATTTGTTCAAAAGTTATATCTATGAAAAGGTCCTTGATACTCTCTACTATCTTTTTGTAAGGTTTAATCTTGTCGTCCTTAGTTTGATAGTTGTCATTGACTTGGTTGATAACTAGTTGTGAATCTCCATAGACTTTTATTTCTTGTATCTACCATTCAACTATTATCCTTAGACCTGTGATTAGGGATTCATACTCAAAAATTTTGTTAGTACACAAAAATTATAGCCTATATGACTAAGGGATGCAATTTCCTTAAAGGGTAATGAAAAGAATACCTACTTCTAATCCATGTTGGGTGAATGATCCATCAAAGAACATCTTCCATTTACTTGTGAGATTGACAAGGAACACCAATTCATCAAGGAATTCAGATATCGATGGGTTCTCTACATAGATAGGTGCCTCTGCCAGTTGGTGTATGATCACTTGTCCTTTGATTGCCTTGCACTCCACATACTCTATGTCAAATGATATTAAGATCATTACCCATTTGGCCATTCTCCCAATAATAATTGCTATAGATAATAGATATTTCAATGCATCGGTCTTTGCAATGAACTTGATTTGATGTGACAACATGTAGTGTTTGAATTTTTGTGAAGCAAAAACTTATGCTAAGAAGGATTTCTCAATGGATGAATATTTTATTTCGTAGCTCACTAAGGTCCTATTGATATAGTAGATAGCTCTTTCTTTTCCATTTTCATCATGTTGTGTCAGAAGAGCACCTAGTGTTGTTGATTTCGTTGAGATATACAGGATCAATGGTTTGTTTGGTATTGGTGACATGAGCACTAGAGGTGTTAATAAGTATTCTTTGATCTATTGGAAAGCTTTATCATACTTCTCATCCCACTTGTAAGTTATTCCTTTATGGAGAAGATGTGAAAAAGGGTAGATTTTGTCTAATAGTTACACTATGAACCTCCTGATGGACTACAATCTTCCTTGTAACCCTCTCATTTTCTTCAATGTTTGTGGTGGTTCCATGTCTAGGACCCATTTTTCCTTTGTTGGGTCAATTTCTATCCCTCTTTGTGAGATGATATAGCCAAGAATTTTTCCTAATGTAACCCCAAAGACACATTTTTTTGGGTTTACTTATACCTTGTATTCTTCAAGCCTATCAAAGATGGGTCCTAAGACTTGTATTTGTTCACTCCTTTTCTTTGATTTTTCCAAACTATCCTGCACATATTTTTTAACTATTTTGTGGATCATGTCATGAAATATAAGGGTCATTTCTCTCTGATAGGTTGCTCCTGCATTCTTTAGACCAAACAACATCATGTTCGAGCAATATGTCCCCATTGGACAAGTGAATGCAGTTTTTTATTGATCCTCCTTAGCGATCATGATTTGATTATAGCCTAAAAAATAATCCATGAGTGACAACATTTCATGCCCAATTGTTAAGTCTACTATGATTTCAATGTTAGTAAGAGGGAAATCATCCTTTGGGCATGCTTTGTTTTGAGACTTGTTCCAAGTTTGAAACCCACTCAAGATAATCTATCGATCAAATGAATCCAATGTTAAGAAGCTATTGTAACTCAAGTTTGACCAGGAGTGTTATCTCAGGGTGCATCTTACTTAACTTTTTCTTTATTGGTTTGGCTTCATGATAGATTTCTAGATAATTTACTACCACTTATGGATCAAGACCTGACATATCTATGTATGACCATGCAAATTAAGCCCTATACTCTTTTAGGAATGTTGCTAGGTTCTTTTGTTCTTCATCCAAAAAAGTGCACCATAGAAAAATGGCCCCTTGTCATTTGCATGGTCTTTTAGGCCTTTCTTCATGATGCTTGGTCTATTTTTCTTTTATTTATTGATGTAATTTGGCTTGAACATGCACATTTAGGTCCTTAAAATTCAAATAATGGCATCTTGTGAAGGTGTTGTGAAGTGTTGTAAAACATTTCTACTCTTTTCTAGACTCTATTCATTGCAATTCACCTAAAAATCACCTTTTCAATCATTAATCAAGCCCTATTCTGAAGTGTGTAAAGCCCTGTAATAAGATTTCATGCTTTACTAGGCATAATTTCACTATTTACACCTTTCTTATGCTTTATTTGACCTCTTTATCCCCTTATAAGCCTTAATTAAGTATCTTTTTGAATGTAACCTCGACAAATAACATTAAATGTGACTTAATTCCTGACACCCACTTTTAGGTCCAAGGTGGGACCCATTCACCATGGGTGGAAAATGAGTCCCTCTTGGCTCCAAATTCAAAATATTTTAAATTTTCTTTCAAGTTTTTATTCAAAATTACTTGATGTCAACCTGTGATGAGGTATCAATGGGTTACTAAGGCACAAGAATGTATAAATAAGTTTTTTTCTCCTCATTTTACATCTCCTACAATCTTCTAACACGTTCAAGCAATCTTCCCATTCATTCAAGCATTCATCAAGCATTCAAGCATTTTGGAGCAGTCATTGATATATCTTCAGATTTTGAGCATCAAAGGTGTGGTAAGTTTATGACATTTGCATGTTATCTATTTATCATACTGTTTTCATTTCATTTCATTATTTAGGGTTTGAATACCAAAGTGGGGTTTGACCAAGGAAAACCCCTATACTCTAACCCTCAACCATTTCCCCCCTCTTGCATTATATTTGACAAGAAATTAAGTATTGAAGAGTGGTCAATAAGTCAACAATGTGCTTCAAGTCAAATCAACCTCATTTCAAGCTTAGAGAAGAAATTTTTTCTGTTTTCTATAGAATTAACTTTGTCAACCTGACAAGCAAAAAACCTCAAATCTGGTGTTGTAGAATTGTCCCCTAATTTCTCATAATTTTGAGAGAGGATTGATTCATCAACAATGGCGAATGAGCCTTGCCTTAAGGTTGGAAATCCATATTTTGTTAGATTCCTAATCCAAACACTCAAAAACTCATTCTTGACAGTTTTCATCAGAAGCAGGACTGATTCGTCATCAATGGTGAATGAGTCCCACTGGTGATTTTTTGTGATGTTAGACAACATTCAAAATATTCTAGATTCTCCATTATCTACCCAGGTGCACTCTTAATCAGCATTCTTCCTTTATGTTTTGCATTTGTTCATTCATAGTTCATGTTTGCATATCACATTGTTTTCCAACATTGCATAAATCTTAGGTCTTGCATACATAATCAGTCACATAGATCATCTAATTACATTTATATCACCTCGTTTAGTCTTAATAACATCATACATTGCATAATTTGAGTGAACCTAGAGTAGATTCTTTGTTTGGGGTTTGTCTCTCTCCTTTTGGGTGAAACATCCTAAGAGCACAAGAGTAGCCTATAAGCCCTACCAAAAATATACAATTCACAAATATTCGGCATAGAAAGTGATCTTGGGTGCCTCTTACGCTCCCACATTGACTGGAGTGTCATTTTCTACTAAGACTGTTGATTTCTCTATATGTATTGCATGAAGGGGGAGATTGAATCCCTCATCCTTGGGCACCTCAGAGAGGTTTTCACCCTCGAATATGTCCTTTATTTTTACTATTTTTGGATTATAAAGTGCCATAGTGTGGTTTTCACTCAAATATCTACAAGTTAGTTGCATGTTATTAATTTTGTGACTGAAGGACTCAATCGTCTCTCCATAGTATGCTCCTATGTCTAGCTCTATGTCAAAACCTACCTTGTGATCTGCCCATGGTAAGTTGTCATAGATTCCCATTAATTCTAAGATCAATTCATTATTTTTGAATAAATCTAGAATTGGTGGTCCTTGTTGGTCCAAATCAATGGGTTGTGGGTATACTAGGTGTATTTCATTTGGTTGGTTTCTTGGGGTGAAGGTGGATGTAGAAATCATGAAGAGGTAGTTATTCTCAAATAGGTTAGCAACATCAAGGGGGAAGTTATCTGGGGTAGTATCATGCGATGTTGGTAACCAAGAGGAAGCCTCAACCCATTTAGCAAAAGTACCTTTACCAATAAGGGTAACCTTGCTAGTAGTATAACCTAGACAAAGATTCTTTGGGTGTTTCTCAAGAATGATAGGTTCTAGAAAACCATTGTCATTTTTTTCCATTTTCTCATTCTTGGTACAATCCATGCTCTTCATTAGTTGTAAGCCTTTGTTATCATCTTCCATGGGAAGAGCAGGGACAAGTCATTCATCCTGATAGAGCATTTTAGAGATATCTTCCTCATTAACATCATTTTTTAGGTCCCCACATTAGGTGAAGGTAGTACCTAACATTTTGATAGTTTATGGGATGTTAATGCTAGGTGTGGATTTCCCATGAGATTTGGGACAAAGAGGCAATTTTCCCAAAACAAAAGTATACTTCATTAGCTTATAGTTTCCACAACCATACTTTTGGATCAGTGCCTTGATATCGGGTATGCCCTACACAATGAGTGTCTTTGTTTTAGAGGTAGATGCAAGGGATGATGGGTCAACAAATGAGGTAGAAGGTGTAGGCTCTTCATAATTCTTGGGTATTTGGGGGATTTTATAGAACTTGGCTTCAAGATTTTTGTAGTAGTAAAAAGGATCAGGATCTCCATGGATAGTAACTTCTTTTCCCTTGAAAGGAAACTTTACACATTGGTGGTAGGTGGAAGCTACAACTTTTAAGGCATGGATCCAAGGTCGAACAAACAATATGTTGTAAGCGAGATCTAGGTCTAACACTTCGCATGTAGTTTCTATGATGAGGGGGCCCAGTTGGATGGGTAGTGTGATGATGCCTTGCGATACACATTCTTGGTCATCATATGCCCTAATGGTGGTGCTCTATTTCTTATCAATAGTATCCTCTGAATAGACTAGATTTTTTAACTAAAGGGTAAAAATGTTTAGACCAACACCTCCATCTACTAAAACTCTTTTAACCTTGTTCTTATGAATTATAAAATCAAGGTGTAAAGAATGGTTATGAGATGGCTATGGTGGTAGGTCTTGTTTTGAGAAGGTGAGGAGATGATTAGCAATATGGCCTACCATAGCTTGAAATTGATCTATATCAATATCCCTAGGGATGGATAATTATGACAAGGATTTCTCTAGGATTTCCAAATGTGTGGGTGATAGCCTCAATATCACTAAGATAGAAATTTGTGTGGGGGTCTTCTTAAGTTGCTCTAAGAAATTATACTTCCTAGTGGTTGTTGTTAGCTAAGTAGGTTGTGCCCTAGATTGGGATAGGACTCCATGGATGATAACTTTTCCACATCATGTGGTGACTCCACACTTTGCACTATGTCCTTTGATGGTGAAAATAGTGATGACACCGTCACAAGAAGTGACCAAATTTGAATAGGTATGTTGTATGTTTGTGTAATCTTTAGCCTTTCCAGTGTTGTTCCCTTTGCTATGATCTAGCATAGGGTTCTTGTATATATTAAGATCTTGGTTACCCATAGGTACCTCAATAGATATGGTGTTGTTTTCTATAAGGTCTTTGATAATGTTTTTAAGCCTCATGCAATTGGTTATTTTGTGTCCTTTGATTTTTTGAAAGTCACAAAGATCATTCTCATTGTACTAGGATGGTCTCTCTTGTGGTTCTTGGTAGTTTTCAAAGTTGGGAAGTGTAATCAGGTTTGACTCTACCAATTTCTTCATGATTGTTTCAATGGGTTCTAATAACTATGTGCTTGAATTTTAGATAGTTATTCTTGTTAGGGGTTCGTCTTTGTTGTGATTTGGTGTTGTTGATCTAATTGTTCTAAGAGGGTTTTTTTTGTTGCATATTTGGTTGAATGTTAGCAACTTGGTTGTTTTTGGGTATGTGTAGGATCATGATAGGCCAAAAAGTGGCAATATGTAAGTGATATGATGGCCCATGTGGCTGATGACTTTTTTTTACCATGAAATGAAAATTATGCTTTACTTTGAACTTAATAAATTATTATTATTAATTTTTTATTTGAATTACGACTAAAGTCCTAATTGATAGGCTGATTGAAAAAAATCTATAGCTTTCAAATGGTATCACATTTTTTGAATCCAAAACATGCGTCACATTCTATGCTTCATATACTATAGGATTAAAAAAAGAAAAATTGAATTTCATGAAGTTTTGACCAAGTTAAGGTGGTCGACATATGACTTTTATATTTTTAAATTTTGTAATAAAAATTCATAATTAAATATTTACTTGGAAAAAAATTACAAAAAAATATGCATCACATCCAACCAAGAGTCCTCTACTTATATCTAAAATATTATAAAAAAATATTATCATTTTATTGTGGTTAGGGTGGTCAGACAGACACCTACTTCTTATTTTTCCCTAAAATTTAAGTACTACTGCATTGAAATTTCAAATTTTCACCAAATAGATTTTTAAAAAATAAAAAATAAACCTAGTAGTCTAGAAGCTACATTCAATTTTCTATAGATTCTATTCTTACATATTTTTGAAATAAAATAGACAATTTATTCAAATTTTTATGTCAAGTTGCCTAACTCTGATTTTTTTGAAATTTTTGCCACTTCAAGGCCTATTTTTTCCATGACGATCCTGCACATACCCTGTTTTGCCTAGGATCACTTAGGACTACCTTAGAATCTACCACACCATCATTCATTACTTTTTTGTTCTTGTCCCAGACACAAGGCTTGTCATTTGAACTAGTTGCTGGCCAATTGTCTTTGTAAACTTGGGTATTTCCTTGTGAGATTAATGTTGCAAGTATGAGCAAGTTTGGTGGTGTTTTCATTGATCTCAACACAATTCAGTATGTTACAAATTGTACATGTATAGTTGAGATTCTATTGAGATGTTCTAAGTACATGGGGCTATCTTTATGATGTTGCAGATGTGTTGAATTGATGAGTGTCCAAGTGCTTTTGAGAAAATTAATAAAGAGAGAATTCAAAGTTATGAATGTGTTCAAAATGTGCTCTAATATGTCCTCCGCATTTATCCTATGTTGATCCTATACTTGTGCAGATCTAAAGGTTTGCTAATGGTGATCTAGTGGTGATATCTCATGAGTTGTAGCTTCTAATTTGATGGGATGTGAAAGTTATGTTCACCGGTGTGTGAACTGTTCTGGCAGAGTTAGCTATTTTGACTAGGAGAAATGTTTCTGCTTTGTAGTCCTCCACTATTTTTTTTCAGATCTTTCAATTTGGAATGTGTCTCATAATAGTGTTCTCTTGGTACTGGCAAAGAAGTTTGTGGTTTGGTGATCTAGAAGTTGTGTTTTAGAGTTGTATGTGTTTGCATAGTTCAGATGGACTGATGGAAGGAGTTCGGCATTTGAATATTGTTGCACTTATTTTGGATGTATCTAAAGGAATCTGAGATGTGTTCTCATGCATAATGAAGCATTTTTCATCATCCAAGTGCTATCTTCTTGTTGGAAAGCCTGTACATCAATGTTTTTTTGTGTTTTCATTAGGTTTGGATGACCTAGTGTTTACACTTCACTTGAAGAATAAAATTTAATTAAGGACTCATGTGGTTGATATGAGGCATTATTTTGGTCTTGGTTAAGTAGTTTTATTGTTCGACTCTCATTTTTTTCCACCACGAGAATGTTGAGTTTTTGACCTAATTTGAATTTATGAAATTAGGTGTATGTGGCTGACCTTGGAGAAAGTTTCTAAGGTTGAAGATGGTATAAGTTCAAGATGAATTTTGAAGAATTGGATGGTGATGCAAAGTAATGAAGTAAGCCACGAATCAAAAGAGTGGAAATGTGTGAAAATGAGTTGAGGCATCACTGTGTTAGATTCCTAAAGGTAGTGAGCTGAAGGTTTCTACAATCTTTTAATCAAGGCTATGGATGTGTGTTAATTGTTGTGGTGGATCTTTTGTTTTCTTTTGTATTAGTATGTAGTGAGCCTCCCTATTGGATAGTGAATCCTTTTTGTAGGCAATGAACCTTTGTACTTGGACAATGAGTCCTCTTCTGGGTAGTGAGCCCTTTGTAATGAGCCTTTGTATTCAATTTTGTAATCTATTTATATTATGAGTTAATCCTCACCATAGTTTTTCCCTTATTTGGTTTTCCACGTAAAAATTTGGTGTTCATTGTCTTGATTTCACTTTCTGTTATTTGTGTTTCATGTTCATACTTAATAACAAAATAGTGTGGTTGTGGAATTGATAATTGTTGAAGTTTTAAGTTTGAATTTTTGTGAGAATTGATTCACCCCCCCCCTCTCAGTTGTCCTATTCCTTTTAACAATTAGAGCTCTCTCGATGTTAAGGGTTCTAGGGACAAGCTCATCATAAGATGTGATGCACAAAATTTTTAAGTGGAAGGATAGATTTGGATCTATATTTTCTATGATGATCCTTGTTGTTCATCGAGAAGAGGCCATTTTCTCTTACTAGCTCTTTGTCTCCACCATTGCAAGAAATTAGCGAAATTCTCTCCTTTTTTCTTTCTAAGAGTATACAACTCTTATAGGCTTACGTCCATGTCAAGGTTAAAGGAGAAATGATCTATGAATTTGTTGGTAATTTCATGAAAAATTTTGATACCAAGAGGAAGTTGAGAAAACCAATCCATGGCAAGACCCATTAGACTTTAGGGGAAGAGGCACATTAAACAAGAATCATTGTAATCAACCTCCATAAACATAATGTTAAATTCTTTGACATGGTCAACAAGACCTCCTCTCGCTTTGTATTTTTTGAATTTGGGCATTTCAAAGTCAAGAGGGAATGGTACCATTGTGATGTTCCAATCGAATGGATAGAACATAAATTTTGCGAATGGGGCTGCTTTTTCTTGCCCATCCAAAGGTCCTGCATTTCTTGTGACAAAGCCTTAAGTTGTGATGCTAGATCATCTTGTGGGTTTGATGGAGGAACATATGTTGGGATGATAGATGAGTTTTGACATGATAATTTTTTGTATGGGGTGTATGGTGGTGTGAGATTCTGTGAAGGTGATTGAGGTATTGATGTTTATGTTCATAGCACATTTGTATTGATGATGTTTTGTTGAGGATTATAATAGGAATATTGTTGTTGTTGAATTTTGTTGTTGTTGGGCATATTGTTGGGCCTGCTCATGTTGGTGTGCTACTAATGTTTCTTGATGGGCTTGATGTTGTTGGTACTATTGTTGTGCTGCTAAGGTTGCTTCTTGTTGTTTTTGTTGTGTTGCTAAGGTTGATTCTTCTTGTTGTTGTTGTGCTACTAAGGTTTCTTGCTATTGTTGTTGTTGTTGTTGGATTGCTAGGGTTGCTTCTTCTTGTTGTTGTTGCTACTGTTGTTGGGATACTAGGGATTCTTGTTGTTGTTGCTACTATTGTTGGGCTACTAGGGCTGCTTGATGTTGTTTATGTTGGATAGATTGTTGATAATATTTGTGTGCTTGTCGTAAGGCTAAGGCATGCACTTGTAATGTACGATCAGGTGGTTGTTGGGACATCTATGATGGATTATGGATGGTGATGTTTTGAATGGGTTGTGAGCTAGAGATGAGAGGTTGGGGGTTCCCTTGGTTTAACATTCCTTGTAAGATGGTGGATTGAGGTGGAGGAATGTAAATTTGAGGTCCCATTTGATTCTACATGGTGAAGGGGACCATGGGGAAAGATGAGGATGGTGCCATTACATTGTGTGATGGGAATGACATGCTAGGACCTTGATTCCATTGATTAAAAGGTTTCCTTGTCTAATGTCTTACAGATTTCCTTGTGTTAGGGATGTAGACAAGGTATTACTCAGGTTAATGGCATTTGTTACCAAGGGATTGTTTTGAGATGGGTTGATAATGGATGGGATAGATGGGTTTTGCAAAACTAATGGTATGGATGAAGCAGTTGGAGGGTAGGATATAGATGTCCCTACTTGTGTTAAGGGTTGGCTCTATGTGAGGTTATTTCCTTTCCCTTTTGGGTCTACTTGTGACACTTTGACCACAATAATTTGAATGATGGTGGGAACAATCATGGTACTCATGTGTATGGATGAAGAGGGATGTCCTCAATATGGGAGGAGCACCAAATGTTGGTGTCCAAGTGGCGGTTTGGGGTGGAGGATTATTTTCAAGGGTACCATAAAGTGTTCTACTTTCAAATGAAAGAGTATGGCAAAAGTATTTAACAAGGATAGTTGAAAGACTGGGAGTGGATGTTTGATTTAGCCCTAGTGATGGTGTTGTGAAGCTTTTTGTCAAATTTTGTGCAAAAAATGATGGGGAAATTGGAGCTACACTTTCCAAGGCTTGATGTTCCATGATTTCCTCCCTAGTAAGTTCAAATGGATTGTTTGTAACTTCTTCAATCTCATATGGCTCTAATGGAGATTATGGTTGTTGTGGAGTAATGTGACTTCTTGGATCAACTTCTAGAGGATTTGGATCACTTGAGGTAAATGTTACTTTAGTTTTCTCCATGATTCTCTTGTGCTATGATCTTTTATTTACCATAAATTTTGGGTCACCTCTAGGAGAGTTTTGTTGAGATTTGTAATGTTTGAACTCTCTAGTTAACTCAAATCTAGGTAAAAGGGATGGTCTAAGTATTTTTGGAGCAATGGTGATAATGGGGGATGAAAAGATGGATGATATGAGGAGTGATGTTTGCAAATGTTTTCGGACAACAATTTTGACTTAAGTTTGAAGTTTTAATTTTTGGATAAATGATGTTGATGAACTTGGAAATCTTTAGGGTAGACTTGTGATCTTCAAGATGAACTAGTTTAAATATGATAACTAAGTTACCTAAATTCATGGAAACGGATTCATTTCACATACAAAGCAGCTAAGTTAGGGGTTGGTTGGATAGATGTTTTAAGTCAAAAATGTGTTGGTGCATTCAAAAAATTTGCAAGGTTTGATGAGGTGAAGGATGAAATTTTGATGGAGGGGTGGAGTAAATGTTTGACCCAATGTTTACTTAGAGTGAACCTTTGTTTGATAAGACCAAGGTAGTGAGAAACATGCTATACCTCTAAATTTTTCAACTCTTAAGCACTCAATGATTTATAGAAGTGCATTATCTTGAAAAAGACAAGGATTTTGACTCCAAAAGAATGCATACAATTCTAGACTGTTCCTTGAAGCATGTTTATAAAAATTTTCCACCAACTTGTTTCTATTTTGGTAAAGTGCTAAAATTTTTCTTTTAATATCTTTCGGAGTATGATACCTAAATTTCAACTGATGACCTATAGACCTTCTTTTGGGGATTTTGATTTTGTGTGAGATCATTTAGAGAAACTTAGGATCATGAAAAATTCAATATTTATTTCCATGTAGGTGGTGGTAATATGGTCCTTCTAGCCACAATATCAGCTTGTTCCTCTTCTTCGTCTAATATTGTTGTTGCATTTCTCCATTAAATGGGTGTTTCTTTGGTTTCAAAAGTGAAGCTTCTCAAACTACTAACTATATCGATTTGTTCCCCATTAATGAGTTCAAAGTTTGGTTGAATGATGGCACCTTCAAGATCAAGTTGTTCAATGGGAGTGATTAGTCTCCAAATCGTCATGTTGGATTCAATTGTGTCAATTTATCTTGCTTAAGTGAATTTATTTTACTAGAAACACTTGTCTTGTTTAAGTTCAAACTAGATGCCTATGTCAAAAACATCATAAATTTCACATTGTCCATTTTCTGAAAAAGGATGAAGTTAAAGCCATAGTTTCCTATCTTAACTTTGGGAAGTATGGATTGAGATATAAGTCAAGATATTTAGAAATCTATAAGGATATAAATCCTTAGGACAAGCATTAAAATCAAGGATATTTCAAGAGGTATCCATATTTATACTAAAGGGTTTGAAATTTTGAGGAAGATTGTGAATATTTGTTTGTAATGTTTTGGAACCAAGCAAAGTATTAAACTGACTCAGAAGAATTTACAACCTTAGGTTTAAAATATACTACTAGTTGAATCCCCACTCAGATTTTTCCAAACACTAAGGCAATGTGAATCGTTAGAGATTTGGCGACACTGGCTCCCCTCCATGACACACACTTCTTAGGGCCACCAAATCTCAAAATCCTAAAGATCCAAAGATCCTAACAATTTTTCTATTTCAACAATGGGGTGATCCCACAATACTAGTTTACAATTTTTGGCCAAACTAGACACTGAACTAATTTTTTTAACTAAATCTTCACTTTTTGGCACCTATAGCAGCTAAGCTGTGAGGAATTTGAAGATGATGCAAACTAGTAATTTGAGACACTTTTTTGCATATTCTAAATAATTTTTTTTAAAAAAAATTGAATTAGATTACACTTCTTTTTCTATCTCCTTCAAAAACTATTTTTTAGTTCAGTAAACACCATTTTTGAAGAGTGACGACACTAGCTAACAAAAAAAAAAATCTAGATGAAGGATAAAATTCTATTTTTTTCAAATTTAGATTCATAACTATGATATCTAGTTCATGGAATTAGTTTCGTAGCATTTCGTTGAATATTTTTTTCTTAACTAAGTTTCAAACTCAAACCTTTTATAACTTAGACATGATTTACTGGCTAAAGCATAACTTTTTATCATATGTATCGAAATTCAATTTTTTTTTGTTCGATCAAAGACATCAATATCTAGTGCACTTATATTTTTGAAAAAAAAATTCATAATCTACTATTTTTCCACATGTGCAGAACAAAGAGCTTGAATTTTGGTGAAAAACCTATGTTTAATCAAAGTAAAAAATAAAGTACATAATAAAACCAAAACATATTAAAATTATATTCGATGGATAGCTTGTTCTGAGAACTACTATCATCCAATTGGTTCTATGAATTCTCCTTCATTTTCATCCTCAACTTGAGCTTCGAAGGGAAAAATTCTACAAAAATTTGGTGCAAGAAGGGGAGAAGAGGGAAAACGGGGGGTTTGAATGAACCCTAGTTCGAGCGAACCCCCCCTTGTATTCAATTTTCCATTGTCTTCATTATAAAAAAATGCAAAAAATGTGGGTCCCATCATTTAATAGGGTTTCATCAAACTAGGGTCCATTCGAACCCCTTTTGGTTCCTTTTGAACACCCTAGTTAGTGTGAACCCCTAAAAAGAAAAAATTAAAATAATAGGAGCATTTTTGCAATTTTCCTTCCTCACTGGAATTATAAACTAGTATTGTGGGATCACCCAATGAATAAAACAAATGTGGGGCAGCTTCAAAGTGACCGTTCCTGCACCAACAAGCATAAAGGTTTATAGCTTCTAAACAATTGGTTTGTAATAAGGGATTTCATTCAAGGTGGCCATACACACAGCAAGATTAGCTCAAGATTATGGAGAATCAAGAAGCCTCCTAGTCTCTTCCTAAGAGGATATTTTAGCACATCACACAGATACCAAGGGTGACACTTTTTGGTATGACGCATCTGCACTTTTTTTTTATGACTTTCATCACAAACGCATTTTTATATAGCAACTTGAAAGAGCTTGGCTTTAGCTCATTACCACTTGGATTGTTCCCTCCTTTCAAAGCAGGGAGGTAGGCCCTTTAAAGATAAGCAATAGCAAGGAAGTACATTTCTAGTTTGATCATCCTAGTTTGTATGAAACAAGGAGAGAACACACACGACGCCTTTTCACTACACTAGAAAAGGGGTTCATTTTTAATCCAAATTGAAAGATGTAGGTGATTATACAAAGTGTTAAGGAATATTTTTGTTTCTCAAGATTGTCGAGTGGTGTGAGATAATTGCATATGTATTCAATAAAAAAGATGTAAATAAAAACACAACAAACACTCATTAATTTTAACCCCTAAAGCTAAGATGAATTCATTTTATGCACCAAACAAAATGTTAAGTTTCCTTGTTCAATTTTAAACCCAAAATAAAATGATGAAGTGAGGATTCAATTTTAGTCTTGCTTGAGTATTCTTTTTAAACCCAGATGAATATCAGTGAGGCCCTATAGCATAAAATGAAAAGCATAAGAAGTGGGTTATAATTTCCCCAAAAAAGTATGAAATTCTTGTTACAATTATATTATTCAAAGATGAGAATGCTTCTTCACTTCACCTTGTTTCATCCAACCTGCAAAACCCCACTAGTCTAACAACTAGAACAATGTCAGAAGCATGTTAGTAATCTAATAAAGAAAAATAATTAAAACACATGCTAAAAAATGATCGTTAAATTTCTTACCAAAGTTGGGTATCGCTACTCACAATAGCGTTGCTCTAGTGAAGTTGGGCATCGCTCTGTACAGAAAATAGGGATGATGATAGTGTAAACATTTTGAAGAGTTTCGCCATTTACAAATTTTGATACCTCTAAAAAGTATTAGCATTGTCGTTTGTTTAATCAGCGTTGGGATATTAAATAGGAATTATTGTTTCATATGACAATAGTGTTGCTATATGGCTATGCCCAACAAAGGTGTCGCTAAAATTCTTTTGGGTGTTGTTGTATCCTACAAAATTCAGAAAAAATGGTATTTGAGATAGAAATTGATTAAATTTGATCAGTTAAGCCCTCCTTCTAGTGCCTGAATGTGATCAAATGGATTAGCATGGGTCGATTACACTTGATCCATGAAGAATAAAAGCATAATGAAGCCACTAACGTAAAATATCAATAGGATCATTCAAATGAAAGTTAAACTAAATATTTATCAAAAATAAACATTATAAACTATGAAAGCATTTAAATGTCTACTCTAATCCATTTAAAACTTATCTCGTTGTGGGAGTGGTGTCATGTTGATGTGGAATAGCAACCCTTTCCCAATCTCACGGATAAATGAGCTTTCCTTAGTCAGTTTTATTGAAGAAAATTGATGGAACGGTTTGTGAGATGTGTATGTAAACATGGTTTTAATCTAAATAAGCATGATGCAAGCTAGTTAAACATGATTTTATACTAAATGATGAATATATACAAATGCAAAGCTATTTCTAAAAGGATTCTAACCTAAAAGATCCAAATCCTTATTAATTAAACAAGCTAAATGGATGCATCATGTGACCATGGAAGTCATTAATGGAAGCTCAAAACTAATTAATGCAATTAAAATGAACTAAAAGATGTTAAATGTGTGCTAAATATGAGTGTGAATGTGAGTGATTTCAACAGCATAATTTTTCTCTAAAAGATGGATCCCTATTCAATAGAGGAAAGCTCTATTTATAGAATAGGTAAAAAGAGATCAACAGATGAGATCAAAAAGATCAATCAACACTCAAGGATGAAAGAAAGAAGAGGCATGGATCATAGATTCTCATCAAGGAGTGAGAATGCAAGATGAGATTTAATCAAGGGTTGGCGTTCCTTCAAACCAACACACTTTCAACTTGCCCAAGAGGTCACAAGTTAGCTTGCTCAAGAAGCTAAGTAAGTTTGTTGAGAAAAGGAATATTCCACTTTTTCAAATGAGTGAAAAGAGAGAATATTCTTTGGAATATTCTCATGGGTGAGGGAAAAGGATATTTAGTTAATTAAAACTAAATTAAATTGTACAAAGGAATGTTCTATGGGAATATTCCCTTTTTGGAGGAATGTGCAATGGAGGAATATTCCCTTGCAAGTGGGGGGAATTAGATTCAATTGATAATTAAACAATGTTAATTATGCAATTAGGGGATATAGAAGAATTACATGATATTCATTAAATAAAATGATTTAATGAATGGGGGAAAGGTGGAATGACATTTAATTAAATAACTTAGGGTTATTTAATTAAATAAGAATTTTTAGGGATTTAAATAAAATAGTTTGATTTATTTAATTTAACAAGATGAAGTGTTAGAATGAAAGGGAGTGAATTAATAGGATTAAAATGAATTAGGTTAATAGCTGAAATGATGTCATTAATTAGTTAGCTAGGCTAATTTAATTAATTAAGTGAAAAGAGGATGGGTTTCAAGAGGAAATGATGTTGGTATACCTGATTCGAGTGTCTAATAAGATTCAAGATATTTTTTTAGTGTCTACAATTTTAAACTTGAATCACTAGATAGTGGCATATATGTTTTGAATTTTGAAATTATTTAAACTAATAAAATGTGGATTTTTTAGTATATTTAATTTTTGTATTTTTTTGAAAAAATTAAAAAATTATTTGTATATAGATTTTTATAAATTAACACTATAATTTAGTTGTTGATAAAATGTTGAAAAATTATGTACATCAAACTTTATATAGTAAATTTTCTTTTTCTTTCAAATATTTTGGTTATATTTACAATTTGAAACTTTAGGGCATGATGGAGCTTCCAAAATTTGCCAATTTTTAAGCATCTCATAGACCCTATTGGTACTTCATGAGCCCTTGTCCCCATGTGTGAGCAGGGTTTCACTTATGAAAGATCTTAGGTCTTCTAATGCTTCGTTGACTTGCTTTTCTAGTCATTGGTTCATTAAGTCATTACTTAAGCCATAGTGCACATCTGTTTACTAGCCCCTTTGGTTAAGAGCATTGGTCACCTAGTTGTCCCATCGACCTTAGTTATTTCCTATAGTTAGGTCTTAATTTTCCCAATGATCTAAGCTTAAATCATCAACTTGTGAGGGTCACGTCACCGTCAGCTAACCAAGGTCCTTTATTAAATGCTAACTTTATTGTGTGTGTAGGTTTTGAGATTCGAGGTTGTGGGAAGAGATCCTGACTGTACCCTACCATCTCATGGGCGATTAATGTCAGCCAGTTAAAAGCCATGAGAATAGTGAGATGAAGACATGTCTATTCATATGAATGTGGGGCCCAATCTCCACTATCAAGCTTATAGCTCATGGTTCTAAAAAAATGGTTGGGATCAAATGGCAGGGATAATCTTCACTTTTCCCCGCTGGCTCGCAAGGAGAAAGTGAATGCTCATTAAAATCCATGAGATCAATGAGATCTCAACACATGGATCAATCTACCCAGTTGGTGAGATGGATAGAGCCCACTAACGGAGAGGTCGCCATCTGAGGTGGGTTAACACCATTGGCCAAGGACACATTAGTGAAGCACCACTGGATTTCAGACCTTTCCAACCTAAACAGATCTGTTCAATTTTCCATCTCATCATGAGATCAATAGTTGATATTCAAAGTTGATAAAATGACATATGATATCCATTTTCATTCTACAACCAAATTGATCTTTGTGGGTGTGATCAAATTGATCTTTGTGCATGTGGAGACTTAATTGCTAGCAATCATGAAGTGTGATCTGTAGATTTCCATGCACTTGGGAATTAAACGGTGACAATATGCATGCAAACAAATTTCCCAGTTTGTGTGTGTGTCTTTGATTATGCATTGATGATTGAAATTGAATCACTTTTCTCAATAAATAGAAGTGGCTAGTTTCTATTTTCACCATAGCAATTAATTCGTTAAGTCTTCAGGTTTGTGCAGAGAACCAAAGTTTGTGTGTATACTTTCTTGTGGAAAAATGAGTAAGGTTGGTACCCCATCTCTCCCAATGCGGAGATTTGCTAGATTAAATTTGTAGGAGTCTCAAAGAATAGATTTGGAGCTCACACAGAGTGCTCAAAAAAGTGTCCATGGTGAGGAATCTTCACCTATGATTACCAAATGTAGTCACTAATTGAAAGCCTAGGTTGTGAGATCGGAGGTGATAGGAACCAAAGGGAAGGAAGTTGTTAGGCCATCTGATAGTGTGTAGAGGAAAAATTAGGTATGGTTGTGGCTCATTTGATTGGTAGAACTCTCCTATTGGTGTTACTGAAAACCTGTCTAATAGCAAAACAAAGATGGACTCTAGTTACCATTGGTAGCTCACAACCATAGGTCAAGGTCTATCTCCTAAGGCAAAGGTGTTGTCTATCCCTCCTTTGGCTGTCAAGACTCCGAGTGGATGAGATGGCAACGTGTTGAAAAAAGAAAAAGGTGAAGTTGAGGTTGAGTTTTTATCCCCAATCCATCCCCAACCCTTGCAATGACATGGAGCCATCATGTGTATCGAGGTGTGTGTTTTGTTGGTAGGAGGGCTTCTGGCTTGTGAAAAGGTGGTAGTTAATGAAATTTTTATGCTAATAAATGATTTCTCTTGATATCATTTTCTCTCTACATGTGTGGAAAAATTTTAGGGTGTTGGATGTTGACTTTGTGTCCTCATGGCAGTTTGGGTGTTGGTTTTGTTGCTTACTAGTATTGGAGGAAGATTTTGGTGGCACTTTGCTTCTTCCTCATGGTGGCTGTGGATATTTTTTGTTTTCCCCATCTCAACAGAATTATCATGTGGGGAATTTTGAAATGTAGCTGAAATGTGATATGAATGATTTTTTTGTAATGTAACTACATTTCAACATGAAGTTTGTGGGATCCCTTGTTCTATAAAAGGAAATTCAAGGCTCATTTGTAGGGGTTCTAAAATTTTTGAGTCTTCATGTTTGATATGTAAAGGATAGATATTATGGGAATACTAGAGAATAGGGTAGTAAGATTGTCTTGGGTTTTGAACTTTACATATGAAAGTCTTAAATAGCTATGTAGAAATTACTGATATCGAAAGTAAATTTCATATATAGTTCATATGCTCTTCTCTATAAACCAATCTACAAATTTTGAATATAATATCAAGCATATTTGGTTCATCTTCAATTGTTTCATTTGAATGCATGCCTTCATGTTTTCTTTGATTCAATGAATCAACTAAATGTTTAAGTGAGGTCATGGATTTTTAGTGAATTACTGAGAATTTCATAAGAATTGATGAACTATATGCAAAGAGTTTCCATAATGCAAGTCCTTATGGAAATAGTCCATAATTATCATCTTTAAATAATTTTTGCATCATAGGTCATAATATGTATGACTCTATTGCCCAATCAATGAAGGCACTAGTCTATTTGTCTTGGTATTTACATTTTGAGTGATAATGAAGTATTGGACTATTGATTCAGGGCTAGGATACAAATATTTTAAAATTACCTACAATGAAACATTTATGTGAGATAGCTTTCATGTTCCTAGTAAATGGATGGATATTTTCTTAAATATCAGCTAGCTTTTGAGTAAATTGTGTTGTTTACTCTTTATAGGAACCGATCTATGATTTTTCATGTCGTTTATTGAAATGGTCAAATAAAATGCTAAAAGGAACACCCTCCTAGGTCCCACAAAGCTTGAAGAGTAGAATATTTTAGTCTTCAACTGAATCTTGTTAGTTGGCCATTTTCTTTAAAGGTGTTAAACATAAGAGTTGGTTACTCTTTAGATATTCCTTAGGTGTATTGGGAAAACACTAACAGAATGGCTACTCTGTTGGAGAGTTCTCCTTCTCCAAATGCAAATACAAAATGCATAGTCAAAGAATAAAGTGAACCTAAACATCTTGATTGGATACTGATAAATTCTTGAACCTAGTAAATAATTGGACTGCGAAAAAGATTGAAGGATCTGAGTATGACTCTATTGTGGAAGATATCCCAAAACATGTAATACTTGTAAAGAAACTTCATCTCACTTGAAGTGCAATCCTTTGGAAGGAGGTGGCAACTCTAACTCAAATAATCTATTAAAGCTTTCATGAATTAACCGGATCTACAACTTAAAAGGCCAAGGATAATTACTTGCTGCAAATTACTAGGTATTTTCATAGAATTTGAAGGAATAGCACCATATTGTTGATAAATCAAGATGAATTATCCCCATACATGAGATGTAAATGATTCCCTAATGAGTGAATTAGCACTAGACAAGGGAATGATAATAATATTTTGGCATGCTTTGGTGTATAAGTTAAATTCCCATGTTATGATCAAAAGAGCATGTTAAATTGTTAAGATCTTAGGTAGCATTTGTAAGAAATACATATGCCAAGGTCTTAGGTTCAAATTTGTAAAAGGGATTGAAGTGATGTTGTATAATTTTTGGGTATATTCTCAATTCCTTTTCAAGAATTAAAAGTAAGTTGTCAATTCATGCCATCCTATTTAAATATGGAGAAAAGTATGCAAGGTGAACATCAATTGTCTCACTAAGGCAATTTCAATACTGACAGGTACAAGGCTATCATCTTTGACAATACTTGTGGTTACCCAAATATGGTACCACCCAAGGTCAAGGACAAACTACCAAGGTTCAACGGTGACAAGTTAGAGTTAGCAAGTAAGCATGTACAAGAATTTACTGATGTGATGAGTGATTATGAGATAGATTGTGAAGATGTGGTTTTGAAGCTATTTGTCCAATCTTTGAAAGGAAATGCAAGAGACTAATTCTCTTTTTCCCATTTGTTCTATACATTGTTGGAATGAACTTAAGGAATCCTTTATGGACCAATTTGGTGAAAGGATAAACCCAAGTGTTGCGAGAAAGAATTTTATGGAGATTTCTAAGGATAAAGGGGAATTGATCCCTACTTTTAACCTTATATTTTCCAAGGTCATAAGGGAAATCATTGAGCATATGAGACCAAATGATGTAAAGTGTTTGGTTGTATATTCGGGAGCATTTGATAATAAGATGAGCTTCTTGTTAAGAGATAAAGAACCTGCCACTTTACAACAAGCTTACCAGGAGGCCATGAACATCGAGAACAATTTGAAATACTCAATCATGAGAGGACCTATGATAGCTAGTGGCAATTCTAGTAGTATTCCAGTTATTGAACCAAGCAGATCAAGAGGTAAAAGGGTTTTCCAAGAAAATTTCATAGATGTTATATCTACTTTACTCCCAAGAAATGCATAATATTAGCAAGCATCAACCTCACATCAACCAAGGATGGGAAGGGCTGATTTAATTTTCTCTTTCAGGAAGTTGTATGAAATAAAGAGATATGAAAATGAGTCATCATATGACTTGTTCTCAAGATTCTTGGATGCTCTAATGGAGATACCAAAGAGTTTCAAGCCTAGTGACTTAATGTGTATTAATTTTTTTTGTGAAGCATACATATTAGGATCAAGCCAATGGTTTAAGGATCATAAGCCTCATAGCCTTGATCAAGTCGTAGATTGGATAAATACTATGGAAGAAATTGAGCATGTTAATCTATCCCTAGCTATTTCCCAGAATGTGGGTAATAATTTCCATAGTAAGGAGAATCAAAGGCTAAAGCTGATAGATCAAAGAGAAGCATCAAAATCTGAGCAATTGATTTTTGAATGTTGTTACTTTGGAAGAAACATAGAAGCAAGTGCATGCAGTAGTGATGAAGATAAAGAGGCAAAGTATGAAAACAAGGATGTGATACCTAATTATCTTCCTTGGGATTTCATAAGTTGTGAACAAACACAAGAGGTACAAGTTGAAACCTCATGAATTGATTCAGCTAGCACTTATCATGCATTTGTCAAAGAGGGGAATACACTTGGCTTCAGTAATATGACACGAATGGGGAATAAAAATGATGAGATATAGTTTGGCTAGTCTTTAATTGAATATGATTCTTCCTATGAAGTAGACATGGAATCCCTTGCTTCTAGTAGGGGATATGTCAATAGCCTTCGGGGTGTGTGTTTCCTAGGCAGTGAGCAATACTCTTCAAGTGAAGAATTCTCTGAATGTGGATCGATTATTGTGAGTGCACATGATTAGGAGGATGTTGAGAATGTTTCTATTTGTTCTTCAAGTGATTACACTGATGCTGGATGCATTGATGATCAAGATTGTTGGAATCCTGACAATGAGAAAGATGAGATACATCCAATTATCATGAATGTATGGAAAAATCCTTTATTTGATGAACCTATATTAGACAGTGAGGTTATAAATGATAACCCTTATTGGTATAGAATCAATCATGTTTTTGAAGATACCCCTAATGAGTATTTAACAAGTGCTACTAGTGGATGTGTCATGGATGAAACAAACAAAATTCAAGGTGATATAAATGTTGAAAACTTTTTCTTTGAAAGTGTCACCCCTAACTTGATGATCTCCTAGTTCAATGGAGGATGTGAAGACATGAACACTAATGAATCAATCTACCAATATGTGATTGAGAAAATTGTACTTGATAAGTATGCCTAAAATTTGTTGGAATCTAAGTGTGACAATAGCTCACATGATAAGGAAGTTCATGGTTATGATGTCAGCTTTGAATGTAGCAGGGATGTCTAAGAAGATGTAGATGATTATGTTGATTCTCTTGTGGTGACTGGCTATGTACTTGAAAAGATAACTAAAATATTAGCTATTCATGTTTCACATGATATTTTCCTTGACATAAAAAGAAGTCCACTTTTAAGAGACCAAGAGGTAAATTAGGATAAATGCATGGAAACTCATGCAACATCATTTTATGTTGAGAAGGAATTACTTGATGATTCTACAGAATATGTTACTATTGTAGGATTATTTCGTCCATGCAAGGAGCAATTCAAAGAAATAGGTAACTAGGGGAATGATATGAGTTAGTATGAATCTTCAGTAGAATTTTTTGTAGATGCTCCTTTTCTTATGGACCTTATCATGGAACTTATTTCATCTCATGAAGACAAAACCTGTGACAAACAGATTAAGGATATGCCTGGTCATGTGTGTCCTTTCCCTAATCTTTCAAGATACTAGCTAAATGTGAGCTAGATTTTTTACGAGGCTTTCAAGTTTTATGAGCAAATGGGATGTGCTTTTACACTTCATGATAGTGTAGAGTATGAGACTTTCATCTTCCCAATATAGTTTGATGAACTTCTGATGGGAACAGATAAACATGGCAATACTACCTCAAATTTCATGAGTAGTGTTGATTGTGATGGTACTAGTGGCTTAGAATTGCACAATGCCCATAGGGACCCACCGCCAATAAAATAGACCAAAGTCTTTGACAAAGGAAAGAATTGTCCCTAAAATTTGGGGACCTAGAGTCTCCACCTTCTAGAAATGAACTGTAATGTATGTTTGGTAAATAGTTTGCATAGGTTGGTTTGTTGTCTTTGCTTTCTATTGTGTCTGCTTTCCTTGTCCAGGTAAGTTCCTGGGTTTTGGTTTTCTACCCTAGTCTACTTCAACTTGAGATTTAGATTCTCACTATACCCACTAGAGGTATACATCCCCAAACATGAGCCACTAATGAAGCTTCCAAAATTTTCCAATTTTTAAGCAACTCATAGACCATGTTGCTACTTTATAAACCCTTGTCCCCATGTGTGAGTAGAGTTTCACTTATGAAATCTCTTAAGTCTTCTAATGCTTCATTGACCTGATTTGCTAGTCACTGATTCATTAAGTCATTACTTAAGCCACATTGCATATTTGTTTACTAGCCCCTTTGGTTAAGAGCGTCAGCCACCCAGTCATCCCATCGACCTTAGTTATTTCATAAAGTTATGTCTTAATTTTCCTAGTGATCTAAGCTTAAATCATTAGCATACAAGGGTCATGTCACCATCGGCCTAACCAAGGCCCTTTATTAAATGCTAACCTTTTCATGTGTGTAGGTTTTGGATTCAAGGCTATGGGAAGAGATCATGATCGTAGCCTGCTAGCTTGTGGGCAATAAATGTCAGTTAGTTAAAAGTCATGAGAACATCAAGATGAAGGTGTGTTTCTTCATACGGATGTGGGGACAAGTCTCCGCTATTAGGCTTATCACTTATGGTTCTAAACCAATGGCTAAGATCAAATGGCAGGGATACTCTTTATCATTCCTTGTTGGCTTGCAAGGAGAAAGTGAATGCTCATTAAAATCCATCAAATCAATGAGATCCCAAAATGTGGATCAATCTACCCAGTTGGTGAGATGGATGGAGCCCGTTGACGGAGAGGTTTCAATCTAAGGTGGGTTAACACCATTGGATGAGGACACATCAGTGAAGCACCACTAGATTTCAAACCTTGCAACCTAAATGGAGCCGTTCAATTTTCCATCTCGTCATGAGATTAATAGTTGATATTCAAAGTTGATAAAATAGTACGTGATAGTTGTTTTCATTCTACAACCAATGGACATTAATGATATATTCTTTGTGGGTGTGATCAAATTGATATCTATGAATTTGGATACTTTTTACTGGCAATCATGAAGTGTGATCTATAGATTTCCATGCTCTTGGGAATTAAACAATGACAATACGCATGCCAATGAATTTTTGAGGTTGTGTGTGTGTTTTTCATTATGCATTAATGATTGAAATCATCACTTTTCTCAATAAATAGAAGTGGCTAGTAGCTATTTTCACCATAGCAATTAAGTCATTAAGTCTTCAAGTTTTTGTAGAGAGTTGAAGTTTGTGTGTATACTTTCTTGTGGAAAAATGAGTAAGCCTAGTACTTCATCTATCCCAATGCAGAGGTCTGCTAGATTAAATTTGTAGGAGTCTCACATAATAGATTCATAGCTCACATAGACTGCTCACAAAAGCATCCATGAAAAGGAATCTTCACCTGTGATTACTAGATGTAGCCACTGATTGAAAGCCTAGGCTGTGAGCTTGGAGGTGATAGGAACTAAAGGGAAGGAATTTTTTGGGCCATCTAGAAGTTTGCAGAGGAAAATTAGGTATGGTTGTGGCTCAGTTGGTTGAGAGAACTCTACTATTGATGGTACTAACAACCCATTCGATAGCGAAACAGAGACAGACTCTAGATACCTTTGGTACCTTGCTACCATAGGTCAACCTCTATCTCCTAAGGTAGAGGTGTTATTTATCCCTCCTTTGGATGTTTGGACTCAGAGTGGATGAGATGGCACCATGTTGAAATAGGACAAAGGTAAAGTTGAGGTTGAGGTTTTATCCCCAACCCTTGCAATGAGACAAAGCAACCCTATGTACCGAGGTGTGTGTGTTGTTGGTAGGATGGCTTCTAGTTTGTGAAAAGGCAGTGGTTAATGAAATTTTTATGTTGATAAATGATTTATCTTGCTGTCATTTTCTCTTTGCATGTGGAAATATTTTTGGGTGTTGGATGTTGACTGTGTGCCCTCGTGGTAGTTTGGGCATTGGTTTTTCTACTTACCTGGCAATGGAGGAAGATTTTGGCAGCACTTTGCTTCTTCCTCATTGCGGTTGTGGAAATTTTTTACTTTCCCCATCTCAACAGAATTATCATGTGTGGAATTTTGAAATGCAGTTGAAATGCGATATGAAATGAATTTTTTGTAATGTAATTGCAATTCGAGCCTGAAGCTTGTGGGATCCCTTGTTCTATAAAAGGAAATTCAAGGCTCATTTGCAAAGGTTCTAAAATTTCTGAGTCTTCAATTTTGATACATAAAGGGTAGATATTATAGGAATACCAAAGAATAGCATAGTAAGATTGTCTTAGGTTTTGAACTTTACATATGAAAGGCTTAAATAGTTATGTAGAAATTACTGATATTGAAAGTAAATTTCATATATAGTTCATATGCTCTTCTCTATAAACCACTCTACAAATCATGAATATAATATCAAGCATATTTGGTTCATCTTCAAATGTTTCATTTGAATGCATGCCTTCATTTTTTCTTTGATTCAACGAATCAACTAAATGTTTAAGGTCATGGATTTGTAGTGATTTACTGAGAATTTGGTAAGAAGTGATGAACTATATGTAGAGAGTTTCCATAATGCAATTCCTTATGGAAATAGTCCATAATTATTAGCTTTAAATAATTTTTGTATCATAGGTCATAATATGTATGACTCTATTGACCAATTCATGAAGGCACTAGTCTATTTTTCTTGGTATTTATATTTTGAGTGATAATGAAGTATTGGACTATTGATTAAGGGTTAGAATACAATTTTTTTTAAATTTCCTACAACAAAGCATGTATGTGGGATATCTTTCATGTTCCTGGTAAATGGATGGATATTTGCTTAAAGATTAGCCAACCTTTGAGTAAATTGTGTTGTTTACTCTTTATAGGAATAGATCTGTGATTTTCCATGTCATTTATTGAAATGGTCAAATAAAATGCTGAAATGAACACCCTCATAGGTCCCACAGAGCCTAAAGAGTAGAAGATTTCAGCCTTTGACTGAATCTTGTCAGTTGGTCATTTGCTTTAAGGGTCTTAAACATAAGAGTTGGCTTCACTTTAGAGATTCCTTAGGTGTATTGGGAAAACACCAATAGGGCATAAATATTTTTTTTACAATTTTAATAAATATTTGAATGTGTGTATTAAAACACAGTTGTTTCCACTCGATGTCAACTTTTATATTAAATATTTATCTAAAATAGAAAAAAATTATACTATCTTAATATAGATTCTTTTATCTAGGGCATCATATTTTTTTATTTTTTTTAATAAGTTTTAATATTTTTTTTAACATGGTAATCAACCTAATACTTTTGTGTTGATAGCCTACTTTTAGTAAAAAAATAAAAAGCTAACATAAATAATAATTGAACTATTAAAATAAATATATTTTTGAAAACTATACTTATGGATCTACAAAAGGGTATTTTTTCATTTTTTTAAAAATATTATTTATATGAGTAGGAGTTGTTGAAACATTAAATTTTCAAATAATTTTATTTTTTTAGTATATTGGCCTCAAAGTGGTTCTACATATGCATTTATCCAACAATTTTAGTTGGAAAAGTTGTAGACATATTTAACTTATCTAGAATGAATCTTACTAGATCATATGTTTGACCAAAATTGATTTTTAGTTACAAATACTAAAATTCACTTGTTTTGATAAGTTGGTTGAAAGTGTGACATAGCTTTGTACTTTTACCCAAAGATAATTTTGATAAGATTGTAAATGGACCAATGCATTTTTTTTGTTTCTCATCCAATAACTCTAGCTCATGTAGGTGAGATACTCAGTAATCTTCATCATCATTGAATTCCTACATAGATACCCTCATGGATGGTAACTCAACCTCGATGGGAAAAATGGCTTTGAATCCAAAGATGAGGGAATATGGTGTGGCTCCAATAGGAGTGTGAATGCTATTCTAATAACCCCATAAGGCTGGATTAAGTTTGGCATTGCAATCACAACCAACATCATTAACAACCTTCTTTATGATTTTGATGATGGTGTTATTAGATGCCTTAGCTTAACTATTACCTTGGGGGGTAGCGAAATTGTGGTGGATATGGAATTTCTCACACAATACACGAACATCCTAATTTTTGAAAGGAGGACCTGTTGGATGTTGTGGTTGTGTTGTTGATATGTGATTGTCATTGATGTCAACACTATTAGCATTAGTGCATTTGAAGCTGTATATGTCAAGGATATTGAGAAAATTGTAATAAATGAGTTTCAAGATGTCAGTGGTGAAGTGATGTTCTGTCTATTAGTGAGTTATTTACGTTGTTGATTAGAGGTTGTGGAATAAAGGTTTTGTTGCTAAGTGTATCTAGTTTATCCATGCTGAGTTTCAGAGATCTGCATGAAGATTTGATCGAGTTATGAAGATATACATTTTGACTATTTTTTCGTTGCTTCAGTTGGTGTTTCTAATTGAAGATTATATGATTCCAGTTAGTTCAGTTGTTGTGGATGCTTCTTTGATGTTTCATCATGTTTTTGGATGTTTTTATGCTGTGCTCTATCTTTGTTACATGTTTGCATTGATCGTTGTGCTTGTGATACAAGATTTTCTCTTGTTCTTGGTTGACAAGGTGTTGAAGCATATTGTGGCTCTTTGAGGAGAAATTAATTGAAGTTTTTTTGTGTTGGAAATGTTGATTTGGGTCTTCACTATGTTATGGTTGACCTTGGTTTATTTGCATTGAAAATTATCTATTGTTTTGGGCTGACAGTTTGTATTCATTTTATTATTTCTTTGTGGCCGACTTGTAGTGAATGTAATTTCATCTTGCGGATATATAAGAGAAATTTTTTATTCGAATTGAAGTGTGCAAGGGTGTACTTTTGTGTGTGTGTGAATACTATTCAAATCATTTGAAGGAAAAGTAGAGTGTGAAGAAATGTTCATGTGCTTAACCAGAACTGTAATAAGACACTAGCAGATGTTATTTTTTCAATTCAAAATTCAGAAGGTTGTAATCTAAATCTTTTTGTAAGACAGTGTGTCTTCCTTTGTAATTGAGCAATGAGCTCTAGGTAGAGTGTCTAAATGCATGTGCATTCCCCGTTTATTCTTCTTATACTTTTAATAAGGTATAATCTTGTGGATTGACCTCCACCATTTTTTTCCCCTAACAGGATATCCACATAAAAAAATCTTGGTGTTACGTGTGTTTTTGATGTTTTATTGATTCATGCTTTCATTGATATTGAACATATCTGAGAATAAGGATTAATAAGCTTAATAAGTTTGAAATTCGGTGACAATTGATTCACCCCCACCCCCTATCAGTTTTCTACCCTTGTGTTTCCAATAATTGGTATTAGATCCAGGTTCCTTGAAAGAAGTTTAACAACTTGAGATGATCTGGGATGGTGACATACAAGAAGGATAGTCCAATATTTGATGGAACAAATTATTCTTTGTGGAAGAATTGAATGGAGTGCCATCTAAGATGTACTGGTGAACCCTATTGGAGCATTACAAGTAATAGGTGTATTATTCTACCGAATGGTACTTATGTTGAGTATAATATCCAAGCTAAGGAAGCATTGTTCAGTGCTTTGACTAACACTAAGATGACTAATGCTATGGATCTGAAGACTACTTATGAGATCTAGAAAAAGTTGGAAACTTTCTATGAAGGTGATGCTAATGTGAAGATTGCTAAGTTGTAGATCCTGAAAGGTAAATATGAAATGTTGAGAATGGGTGATGATGAAAATGTTACTAATTTCATGCACAGAGTGAATGAACTTGTGTGTGGTTTCAAATGTATTGCTGGAAAGTTGGAAGAATCAAATATTGTTGCTAAAGTGCATAGATCCTTGCCTACTGCTTATAAATTCAAAGATAGTGCTATTGAAGAACTCTAGACTATAACAAATGTAACCAGAGATATTTTGGCTGCTAAGTTGATTGCTTTTGAGTTGAGTGAATTTGGTGATGCCCTTCCTAAGGTTGAATCTATATTTAAGGCTACTACTTCCACAAGGGATAGACAAAGATGTGATCTGAGTGAGAGTCCACTAGAAATACATTCAAGTATGAGGATGAAATAAGACAAATTGAAGAAGAAAGAGATATGAATGAGCTAGAATCACTTATTGTCAAAAGAGTACCAAGAGGAAAAGGTAAGTATGAAGGAAAATTTCCTCTTAAATGTTTTTCTTGCAATAAGATAGGTCATTTTACATCAACATGTCCAAAAAGAGATTCTAAACCAAGACATAATGAACATAAATTTCAAAAGAAGTGTTACTATGTTGTTTATGAAGGTGTGATAGATGATGAATCTGATAAAGGTGAAGTAGAATGGGTATTTATTTCTATCAAGGAAAACAATCATGTATCTACTAAATCTGCTAGTTGTACACATGTGGAGAAAGCCCTATCTACTCAAGTTGTAGAGAAAGATGAATGGGTGATTGATAGTGGATGTTCACATCATATGAAAAGAGATAAAAGTAAGATTGTGAGCTTGGAAAAGTAGGATGGCGGTCGTGTGAGATTTGGTGATAACACAGCTGGTGTAATCCATCGCAAAGGATGCATTTTTGTTGATGGTAAGAATAATATTGATGATGTCCTGTATGTGGAAGGCTTGAATCCTAATCTCTTAAGTGTTGGACAGATGGTTGATAAGGGTTACAATTTTCAGTTCAAGGATGGAAAGTGCAGAATATTGGGATGTTCCAAAAATGTGATTGCATCAAGTACAAAAACAAAAGGTAATATCTTTCATCTAAATGTTGCTAGTAAATTTTTTTTTTATTGCTCAAGTTGATGAAAGTTGGTTGTGGCATAGGAGAATGTTTCATGTTAACTTTGATAACATTGTCAAGATAAGTTCTACTAAGGTTGTGAGAGATCTACCTAAGGTTGGAAGGAATGTCAGGTGGGAAAGAAAACTAGAATTTCATTTAAGAGCAAGCAACATTGTTCAAATGAATTGTTGGAGCTTGTGCATACCGATTTGTGTGGTCCTCTAGAATTAGAAGTTTACAAGGTTACAGGTATTTCATATTGCTTATTGATGATTATTCAAGAATGATGTGGGCTACTTTCTTAAGGAAGAAATTTGAAGCACTAGAAAATTTCAAGATCTTTAAGGCTATGGTTGAGACAAAGACTAGTCTAAAGATTAAATATCTTAGATCAGATAGAGGTGGTGAATTCACTTCCAATGAGTTTAATTCTTTTTTTGAAGAATGTGGAATAAAGAGACAACTATCTACACCATGGACCCCTCATAAAAATGGAGTTGTGGTAAGGAAGAATAGAATAGTTCAAGATGCTGCTAGAACCATGATGCTGGAAGGAAATGTCCCTCATATCTATTGGAGAGAAGCTATGAGTATTGTTCTATATATCCTCAACTGGGTACAAATCAAAGGTGATACTAGTAAGACCCCTTTTGAGCTATGGACTGGTCATAAGCCTACTATTAGATATTTCAAAATCTTTGGGAGTAGATGCTATATTAGAAGAGATGGAGATATAGGAAATTTTGATGCTAGGAGTGATGAAGGAATCTTTTTGGGTTATTGTACTAAAAGCAAGGCCTACCGGTGTTACAATAAGAGATTAAAGAAAATGGTTGAAAGTGAAAATGTTAAGGTTGATGAGGACATTACTAGACCATCCATAACCTATGGATATGATTCTGATGATCAAAATGGTAGTACAAAAAACTTAGGTTAGACTTCAAATCAAGTGCAAATCATTCTAGTGAATCAAGAAGACCAAGAGGAAGAAGAAACCAATGAATTTGCAGAAGAGAGAACACAAGAGCCTAAATTTCAATAACATTCTAAGAAGACTCTGAGGTATGTAATATTGAATCATTCAGAAGATCAAATTATTGGTGATAAGAGTAAAGGTGTTCAGACTAGAAGAAAAATTGTAGAAGAATATTGCTTGATTTCAAAGACTGAGCCTACTAGTGTGAATGAAGCGTGCAAAGATGAACATTGGGTTGAAGCAATGAAAGAAGAGCTACATCAAAGTGAGAAAAATGATACATGGATTCTTGTTCCTAGACCTAAGGATAAAAATGTGATTGGAACTAAATGGGTCTTTAGAAACAAATTGAATGAGCAAAGTGAAGTGGTTAGAAACAAAGCAAGACTGGTATGCAAAGGATATTCACAAATGGAAGGAATTTATTTTGAAGAGAATTTTTCCCCTTTTGCTAGAATTGAAGTTGTGAGACTATATCTTGCTTATATTTCTTACAAAGATTATAAGGTTTATCAGATGGATGTAAAGTCTGCTTTTCTAAATGGTGAATTGGAAGAAGAGGTGTTCATTGAGCAACCTTATGGATTTTAGTTGATAGATAAGGAAGATATGGTTTTTCAATTGAAGAAATCACTATATAGACTTAAGCAAGCCCCTAAAGCATGGTATGCCAGATTGGACAAGTATTTCTTGAAGCTTGGATTTAACAAAGGTATTGTTGATAGTAATTTGTATTTCAAGAATGACAATAAAGGTTTGATTGTGGAAATTTTTGTTGGTGATATCATTTTTGGAGGAGATGATGGTTTGTGCATGAATTTTTCTAGTGAGATGAAGAGTGAGTTTGAGATGTCAATGATTGGTGAGATAAAATTCTTTTTGGGATTGCTAATTACTTAGTTATATAAAGGGATTTTTATATCTTAGTCCAAGTATGTGAAGGAATTGCTGAAGAAATTTGCTATGGAAGATTCAAAGCCAGTTGGTACACCCATGGTGATTGGATGCAAGTTGACAACATATGATGATTATTCAAAGCAAAATCAGAGTAGATACAGATCAATGATTGGTGGATTGCTTTATTTGACTAAAACTAGGCCTGATATCATGAATGTTGTATGTATTTTTGCTAGATTTCAAGCTGATCCTAAGGAATCTCATGTGACTATTGTGAAGAGAATTTTTAGATACTTGAAGGGAATAGTTGATTTTGTTCTATGGTATGCTAAAGATGATGATCTTACCTTGAATACATTTACTAATGTTGATTGGGCAGGAGATTTGGATGACAGAAAAAGTACTATTGGAGGTGCATTTTTCTTCGGTAAGAAGCTAATCTCATGGTTAAGTAAAAATCAAAATGCTATTTCTTTATCTACTGCAGAGGCCAAAAACATTGTTGTTGCTAGCAATTCTACTCAAGTATTGTGGATGAAGCAAATGTTGAAAGATATCAAAGTTGTGTATAATGAGCCTATTGCTATATTTTGTGACAATTCAAGTGTCATTAAAATTTCTAAGAATCTAGTGTTGCATTCAAAAACCAAGCATATATCTATCAAGTTTCACTTTTTGAGAGAAAAGGTAAGTGAAATGGAAGTCAGATTGAAGTATGTGCCTACTAAGGAGTAGATTGCAAATATCTTTACAAATTAATTTCCTAAGGATACTTTTGAGTATCATAGAGGAAAGTTAGGGGTGACTACCCCCCTAATCAGAACTAAGGATGCATTGAATTTCATCAATCTGTGAATTTCATAATCATATCTTGTTTTATATTGATGTTGTGGTGGCTGCTACTCAGGGGGAGAAGTCAGATAGTTCAAAAATTTAGATATGTGGTCCACAGCTTAGAGATATTTGTCATTGATGTCAAAGGGGGAGAAGAGCAAAGTGAAAAACTAGTGATTATCTAGGGAAAAAATCCTTGTGGGGAGAAGATTGTGTGAAATAGTTATGGAGAAAAAGAATCAAAACCTAAGGGGGAGTAAGTGTTGAAAGATAGTTGTGTTGATGTTGTTTTTCACATCATGTGTTGCCATCAATGCCAAAGGGGGAGATTGTTGGATATTTTGGTTGTCATTGATGTCAACACTATTAGCATTAGTGCATTTGAAGCTATATATGTCAAGGATATTGAGAAAATTGTAATAAATGATTTGCAGGATGTTAGTGGTGAAGTGATGTTCCATCTGTTAGTGAGTTTCGTACATTGTTTATTAGAGGTTGTGGACTAAAGGGTTTTCTTCTAAGTGTATCTAGTTTATCCACATTGAGTTTTAGAGATCTGCATGAAGATTTGATCAAGTTATGAAGGTTTACATTTTGATAGTTTTTATGCTGCTTTAGTTGGTGTTTTTGATTGAAGATTATGTGATTCTAGTTAGTTTAGTTTTTGTGGATGCTTCTCTAATGTTTCATAATGTTTGTGGATTTTTCTAGATCATGCTCTATCTTTTTTGTACATCCGCATTGATCATTGTGCTCATGATCCAATATTTTCTCTTGCATGTTCAGGTTTTTCTTGTTCTTGGTTGACAGGGCGTTGAAGCATGTTATGGATCTTCGAGGAGAAATTAATTGAAGTTTTTTTGTGTTGTAAATTTTGATTTGGGTCCTCACTATGTTGTGGCTAACCTTGGTTGATTCACATTGAAAATTATCTATTGTTTTGGCCTGATAGTTTGTATTCATTTTATTATTTCTTTGTGGCCAACTTGTACGAATGTAATTACATGTTGAGGATATATCATAGTGATTGTTTATTCAAATTGAAGTGTGCAAGGGTGTGCTTCTGTATGTGTGTTTGAATATTGTTCAAATTATTCGAAGCCAGAGTAGAGTGTGAAGAAAAGTGAAGAAGAGTGAAGAAGTGTTCATGTGCTTAACTAGAACTATAATCAGGCATTAGTAGAAGTTATTTTCTTAGTTCAAAATTTGGATGGTTGTAATCTAAATCTTTATGTAAGACAATGTGTCTCCCTTTGTAATTTAGTAGTGCACTCTAGGAAGTGTGCTTGAATGCATGTGCATTCTCCATTTATTATTCTTATACTTTTAACAGGGTATAATCTTGTGGATTGACCTCCATAGTGGGTTTTCCCCTAACAGGGTTTCCACATAAAAAATCTTGGTGTTATGTGTGTTTCTGATGTGTTATTGATTCATGCTTTCATTGATATTGATCAAATCTGAAAATAAGGATTAATAAGCTCTTAATAATTTTGAAATTCAATGACAACTGATTCACCCCCCCTCTAAGTTGTCTTCCCTTGTGTTGCCAACAATTGGTATCGAAGCTAGGTTCCTTGGAAGAATTTTAATAGCTTGAGGTGATATGGGATGGCAACATACAAGAAGGATAGTCCAAGATTTATGGAACAAATTATTATTTGTGGAAGACTCGAATGGAGTGTCGTCTAAGATTCATTGGTGAACCCTATTGGAGAATTACAAGTAATAGGTATATTATTCCACCGAATGGTACTTATGTTGATCAATGCTTCATATTCAGCTATGTTATTCGTACAAGAGAATGCTATTCTGTATGACTTAGGTATTGAGTCTCATTGAGGTATTATGAAAGTAATACTAGCTCCACAACCATGATTTGTGAAAGATCTATCAAAATATAGTTTCCATGTGGTAACTTGTCTCTATTGTGAAAATTGACTGATTAGGGAAATCAGATGCTAGAAAGGATGATTTGTTGTTGTTGGAGCATCTACAATTTGATCAGCTATAACTTGTCCTTTTATTTCCTTTTGATCAACATATTCTATATCAAACTCATTCAAAATCATTACACATTTTTCTAGTTAACCTATTAGAGTTGCTTTGTTGAGTAGATACTTCAGTGGTTATATCTTTGCCACTAGCTTTGTTTGATGTTTTAGCATATAATGTTGAAGCTTTTGAGTGGAAAACACAACTATAATACATTCCCATTCAATATTTTTGTAGTTAAGCTCATACCCCACAAGTATGTGGTTGATATACTAGATATCCCTTTGTTTTCCTTCATCATCTTGAACCAAAAGGGCTCCCAATACTAATGGTATTGTTGATACGTATAGTATTAGAGGTGTACTATCAATGTGTAGAATGAGTATTGAAGGAGATACTAGATAATCTCTGATTTTTTTAAATTCTTCTTGACAATGATCAATCCATATGAATGAGACGCCCTTATAAAGAAAGTGCTGAAACGAATGACATTTATCAACCAACTAAGCTATGAACCTTCAGATTGATTATATCTTTCCTTGAAGATTGTGTAACTAATTTATGTTTTATAGTGGAGGCATATCCATGATATCTTTTACTTTCATGGGTTGACTTCAATACCTCTGTGATACATGATATATCCTAGTAGTTTGTTGGAGGTAACCCAAAAGACACACTTCTTTGGGTTCGGTCTGACCTTGTTCTTCCATTTTTTTGAAAATATTGTCTAGCACATCTAGATGATTTTCCCTTGAAGAAGACTTTTCCAACAAGTCATCAACATATTCTTCCATAATATGTGCATATAATCATGAAATATTGTATTAATGGCCCTTTGATATGTTTCTCAAATGTTTTTAAGGACGAAAGGCATGGCATTCCAATAGTAAGTACCCAAAGGACAAGTGAAAGCCATTTTATGTTGATTTTCGGGGTAAATTTTAATTTGATTATAGCCCAAGAAACCATCCATGAGTGATAGAATTTCATATCTCGTTGTTAAGTCTATGATGATTTCAATGTTTGGAAATGAGAAATCATCTTTGGGATGAGATTTATTTAAATCTCTGAAGTATGTGAAAATTTTGATTCCTCTAGTTGGTTTAACTATAGGTACAAGATTTGAAATCCTCTTGGCATAGTCTAAAGGTCGAATAAAACCAACATCCAACAACTTCTTCAACTCATCCTTCACTAAGAGTGCAATATGGAGATGCATTTTCCTCAATTTATGTTTGACAAGCTTTACATTTGGGAATAGTGGCAAATAATGCAAAGCTAACTCAAGATCCAACCTAGACATATCAGCATATGACCAAGCGAAATTGATTTGTCTTGTAGAAAAGAAGTTGATGAACTATGGTTTTTAGTGATTGTCAAGATGTTGTGAAGTGAACAATTCTAGGATTGTTATTGGCACCAAACATTTATTTCCTCTAACATATCTACTAGCAATAGTGATCTTTCTTGATTGGTAGGGCATAAATCCAACCCACCATCCTTGGGTGCCTCAAAGAGGTTTTCACCCTCGGATACATCCTTTATTTTTAATTTTTCATGGTCTAAGGGCCCCTTTCAATTTTCACCTAGAGAACTATTCTTTTTTTTTTTGTGACTAGAAGGTGGAGTAGACTCACCCAAATAAGTTGTGTTATCAAGTTCTATAATGAATTCAACTTTGTGGTTCCCACTAGGTATTCCTTCTCAAAGTCCCATTAACTCCACTATTGCTTTGTCATTTTTGAATATGTCTAAGCTCGGAGATCCTTGCTGGTCCAAATCTCTCAATTGTGGGTAGACTAAGGATATATCTTCATCAATATCAGTATAGCTCAAGGATAGGGAAGATAGGGTAAATACAGATATATCATCAAGATCCCATAAGTTCTCAATTCAATCTTAGTCAATATGTTTAAGTTCATGGGAATTGTTCTTAATATTTTCATTAGATGTCGCAATGCCATTAGAAACATTAGTGATTTTATCCAAAAGCAACTTAGTATGAGGAGGACCCACGCTTAATGGTATATACCCTATCTCTTTATTCTTTGGTAACTTGTTAGGCAATAGATGTTAGGTCATCCCATTCTTGTGTAAGCCGAGTCCACTATTTCCATCATAACCTTTTTGTTTCATGATTTCAAAACCCTTTCCATATTGCTCAACTAGTATTTGTATGGGCTCAGTATCTTCTTCATCCTTATAGATCCAAGTATAAATATCCTTCCCTATGGTTTCTTTACTTCATTCACCCCACTTAGTGAAAATAGTGGGAGGGTTATGGATGACAACGTTCAATTCTTTTTTACTTGGTTTACCATAGGATTTAGGTGATGTGGGTGGCATCCCAATGCAAAATGAGCTCTCGATGTTATACTCTCCATGACCTAGGTCCTAGAACTAGACTTTACCTTTGAGAAGGGGAGTGGATGGAATTGAAGATATGGTTAATGAAGAGGGATCAATTTAATGTGATGAAGTGGATGGAGATGCTTCCTGATTTATGGGTATGCAATGCTTAGTGGTTCTCTACTATAGACTACTGCAATATTGGAAGGGATCAAGATTGCTTGCTATGGTGATTTAGGTGTCATTATAAGGGAACTTAAGGAATTGATGGTAGGTGGAAGGGATAGGCTTCATAGCATGAATTCATGGGTGTTCAAGAAGAAGGTTATATGGTAGGTCTAAATCCAAGACTTGAAATATAGTATTTTGAATGGTTGGTCCAACTTTTATGGGAAGTGTAATTAAACCTTTGGAAGAACTCTCAACATCACCATAAGCCCTTATGATAATTTTCTTAGATATTTCTTTACAAGCTTCAGAGAATCCCAATGTTATAACCAATTTCAAGGTACATATGTTCAAGCCTACTCCAATGTGTACCCAGACTCATCTAATTTTTTGTCTGATAATAAAAACTTCAAGGTGTAATGGATCATTATGGTTTGGTCTTTGTGTAGGAAGATATTATTTGGAAAATTTAATGTGATGGGTGGTAGCCAAGTACCCTACCATGGCCTAAAATTGGCTGACATTTAGGTATGTGGGGACATAAGTCTCTTGCAAAGCTTTGTCCAAAATGACTATCTTCAGGAGATATGCAAAGTAACTCAAGAATGGATATCTATGTGGGAGTTTTCCCTAGCTGATCTAAGATATTATATTGAGTTTTTGGCTACAGATTAGAAGTGGCCCCTTAAAAGGTCACTTTAGATCTTCAGGTTGTAATGACATATTCTATATTTTTCTTGATGGTGATTATGGGGACATTATTTTCAAAAGCTCAAATGTTATTAATGGTATACTCCTATGAAATGTTGGTATAATTGTCTTGGTTGTTTGTATTAGTCCTTGAACCAAAGGATTTTCCTGACCCATGATCTATATTTGAGTACCCTTATGAATTTTTTATAGCTATGTTACCTTGGTATGTGAGATCTTGAATGATGTTCTTAAGTTTGTAACATGAGGATGTCTTATGTCCTTTCATGTAGTGGTATTCACAAAAATTGTTGTCATTCCACCAAGATGGTTTAAGAGGTTTTGGTTCATAGTGTTTGATTTCTGGGAGTTGAATGAAATTTAACTACAATAGTTTCTTCAAAATGGATTCAATGGATTCCCCCAAGGGTGTGTATGTTTGTTTATGTGTGTTTTTTCATGGAGGACCTTGGAATTGTGGGTTGTTTTGAAAGTTGTGGATTGATCATTGGTGCAGGAGCACCCATGAAAATCCATTCCTCCAAGAGGCAAACATGGTCATTATTTTTTTATTTTTTTTTGCATTTATTAGTTGTAATAAGGTCCTAAGAGACCATATTTCATGTTTACAATGTGTTAGGAGAAGTATTAAGTTCTCATGTTGTCCATCATGTTCAAATTGTAAAAACTTGCACAATTATTGCATTATTGTAAAGCAACTTTTCCAAAATGTTGGAAAAAAGTGTCAAAGTGGGTATTTGTTAACTCATAATAAAAAATTCTTGGTAAATATTGTAACAGGCTTGGGAAGGCATAAAAATCCTAAATTAATCATTGTAAGGACTAGCTTGAAGTTTTGGATATTTTAGAGGAATAAAACTCTATTTTCTAAAGTTTTCCAATGTTTTTCTATTGTTTTCTTTATTATATGGATCTTGTACAAAAAATTCATGGCTTGAGACCCATGGGGAATGAAATCACTATGATTATTCTTTTAAATCCATTTTTTTCATTCAATTTGGTGGGGAAATCAGAGAGAACCATCAATTTTTCATTAAATTGGCAAAACCCTAGATTAGGGCTAACAGTGAGAAGAAAAAATGCATTTCTCTTCCATCCATTGGTAAAGTCTCTCAAAATCTAGTGGTATGGACTATATAATAGTTCTCTACATGAGTCCAAATTTTTGGGCCCCAAGGAGGAGGTTAACACATGCTAATTTGTTGATTGAGGCCTGTTTTCACCATGTATCAGGTAGAATGAGTGAAGATTAAGTGTTTTATTGTTGATGGAGTGTGTAGAAGGGTGGTTTAAGTGTTGTAAGAGGTTTTTGGAGTAATTCAAACCCCTTTAGGATTAGGACATCCTTTCTTCACTTGTTGATACCCCTTTCGAACCTTTCCCTAAATGATCTCTAGGCCTAATTTGTGAAACAAGCCTAATTGTTGCAAGGACAGTCATATTTTGAGGGACATTTTCCAAAAAAACCATAGGTGGTTTATCAATATGTTGTCTAGGCCCATAATTGGTATCCAAATATGTTCTTATTTCTTGAGATCACACCTACATTGGGAGTTGTGCCCAATTTTATTTGGGAGAAATGCTCCTAGGATTAACCCCTATTGTGAAGGAAGTGTGATTGGAATGGAAACCCGAAGTTTCTAATTCTCCTTGTTGGTTTTGACATGCCATTTTTAGAGGGTCCAATGTGTTCTAAAATTTGGATAGAGGTTGTTTGTGGGAATTCACATTTGACACTATGTAGGCTTGAAGGGGTATTGGAGTGATTGGCACTATTTGAGGAGCATTTTGGTAACCCTAGGATTTTCCTATGCTTGCAAACCATGTTGTTTTCAATGGAGTCCATGAACCACCAAATGAAAAGTTATTGTCGTATGCATTTGAGATCCTAATTGTTGTGCTAGCCTCTACATCAATAATGACTTGTTTGTTTATTTTTTGGTGTATAAGGGCCTTTAAGATGAATGGTGGGATGAACTTTTTTAATCACTCTAGCATCAACTACCCCATGATTTGTGACATTCTTCTTTCTAGACCAAAATTTTCTTTTGTCATTAGGAGTGTTTCGATTTTCTTTGAAGATTTTGACCAAACCTTTTGCAAGAAGAGCTTTCTCAATGGAGATACCTTTTTCAACAACATCCTCAAATGTATTGCAATAATGAATTTGGTGTTTTTGCATTAGTTTTTTATTGATATTTTTGACAAAGATATGAACCAACTGCTTTTCAAGTATATGACAAAGGAATTTGCTAGCCATACTTCTGCATCTCTAGAAGAAAGAGGTAAATGAATCCCCTTCTTTTTGTTTGGTTGTACACAATTTCACAAGGGTCGTATCACTTTAGATGTTGTAGGAGAAATATGCAACAAACTTATCTGCTATTTCATTCAATGTTCTTATCCCAGGAGGTAGATATGTAAACCACACTAGATTTTGGCTTGAGAGGCTACATGGAAATAATCTCATTAATTATGTATGTTCAAATGTGGCATCCATGCAAGCAGTATGAAACTCTCACATGTTATACAGGATCTCCATTTCCCTTGTTTTTTTTTAAGTTTAGTACATTTAAATGTTTGGGGAAAGGTGGCATGTATATACTCTAATCAAAACGATATGGACATAGTTCCTTAATGGAATAATTTTCAATTTCCCCACTCACTTGCATGTTGGATATTTGTTGTTACAATGTTTTGAATTTGTTGTCCTAAATTATCCATGGGTGAAGGTGGCATGTTTGGCTAATTTGCATGGAAGGATGGGTGTTTTTATCAAATGTGTTGAGGTAATTATATGATGAGGATGGGTTTCGGTTTTTGAAGTTGGATTTGAGTGTTGGATTTCGATTGATGTTTTGTTAGGTAGGATTTGTATTGCCTTGTTGGAAGTGAGATGTGAAAATGGTATTGGAACTAGTATGATGTTGGGATGGATTTTTATTCATTTTTTGGTATTGTGGCATGAAGGATTTGGATTGATGTGTTGTTGATATGGATGTGGATTAGAGTTGATATTTCACCCAAAATGCATGGTTGTGTTTGGTGTAGTGTTGGTCATTTGGGGTTGTTTTTTCAATGCAGTAGTATGAATCCTTCATGTCTTATTTGGTGGATTTTTTATTTGTGATGTTTTGAACCACAAAGATAGTATTGGTTGATGGTGTGGAATTTTGAGATGATGATGTGGTAAATGGATTTGAAAATGAAGTATCCATGGTGTTATATGTTGTAGAAAGTGGATTTAAAAAAGAGTGACTTGGTGCATGAGATGTTGGATTTGTACTTTTATCCCAAATGTTGGAGTAGGTGGTATGTTAACATGAGTCATGTTATGTGTGGTTCCCTCAAGTGGTATACTAGTGTGCATTTGTTGTGAAGTGGGATGGTTTGGTGAAAGTGTATTATGGACATGACCTTGAGTTTTTGTTGTTCCTTGTACTATTTTGGAAATTTCAAAACCAGTAAAGAGTTTGGTACCATTTTGAGAAAGGGCTAAAAAGTATCTATCAAGATTTGCTACAACAAGCTCATCTATGATAGGAAATATTCTAGGATCTTGGGAAGCATTGTAAATTTCTTGTAGGGTTCAACCTTGTTCCACCTCATTCAATGTGGGATTGGAAAATGGATTTGAAATTTGAGGTTGTGACATTGGTTGTTGGTTTGAAGATGACCCAAAAATTCATGGTGCTAGTAGGATTAAAGTTGGGGTCATTTGAGGGATCCATATCCTTTCATTTCCTTTGTGACCTACTGAGGACTATATAAGACTTGTGAATTTTGGATTTTGAGGCTTTTGGGATGAATGAAACTAAGGATTGGGATGCAAAATGAAAATAAAGCTATGCTATGATTTTGGGATTTTTGGATATAAAGATGCAATATGGAAATGCAACTAACTGTGCTTTAGGATTTGGATATGTGAATTTGAACCTTAAAAAGGAATGCTAGGAAAACTATGATGAACCAAGATAACAAATCTAAATGTTGAGACCTCAAGAGGATAATAACTAAAATGATTTAATGATGATGATCAGATAAAAGAGAACCTAAAATATACACATGAGTTTTAGTCCCAACTTGAGGATAACATAGATGAAATATAACAAGGTCAAGAAACTCAAATATGTGACTATGACTTGATCAAAGGTCTAATAAGCTTCCTAATTTCAAGACTCAAAGCTAATGATGAATGAGCTAAGATGAAAAATGTGAAATAGAAGATGCAAGCTAAGCTAAGGAAAATGGTAAAATGTGGTAAGAGAATAATGTAAACTAAAAAAGTCTTAGGTTTGACTATATGGTCACTATCTAAAAGAAAATTGAAAGTTGGATGTATAGATATTTCCACAAAATTTTAAATTATGATCGATGCGATGTACAACCTAGCAAATGTGATACATATTCAAACACTTGTAGTGAAAAATCAATAAATTATAGTGCACATGAAAATGTATGTTTTTAAATTTCTATGGTTTTCTAATAGTTGTGGTGTTATTCTGATAGTTATAGTTCAGTTTTCAACACATGCAATGAATTGGTTTTGGGTCCAAAATTGATGGTTTCTAAGTGGTTATTTTTTGTTTTGGGTAGTTTCTAGATTTGATCATAAAACATAGAAAACACTCATAAGATAGATTTGGTTGATTTGACTATTTGACTCTTGGTTGATCAAGTATTTTCACATTTTTTCTTCCACAAAACTCATTAGGCCTTGGTTCACAAATAATTGAAACAAGAACAACCTACCTAGTAGTAACAAGTTATCTACTATAAATTGGGCTTACAACACCTTTCAATTTTTTTAAATACAAGAACAAGGAGTGGATAACTAGAGTATTGCAAGGTCATGGACCACCTTCACACCTATCACTCGTGAAAAGGAAAAGGCCCAAAATAAGAGACAAAAACCACCTCAACCAAGAACCATACATGATAAGTAACTTCTCGTGACAATGCTATCATGGTGCACCACAAATAATAGATAACCAAAAGGTCTTAAACTTCTAAAATAATCATTCATAGTGGAGGAACTCTGAAGAACACCATGGCCTTATAGCGATGGGAGATAGAAATATCTAACCTCCATCAAGAATCACTTAGGACTGTAATGCTGACCCCCTAGGGAACAAGTGGATTGAGATCACCTTTCATTTTTTTCCCTTTTATATAGCATATTAGAGGTATATATGATGGAGGTTAACCTTGGGTTGAAACTCTATAGGAAATCCCCCTATTGAAATAGAAAAGTGAAAGATTGTGTATTACTCTTTCTCATCACCTAGGAACCATACGTAGCACAAGGGGATATGATACTTAAGACAATATGGTCCCACTATTTCTCATCACCCAAGAATCACAAGTAGCACAAGGAGAGAGGATACTTTAGACAAACACACTTTCAGTAACTGACTCACATGTGTGCAAGTGCACAAGACATGGAAGACACTTGTTCTTTTTAAGCACCAATTTTAAATGTTCCTAATTTAGAAATCACAAACACACAAGGGAACCTGCAAGAAATTAGATTAGTAGTTTAGTTCAAAGTATTCTCCCAATGATTCCCACATAGCTGAAATTTAGATATCAGTAACCTAAAATATCTACCCTATTGAATGCAAAAAGTAGAAAAATGAAAAAATCAATTTTATGCCCTCATTTTGCTTGATAGTAAAATGCAGTGTAGAAAGAGTCAAATGTGGTGTTTTATACAATGATTGCAATGTAGATATGTGTTGCATAATATGAAAATTATGGAATAGTATGGAACAGATGTGGCACACAAATGTAGACCTAAAAGACATAAAAATCTAACAAAATATAGCAAATCTAATAATGCAGATGATGTAAGCCTATTGTCAAGATGTCAAAAAAAAAACCAAAACCCTATAAAATGATCAAAAATAGCAATAATTAAAGAAATTATGAAATTTTCAAAATCATAGTCAAATGTGGTGTCAAAAATGATGAATATGGTGTTGAAAACCTCGCATGCATCACACAATAGATGTGGCCCTTAGGATTGCAAATGTGGCTTTGTAATAGATGACTGTGGTTCCAAATCTGAAGAATGTGTTGTAGGGATCAATTATTGTGGTGTTTGGATGTAAGATTGCAATGCACCTCCTAAAACTTAAAATTTCTCATTTTTTTTGCAAAAATCAATTAGTTCATGTCAAGTCCACTGATTTTTAAGACCAGTAAAATTGGGGGGCAAGCATGAATAATTGATAGAAACCACAAAACTACCTAAATTCAATCCATAGAGACCCTAATCTAAAAATTAATCACAAGATGACAATATAAATCCAATAATAAACCAATGAAACCTCAATTCCTATGCCAAAGTTGATTCTCCACCATTGCTCTTCTCAATTTTTTTTGTTTTCTCTCAAATTTGTAGTATGCAAGATATATGATAAGCTCAATGTAGATGATTGATAGAAAGATCTCAAGACAATATGATAGAAAAACTTCAACGATTGTGGTTAAACTTGAACTAAGAATGATAGGTTGCATTTATAGAAAACCTAATTCAAATGAAGGGTGAGGAAAAGTGATCATGCATGATGATCAATGGATCAGATTAGTTGAGAAGAAAAGAGATAAGGATAGGAAGTGTGAACATACAAGTTAGCAAGATCACATACAATTGAAATTGATAAAGAAGTCAAAAAAATGATCTAACTAAGAAATATTCCAATGAGATTGCCTACAATTCCCAATTAAGACTCCATTAAAGCATGAAAGAAAAATGTAATTCAAATAGAAATCCTAACTAGATGAAAACCTTAATCCAATTGGGGGATTAGAGTTGGATTGATGTGGAATCCTCAACCTTTTCCTAATCCATGATATTGCAAAGCTTTAATTGATTGAACTAGATGCAAAGTGAAGGTAATTGATACACAAATGGTGGTTTGATCTCAAAGGTGAGTATGAAAATGGCTATAGTCTAATTTCTTGAATGCTTGTGAATTAAATTCCCATAGAAATGAGGACTATTTATAGGCTTCTTGGAGAAATGAATGGCTAAGAACAAATTAACAAATTAGCTAATCAATGGATGCAATTCCATGAGAGGAAATGACTTGGATCAAAGATCACATCAAAGGATGAGATTGAAAGGTGACATGGATCAAGGGTTCAAATTGCTTGAGACAATTGTAATCCCTTAATTTTAGGAAGATGGAGAAGATATTTCCATGTGGAGGAAAATGTTTGAATTCAAATTGGAGGAATATTCCATGAGAATATTCTTTCAATGATTGGAGGAATTAGAAGAAATTATTCAATTAAATAATTAAGAAATTATTTAATTGTGCAAATAGAGAGAATTTAAGAATTTAATTAAACAATTAAGAAATTATTTAACCAAAGTAGGATTTAGGACATTCAATTAAATAATTTGGATTATTTAGTAAAATGAGTTGAAAATTACCATGAAAGGGGTGAATTAATCAAATGATATTAATTATCCAATTAATAGAGGAAAGTGGTGAATTTAATTGAACAATTGACATAATTATTTAATTAAATAAATAAAAATAAGTGAATCATGGTAGAAATGGTGTTAGTAATTGAAATAAAATGTGTGATATTAATCGAGACATTTTTGGATGTCTATATTTTTCCCCTCTTTGAAGCAAGGTACTTTTTTCGGATGCCCCATTGTGCCCCAATGGAATAAATGAATGCTAGTATGTTGCCCCCTCAAGAGATCGAGTAGAAAAAAAATGTCTTTCAGGTTGATCTCATGAAAAAAAATTGGGATTGGTTTAACTAAAAAGAGGATGAAGCAAGCCTCTGGACATTGATAGAACAACAATGACAAGTTATGAAACTCAAAAATGGAGATGTGGGTTTGAAACCTTATATTTATCAATGCATCCAAGATGAAAACCCTAGTTTTTTCATGCATATATAGGATTTTAGGTCACTTTCAAGCTCATTTGCATACTTTCATTTGGGAAATTTGAGAGAGCTTAGAGTGATTTTATGAGAGCACCGGTAGAGTGTTGCAAGGTGTGTGTCCTTGGTCTCTTTGTCATGTGCAACATAGCGCTTGGGTTCGTGAAATGGCTTAACCATCTCCTATGGATTCATTAACTATAGCGGTTGTATTAGGCATTAATAGGTCAATATTTTGGTACAATGAAAATTGTCTATACAACAATTGGTATCAGAGCTTAGGTCACAAGTTCAAACCCCTTGCTTATGCTAGGGGGTTTTTGCAAGGTGTGTACCCTTGGTATCCTTATGTTGTGCAACACAACACTCGAGTCTATGGCATGGCTTAATTGTCGCCCTTGGATTCATTAACTTTGGTGGTTATATCAAGTATTAACAAGTTTATCTTTTTGTGCAACAACAACTTTCTATGCAACATAGACAACCTTAAAAAATGGTTGACCATGCACTCCCAACACACCACGCAGATTGAGTATGAGACATCCAAAGGCTAGAAAATGTAGGACCACCGATATGTACCCTGAAAAGATTTCCTTTCATTATTTTTGATGTAATGAAATGTAGGCTAGAATAGGAAAAATAAAGGCGTTATTGTTTTAGTAATGCTTTTGTCACAGTTGGTGATGCATTTGTTGGATACAATAACACCTTTGCACTAGGGAATCACTCCAAATTACATGCATTGGGGTTTAGTATACTTCAATGCCTTTGTAGACACACCCATGCATTTGTAGATGAAATCTCAATGCAATTGCATAATTTTAGACCCACACTTTTACTCAAATACCAACACTTTTGCTTTACCACCATGCTTTTTCCTAATAGTGATGCATATGCTAACATGATAGAGCAACACATTTTCCCTAAAGGATTTCTTTTGTCTAATAAGGATTTTGACTTAGAATTTTTCCTTGATTTCTACAAATTGATGTTGTGCATGTAGGTCTTCTTTCCATTGCTTTCACATGAGAGGAGAACGAGGATCTTAGGACGGATGATTAGATTCAAGGATGAGGATGATGAGTTCTTGGGAACCATTGGACTTTGTCACATTTATTACTTGCAAGAGATCAAGACCCACTTAGCAATGCTAACTATGCTCATAGAGCGATGGCATTCTGAGACTTCCTCTTTCCACCTTTCAATGAGTGAGATGACCATTAACCTTGAGGACATGTGGTGCATCTTTCAATTTCCCACCCATGGAGAGAGGGTGATCTATGATGTAGACCTCAACCTGGATGCTCTGTTCTAAGTACTAGGAGTTGATGAGCTAGATGTAGAGAGTAGCCAAATTGATTTGTGAAGGCACTATGGATTTTCTAGTAACTTGACTTTAGTGATTGTAGGACTTATAATGGGAGTCCTAGTTCTTGACAAGTGCAACCAAGTGTTCAACATCAGTGGGGGTGTAGTATTGGAGGGCATTATGGAGGTTGTACACACTTATGCTTGGGGCTTATGTATTTTGGCCACATTATACTATGACATGCATCAGGTGGTCTGTATGAGAGGTGTGAGCTTATTTGTCAAGGTTACACAACTACATATATGAGCTTGGGAGCACATCATCATGATCAAACCAATTATTTCATTGAGGGAAATAGATGAGGAGGACCCTGCATCCTATAGATAGTCAGGCACAACTACACTCCACCACACTAGAGTGATAGATATAGCCTACTAGAGGAGGGTTATCGATGATATGATAACATTTAGATAGATACCTTGGCTATAGGAACAACCTTGGGATGATGACCAGGATCAAATTTTTTATGCTCGATAGACATGGTGGCTCATGGGCCAAAAAATTCTTATTATTGAGAGATATATTTGTGATTAGGTGGCCAAACAAGTTTGGGGACCAACAAGATATCCTAATCCCTGATTATAGAGGTGTATATGCACACAACTATAGAGAGATCACAGCTTGGGGACCTCAGACAGTTCCATAGGTAACTATCAATGATTTTTCCTAGCTTGCTCCTTTTCCTTGGGTTGACATAGGAGGACTGGATGATCTCAGTATGACTCTAGCTTACAATGTGTGGCTCTTACAACATTGCACCATCCAATTGACAGACCCAGTAGGGGTCAATGGGGGAGGCCAAGTTAGAGGCTAGGGGAGAGGTAGAGGATAGGTTCCTCAGTAGGTTGGAAAATTTTTGGGCTAGGTTCTAGGATAGATAGGAAAAGTTCCAAGGAAAGTTCCCCAATAGCCTCCACAATTTTGACCACCTCTATTTCAGACATAGGTTCATGCTCAGGTTCTGGGAGGTCTTGATCCACAAGTTTTGATATATCAACATGTATCCAAGAGAGACACAATGTTATAGGAGATGGATTTAACTCATCAAGAGTGATATTCCTATAGGGAAGAGTGGGATTAGGCTCACACTAAGCTAGCCTAGGAGAGACAGTAGTGGTACAAAGCATATCTATAGCTAGCATAGGAGACTACCTAGACGTAGTTGCTAGAGGTCTCCTCCACTCAACAAGGGACCATGGTTATAACTATACTATATAGATAGGCCATTGTAGAGCCATTTTATTATAGGACCTTGTATCATTCATCAGTTCCCCCACACTAGTGATGACCAAAATTTTCATATAGGAGTGCTCTTATGCTAAGAAGATCAGCAGGTGGGCCTTTAGTAGGCCAATCAAATAGGGGAGGTCTTCCAACCTAAGAGGAGGACTAGGGGAGTAGAGGATAGCCCTTGTGAATAGAAATTTTTGATATAACCTTATTATATGATGTATATTCATTTACGATCTCATATATATATATATATAGATATATTGATGTATATCGCACATAATTTGATATGTATCATGACAATTATTTTTTTGATATATACATATATATATATGAGATAATAAAATGTGGTATTTATACTTATGATTTTTTATTTCATGCTTATGTTTATGTAATGTATGTATGGATGCATTATGATTATGATATGGATGCAGATGTTATGAGATACTTATGATGTGACATGGATGATTATGCTTATGATATGATATGATGTTATGCAATATAGATTAATGTATGTAGAATGTATGAAAATGTAATGGATATGTATGATCTTGCTTTTATATATATATTCTCATGTTATGTGATGATTATGCAAGATTTATGCCATGAGATATATATGCTAACGATTTATGGATGAAGGATGGATGAATTTATATGTTATTTATTTTTGTATGACTATCATGATACCAAGCTAGAAATGTTAGTGTGGATAGAAGAAGATAGAAGAATGAGATGGATATTGATTATCCTTTATTATGAGATTGATTTAGAAGTCCAAAAAATATATGATTATTTAAGACTTTATTGGATATGTAATCAAATGGGATATATGATATTGACTTTCTTCTCATATTAGGTTGAATTCATCATAGCATTCCATATTTTTTATATAGAAAATATATGTGGTGCACCAAGGTATTGAAAACTAGGATGATGTTGTATCTAATGTGTGGAATTTGACTCTACAAACAAATAGGAGTATCCCTATTCGTACCTAACATACATAAACCTTGTTTGATTGTGTGAGAGAACAAAGTCATCAAAGTAAGGATACTAACACAAAATTTATGAACTTGATATGTCCTAGCCATTTTTTACTTGAGACTATCCATGTACACACAAGGAAATTATTCGCCAAGGTCATATTACAAGAATATCAAACAAGCACAACAAATGAAAGAAATGATCAATACCCCATTCCTTTCTCTCTAAATAATTTTGTAGACATCATTGAGAGATCATCAAAATGGACCAATAAGATAAATCATAAGAAAATATCAAAATGAACAAATAGTCACTGTTATTCGTATCTCTTGCCAGAGTGGTGTGATTACTAGTGAATGGATTGGCCTTTAAGAAATATGTCTAAAAATATCAAATCTCTAGCCCATGATGCACTAGAGCCAAGCCACTAATAGCTCTAGAAATGTCACAATTGCATTTGTGACTTTCCTCTGAATTTTAGAGGTACAACTCCCTCATATGATTTAATGAAAAATTAATGTGCTTTTAACCAGAAAGCAATAAATTTAACTAACATCATCCCATAAATTTTTTTCTAATGTGAAGTAAACCTTAGAAGGTCATTAATCAACTAGCACACAGATTGAAATGGAAACTATCTAATGTAAAAAGAATAGAAAGGATTCATAATTGCAATAAATGAATTAAATGCAAAAGGATAGATTTCTCACAAAAAATTTATTCCTATTACATACATGACACACAAGTTAGTATGATCAACATTACATTCAAAACTCACAACTCACAAATTATGAGTTATTGCAACAAGAATTGAATTCAAAAATGAATAAAATGTTCCTCCCTTGACTACAACACAGTGCACTCTTCATGAATCAGACACTCACTACATCATTCTCTACCCATACATAGGGGTTCTTCTCCTCTCTTGATGGTTACTAATCAGTTACCAAACATAGTAACACTTTCTTTCCACTTAACTTTCCATCTTGAAAATTGATAGTTAGGAAATAATGAATAACTAAAATGCTTACATTTCTAATGATATGACTTAGTCAATAACCAAGAATTTGTGGCTTTAATTCCCACCTCAAGGCCATCAATTCTTGTGCAATCAACTGCATGCCTCACAAACTAAGCATTAAATAACTGTTGCAAAGGTACATTGGAGTCACACATATAAGCTATCTAGCCAGAAGATCAATTGGGAATATAAATTAAATCCTAGTCACATCAATAGTTAATTCCAACCACATTACCATCCTATCACCTTGATCAATCTTCAACTCAAATGTCTTGCCAACCTTCTATAAATTCAATAGGCACCACCTCACTTCACCATCCTGAGGTGTTTAACATGGTGAATTCCTAAAGTGATGAAGTTTCCATGAATGACTTCATTGGCATTGAGGAGATTGAGTGCAAGCCCCTCTTCAGGTGATTGTTTGACTAGCTAAAAGAAGTATTCCATATCCAAAGTGAGGTAGAAGAGGAGGTGTTGCACAGTATATTGGGAACAGTGTTCCTAAATCAAGTACATGTGCATAATGTTACGCTCTTGGAGGGTTTTGTATACACTATTATTTACACCTCTAGACACCATGATTGGGGTATGAGAGCAACAAAGCGCCTGGTTCAACCTGAGTTTATCCTTATATTTAATGTAGCCATCATTGGTCTTAGCAACTACCCACAAAGCGAACTAGTTGGTAACATCATTTGCATTACGACCATGACCCTGAATGAAGCGATTGAAGAGGTTGTGACTCTTCTTCGTGCAAGGCTAGTGAGGAGTGACATGGGTTTGTTTTCCCAATTCTTGCAGTCTCATGAGAACCTGTCGTCACTGGCCCAGATAGAGCACCTCTAGGTGGTGGTGGAAGCAATTCATGTGCTTATGTTTGACCTATGTGCCTAAAGAAAATTTTGTCTTGATATCCCAATTTTGTAATGCTAATATATAATACAAATATAGCATTTTATAAATTTGGTGTTGGCATACTTTTCTTAGCAATTCTATCTTTTATTTTGATTTCATTTACTATATCTGAATGGAATTTACTATTTACTTCTACATCAATGGATTTGTCATTTTAAAACTAGAATACACCTTAACAAAACACACTGCATTGTTTTTCCCTTAATCTCTTCTAAAAAATGCTTTTGGGTGATAAAATGGGAAGTTCACAAAAGCAAACAAAAAATTGCTGATAGTTTTAGAACCCACTTAAAATCCCGCTTAAACTTGAAAAAAATTGAAACTTATCATCAGCGATCCTTTCGGCTAGTTCATAAACCTTGAATACAGACCGCTAGCCTTCCAAATTGAAGAGTTAGAGTGTTCAAGAAGTTACACTAGGGTCACAAAACACCGCCCATGAGGAAATAAAGAACAACTTAATGATGGGCGATAAAAGGGGAAGTTATATGAACTAGTGAAATCACTGCTTAGGTTAGCAGCACTTCATGAAACACTACCCAGCTTAAGACTTAACTGAAATTTTGAATGGGGATGCTAATTTTTTAGGGTGAGAACCAAAATTAGGGTAATAGTGATTAAGGTGATTTCCAATGATGATGTCCATTGTAGGAAAGATAAATCCATATGACATGTTATTAGATATTTTGACTAATTCTAACTATTTAATAGGTCATTGATATAAATGCTAACCAAATTTTTTTACCACAATCAAGACTTAAGATTTTTGCATTTAAAGTTTGTGCTTCACTAATTGTTATACTTTTTTCCATTTATGTTACCAAAGGGTAAAGGTGATGATCAATTTATTAAGGATGAAAGTTAAATGGGATGGGTAATTATGTTTTTTCCAATATTTCAATGTTTTTTAGGTTTTGAAATGTTGTGAGGTTTTTTTTGAAATTTTATGCTTTCAAGCTTTTGTTGTTTTGGGTTTATGAATGTTTTTTGAATTTTTTTTATTTTCACACTTTTTGGCCAAAAAGTGGAAGTGTTTTCCCTAATTTTCAGAATTTTTCACATTTGAACTTAAAATTTGAAGCACTTAGAGATGGAATCTTAAAAAAGGTCAATAATCATAAAATGTAGTACTTGGAGTCTAGTTTCCAAATATGTAATTAATTTTAATACCCAGATTATACAAATTGATTTTCAATAGGCATTTTTTTAAAACCGTTGTTTAAAAGTCACTTTTTTTTACCATACCATGCATGTGTACGTCATCCATATTTTGACCTGAATAATCATATTTTTCTAAATCCTTTTGGGAAAAGATTTGTAACTCACTAAAGTAGGATTTCAATAATTTTTTGTAATTTCTCATTTAATTTTTTTTTGTTAATTTTTTACTATCCATATTTGTTGTTTTAAAAAATCATGTACGTCACACATAAGATGACCTAAACTTATCATTTTTTGAATTTTTTTTCAAATTGAAAAGAATTGTCTGAAGTATGCTTTCATGTAATTTGTTTGTCAAAAAAATATTTTAAAAAAAAGTTATTAAAATACGAAAAAACCTGATATTTCAAGTTTATGGACCAATTTCATTAAAAATTAATTAAAAAATAGGTAAAAAATTAATTGTAAAAAAAAAAATATTTAGAATCCACACTATCTCATCTATAATGGGTTTTAATTTCGTCAAAAATTATGTAAAAAAGATCTTCAAACATATGTCCAAAGTCACTATTTTCTTGTGACATTGATAGGACCTTCAACTTGTAGGTCAAACTAGGTCCAAAACTCAGGTTTGGGTCCCCAAGCCTTGAACCAAAAAAAAAAAGCACAAACCCAACCAAAAATTCATATTTTTAAAAACAAGATCCCATTTTGAAAATTGTCAAAATGGAAAGTTTCCAAAATGGAAAATTTTCAAAATGGGACCCCATTTTTAAAAAGCGTGATTTTTTAAAAATGGGATTGTGTTTTGCAAAATAGGATCTCAATTTTTTTAAATGGGATCTTGTATTTTTAAAAATGGGTTTCCAATTTTTTAAAAATGGGATCTCTTTTTAGTTTTAGGCTCAAGACCCCAAAGCAAAATAGGTTCCTAATTGCTAAAAAACAAGATCCCAATTCATTTTTCATGATTTTTTAATTTTTTCTAAGGAAAAAACTTCCACCTTAAGTGGACTCAACTTCTTGCTTTCACCCAATAGGAGGAACAACCATGGACCTATCATTATTAATAATATTGCTAAGATATAAATTTGTTATGTGCTTTGCCTTGAAATTTTGGTATGAATTGAAAAAGAAATCTTCATGAGGCTTTATAGGTTCCATAGGTTGAGGCTAAAATAAATCCAGTGAAAATTTCTCATGAGAAGACAAAGGATTAAACCCACTATGATGCACTGTAAATATCTCATTTTCAAAGGGGAACTTTATGCACTTGTGGATAATCGATGGGATGACATTCATGGAGCATAGCCATGGGATGGAATTCATGGAGCATATCCATGTGTAGCCTAGCTTCACACAAAATTTATCTGATACTAGGATGATGGAGAATGATACATCTAATTGATTTGGTCCAACTTTAAGAGGAAGAGTGATTGAGCCTATAATAGGGCGAGAAAAACCATCATGTATTTTCATCCATGATTTTGATCATTCATAAGAATATTAATAAAGCTCTTACACAAACAAGAATTCCTCGGTGATCACATTCTCTATGCATGCAGGATCAATGAGTATTCCTTGTGCAATTTTTTCATTAATGTGCTTGGCAATGTAGAGAGGACCATCAGGTGCATGTCTAAGTGTGTCATTATGGGTGAAAGCAATGTTGAGTAACATAGTGGTTTGGCCCTTATGAGGTTGAACATCTATGAGAGTCACCATATCTTGTTGACCATCCTCATTAGTACTACAATCATCGTTCATGGAATTAGTTGTATCAACATTCATCTCATCATTCTTAACATCACAAGCTTGCACAAAGTGGGATGAATAATTAAGCATTAGGTTGGTAAAAATTTGAAAATTTTGATTAGGCGGGGCAATAGACTTATTCACTTGATTGTTAACACCACCCAACTAGATGTGATTAGAAGCAATGAGGTCTTGAACTTGATGTTTAAAATGCATGCATCATTTTGTATCATGTCCACTCGTGCAATGATATTGACAAAAGGTATTTAGATTGTAATTTGGAGGTAAAGGTTTGCTTGTTTCCATAGGTCTAACAAGAGGTAATTAGATTAAATTCTTACTCAAAAGTTGCAACATGATCAAATGGAGGGAGCCAGATAATGGGGTAAATTGTCTATCTTTTGATCTAAATTGGTATGGGGTTGAACTTATGGCAACAACTTGAGGTTCAATATGGTTGGTTGTTTGAGATGGATTTATCTTGATAAATTTCTTATTTTTATTCTTGAATGGTTGGCAGTTGTTTTGAGGTACGAAGTTGGACTTCTCAATATGAGTTGATGAAGATATATCTTCATACTAACTAACTAAATTTTGATAATCATGAAGGTTTGTACAAAATTCTATGAAGGATGGAAATCTCATTAATAATATTTTTTTCCTTGTCTGATTACAAGTTTTAAGTGAAAACTCTTTGGAAATTTGCATCAGGAAAAGTAAGATTTATCTGTGTATAAAGCAACTAATAGTGGCTTATGAAATCTATGACCTTTCATTTTTCTTTTGTTTGCATCACATTTTAAATTAGTTATATTGATCTTAGGACCAATTTTTACTTGGAAATTTGATGGGGAGAGGGTTGGATGAAAACACTCATTGTTCCATGCTTTGGATCTTGTTAGGAAGACCCTATGGTGTCACACTCCACCACCTCTAACCTATAGGACCTACTACTTGTGTAGACTCCCTTGGTTCACCTTGCCAACCCAACCATCAAGACATATCTTGCCAACCAAGCCAACCTTGGGGCAACACTTCAACACTTCCTTAGCCCTTAATCTACCCTAAAGGCTAACCTATCCTCAACACACAATTTGATCTTGCAGGGGTGTATAAATGTCTTCAGTGGCTTCAAACCAACCTCCTAGGATTCTTGAAGGTTCATCAAAACTCCACCTTTCCATCGCTTTCACTAAACCCTCAACTAGGGTTAAAAAGGCTACTAACCCTTGAGCCCCAATTAGGTCTCCATTTCTGAGAAAATTGTTTGTCTCTCCAAACTTTTCCAAAGAACACTCACTCTTTCTTTGAGATTCTTGGATCAAATGAACTCCTCTCAAGGATTTTTTAGGACTTAAGCCTCAGCTGACCGTACAATGCTTGAGCCTGAAAATGGGTATTTCCTAGGGTTTTAAAGCCATTGTCTGGCTGCTTGCAATCTATCAACTTGTTCTCACATCAATTGAACTGATGGAGCCTTCTCCTTCATACCAAAATGATGCAGAGGGTCAGGGAATTTGCAAGGAATGCCAGATAACAAGACTAACAATGCTTCACTTCTCAACCTTTCAACTAAGCACCAACCTGAAGATAAGGCCTCAACTTTGCATTTATGACATATTTGCTTCCCTTGTGGTTCCAAACCACTGAAATGATATCAAAGGACATAACCTAACTTGACTCAAATGGGTTTCAAGCCCTAACCCTCTGTTTTGAACAAAACTCACTTTTGCTCCACAACTAGCCTTCTAGCCCTATTAGGCCTTTGGCGAAGGATTATTAACTTTTCCATCAAACTTTGCAAATGAACCTCCAATATAAAGATTTTTTTAGGTGTGGTTTGTGATGAAAAACATCATGTCAACTCCTAGGCATCACTTGTTTTAAACAATCTTTCTTCAAACCCTGTTGTTTCCTCAAAATTAGGCCTAATTAGCCCTATTTTTCAAAGCAACACCTCTTCAAATATGTCCCCTAACCTTGAAACTTTCAACAGTCTTCCAAAACATTCCCAAACCAAATATTTTTAGATTTTTAATCTTCTATGTTACTCTTAACATGCCCAATTACAAAACCCTCCCTAAATTGGCTTAAAACTAGGGCTTTTTGATTCTAGGACTTCCAAACACTTCCAAGTCTTAAATTCTGACTTTTCACAATTCATTCATCATTTCTCAACTACTACAACTCAAAAATGTACCTCTTGTTAAGGAAAATTCTCCACTGCTATACCCTAGGGTCCATCTTCATGCCTTTTCCTTTGCTAATTCACTGTGCACATGTTAGTTTTCCTCTTCCCTACACATTTATTTTTTAGTTTCTTATAATACATGTCATATGTGATCCATTTCATATATTTTTAGTCATAACACTCCATGAAATGGATCATTCCTTCATTAAAACTCTCAAAACAGTGCAAAAACTGAACTTTTCCTATGGATAGTCAATTAAAACATGCAAGAATTGATCTTTTATGCTTATCAGAACATGTAGGGGATGTTAAAACATGCAAATTTAAATTACTAAGGCATCCAAAAATGTATACCTTCAATGAGAATCAGTGATTCATCAAAAAGACACCGAAATAATGCAAGAAATTTGTGTTCTTTCCTTATTTCTAGAAACAGTCCGTACAAATCTTCTTCAAAAATGACCAATCCCATACAAATGAATATCTTGGGGTTATAAATCCATTCTCCAACTGCCCAAAATATTTTAGATTTATTATAATGCCTAATTAACTCTAAAATGCTAAAAACTCCCTTTCCCACCTAAACTGAAATTCAAAATTTTGAAATTACAAACTTGAAATTTATTAACATCTACCACCTAAAAACTATTGGATCTTGAATATCCAAGTTTATTTGACCTACCTAAAGCATTAGATCACTAATCAAACCCCTAGAACATGATTTTCCCTTTATATTGCTTTTTTATCCTAGGATCCTTATTGGGACCCTTAGGCTAGTTGACATTCTCCTTACATTTATTCATCCCAAATGCCATTATAGGCTCCAATAGGTCATAATTGATGTTTTGACTTGCTTGAAAGGTACTCCTGACCCCTGCACTCTCCTGGTTCTTGAACAACTCCTTGAAGGCCTTGGGTGCTCCTGCACCATTCTCCCCAGGAAAGAAAGAACTCTTGCCCCAAGAAGTGCCCCATGTGTTACCACCAAAAGACCTTTTGCTCACATGTGTTTTCATCTTCCAATGAGCAGGTATGTAGTCCCCTAAAGTCACTGTCTTTCTCTTCTACCAATCTACATTCTTGACATTCATGATGTGAGAGCCAAAATAGCGTTTGGTTTATCCTCTTTGCTATTTGACAATAGTAGGTTCTTGTGCCCTACTCCTGCCCCCATTCCACTGTCTCCTTTGTGAAAGAACTCCACCATTATCACCCTCAATCATAGGGAATTCAATGCCTCCAACCTTGATAATGTCCAAATCCCACAAGGTCTAATTTGAAGGACTATCCACCTCATAACCCTACTGTAACTTGTCTTTTTTCAGCCTACCAATGCCTTCCCCTATTTCACCCTGCTTATTCACCTGCAAACTCTTCTCAAAACAAATCACAAAACTATCATTAGACTGCTCCAAAGGTAAAGGAACCAACTGATATCTAACATCTCCTTTGTGAACCAAATATGTGATAAGAAATCCATCATGCAATGTCCTTCTAACATACTACCATGGCCTCCCCAAGATAATATGACCACAAGTCATTGGAATGACATCACAAAGCACTCTATCATGATATGAACCAATTGAGAAATCAACAAAAGCTCTCTTACCAATCTCTACATGTTGTCCTTGAGTTACCCAAGTGGCCTTGTAGGGAGTAGGATGATCAAATGTTTCAATCCCTAGCTTGGTTATCATATCAAGTGAAACTAAATTGCTATGTGACCCTAAATCTATGAGCAATCTGTAGATCTTACCATGACTGAGACAATTTGTTTTGAAAATAGTTACCTTTGGTTCTTCATGAAGTCTTTCTCCTTGCTTGATCATAAGAAACTCACCATCAGTCACAGGGTCTGCCATAAATGTTTTTGGTTCCTCCTTCTTGTTTTCTTCTTCTTGTACCAAGTTAGCTCTCCTTTCTCTGACCTTATCAACTTGTTCCCCTTTAGGACACTTGAAGTAAGGATGCCTTGGTTCATTGCAATTGAAACATCTACCTATGAATGGTCCTCTACCTTCTCCAAATTTGCCTCCTCCTCTAGGAGTGTATCCACCTCTTTGATCAAAAAATATCTCTTTACCCTTGTCATTGCTGCTCTTATCATTACTGCCTTGTCCTTGCTCCCTATTACCTCTACCCCTATTTGAACTACCTCCTCTTCCACCATTACTTGATCTTTCTTGCTTCCTTTTCACCTTTTCTTCTGTTCTAATGGCCAACTGAAAACATTCTCCCAATGTCCTTGGAAATTGCAAACCAATCTCATCTTGTAGATTGTACCTCAAGCCATTGATGTACCTAGCTATTTTCTCATCTTCTTCTTCATAACCTCCTCTGATACTAAGCTTGTGAAATTGCTCAGTATAGGACATAACATCCAAGTCCTTTTGCTTTAAATTTTGCCTCATCCTTTTCACATGAATGGTATAATCAGATGGTAGGAACTGCTCTTTGACCAAACTCTTCATCCTTGCCCATGTAGAGACCTTTTCCAATCCTCTAGCCATCCTATCATTCTGGAAACTAGTCCACCATGTCAATGTTGTGCCTCTCAACTTGGTTTTAGCAAACTTAACCTTCCTCTCTTCATCCATCTCCTTAAATTCAAAGTAGTTTTCTAAGGCATCAAGCCATCCCAACACCTCCTCACTATCCATGTTCCCTTGATAGATAGGCAAGTCTATGTGACTCTTCCCTCCATGACCTTGTACTACCTTCAACAATCTAAGTAACCTCCTTTCCTCAAGGTCCTCTATCTCATCAACCTATTGTTCCTGATTTACCCTCACATGCTCTTCATCTTCATCATTGTTTTCTTGGTTTTCTTGTTCTTCTCTCCTCCTACTCCTCTCAAGGTTATTGATCCTTGCCTGCATATTATCTCTCTCTCTTCTCCATTTCCTTTCCTCTCTTGATCTTGTTGCTTCTTGTTCCCTTCTTTCTCTTCTCTCCCTCTCCAAGATCTCCTTCAACTCTTCCAACTCTATTGCCAATCGGTTTTTTGGTGCCATTGTTATTTTTGCAATCCCTCAAGGACCTACTAACTTCTCTGATACCACTCTGATGTAGAGGGTCAGGGACTTTGCAAGAAACACCAGATAACAAGACTAACAATGCTTCACTTCTTAACCTTTCAACTAAGCACCAACCTAAAGATAAGGCCTCAACTTTGCATTTATGACCTATTTGCTTCCCTTGTGGTTCCAAACCACTAAAATGATCTCAAAGGACTTAATCTAACTTGACTCAAATGGGTTTCAAGCCCTAACCCTCTATTTTGAACAAAACTCACTTTTGCTCCACAACTAGCCTTCTAGCCCTATTAGGCCTTTGGCAAAGGATTCTTGACTTTTTCCTCAAACTTTGCAAATGAACCTCCAATATAAAGTTTGTTTTAGGTGTGGTTTATGATGACAAACATCATGTCAACTCCTAGGCATCACTTATTTCAAACAATCTTTCTTCAAACCCTGTTGTTTCCTCAAAATTAGGCCTAATTAGCCCTATTTTTCAAAGCAACACCTCTTCAAATTTGTCCCCTGACCTTGAAACTCTCAACAATCTTCCAAAACATTCCCAAACCAAATATTTTTGGACTTTTAATCTTCTATGTTACTCTTAACATGCCCAATTACAAAACCCTCCCTAAATTGGCTTAAAACTAGGGCTTTTTGATTCTAGGACTTCCAAACACTTCCAGGTCTTAAATTTTGACTTTTCACCATTCATTCATCATTTCTCAACTACTTAAACTCAAAAATGTACCTCTTGTTAAGGCAGATTCTCAACTACTATACCCTAGGGTCCATCTTCATGCCTTTTCCTTTGCTAATTCACTGTGCACATGTTAGTTTTCCTCTTCCCTACACATTTCTTTGTTAGTTTCTTATAATACATGTCATATGTGATCCACTTCATATATTTTCAGTCATAACACTCCATGAAATGGATCATTCCTTCATTAAAACTCTCAAAACAGTGCAAAAACTAAACTTTTCCTGTGGACAGTCAATTAAAACGTGCAAGAATTGATATTTTATGCTTATTAGAACATGTAGGGAATGTTAAAACATGCAAATGTAAATTACTAAGGCATCCAACAACATATACATTCAATGAGAATCAGTGATTCATCAAAAAGACACCAAAATAATGCAAGAAATCTGTGTTCTTTCCTTATTTCCAGAAACAGTCTGTACAAATCTTCTTCAAAAATGACCAACCCCATACAAATGAATATCTTGGGGTTGTAAATCCATTCTCCAACTTCCCAAACTATTTTAGATTGATTATAATTCCTAATTAACTCTAAAATGCTAAAAGCTCCCTTTCCCGCCTAAACTAAAATTCAAAATTTTGAAATTACAAACTTGAAATTTATTAACATCTACCACCTAAAAACTATTGGATCTTGAATATCCAAGTTTATTTTACCTACCTAAAGCATTAGATCACTAATCAAACCTCTAGAACATGATTTTCCCTTTATATTGCATTTTTATCCTAGGATCCTTATCGGGACCCTTAGGACAGTTGACATTCTCATTACATTTATTCATCCCAAATGCCATTATAGGCTCCAATAGGTGATAATTGATGTTTTGACTTCCTTGAAAGGTCCTCCTAACCCTTGCACTCTCCTGGTTCTTGAACAACTACTTGAAGGCCTTGGGTGCTCTTGCACCACACAACTAGGTAAGACACTTACCTACCACCTTCAAAAGGAATTTTTCAAAGAACTTGAACCCCTGCAAAATTATGTGCTCTGCACTTCTTGCCTTCCTAGCCGGGCACCATTCTGGCTCACCTAGGGCAAGATCTTTCCAATAGCTCTTTTTTCTTCCCTAAGCCTAAGACTTACCATATCTACAAACATGGAGTCTAGTCACTATTACCAAAGGGTCGTGCAATTTGTACAATGGGAAAGTGGTCTAGCACTCCATTCTTTTCAACCTATATGGTTCAGACCAACAACAGGGTGCAACCAAAATAATTACAAACAATGAATTAAAATGACTAAAGAAAGAAAAATAATGACACACAATGCTTGGGAGGTTGATACCCTACATCTTACATTTAACACAGTAACAGATTCAATCCATTTAAGCTCTACTCTTGAACAAAAATCAGAAATAACTCACAAAATGATGTTTTCCTTTCAATCCATAAAATGCTTCCACAATACCAAAACTTCTAACCCTACTCTTAGGTCGAGGCACCCCTTAAATAAGGTTCCTCAATTAGTTATCTTCCTTGGTCGGACATATACATGACCTAATGGCCATAGTTACAAAAATCCACTGTGTTTTGCAATGTTTGCCAAATGTTGGCAACCTAAGCAAGATAAGTTGCTAAACCCATCCATTCTTCACAACTTCAAACCTAGGGATAAAACACATCCCCAAACTATCCTCTCTACACAATGGTCAACACGACCTTCATGGAAAACTTCAAAATCAAAAGAATTGCTTCCTAGACTACCTAAATGCCTTTCATAAGTGCTCCTACACCAAAATTATTGATGAATGCATCAACAAGCTCATTGAATAAGTGGAATGAATTATTTGGCAATGAACAAAACCATTCCAAAGCCATGTCTTTAAATGACCTAGGAAAGAGTTTTAGCCAGAATTTTATCCTCAAAAATGAAATCATTGCACAAGGTTGTATATGTTGATATATGATTGCTAGGGTCTCCCTTACTATTGGATGTTGCTGATATGTGGTTGTCATTGATGTCAACACTATTGGCATTAAGGTTGTATATATCGAGGATATTGAGAAAATTGTAATAAATAAGTTGCAGGTTGTCAGTGATGCAGTGGAGTTCAGTATGTTGGCTAGCTCAATATGTTGATGATAAGAGGTTGTGGATTAAAGGGTTTGTTGTCGACTATATCTAGTTTATCCACATAAATTTTTAGAGATATGCATGAAAATTTGATCGAGTTATGAGTATTTGTGTTCTAACAGGTTTTTGTTGCTTTAGTTGGTGTTCCTGAAAGATGATGATGTGATTCTAGTAATATTAGTTGTTGTGGATGCTTATATGGTGATTCATGATGCTTTTGGATGTTTCTAGATTGTGCTTTATCTGTGTTGTATGTCCACATTGATCATTCTACTCGCAATTGGTGATTTTCTTCTGTGTGTTCATGTTTTTCATCATCATGGCCGACAAGGTGATTGTAGCATGTTGTGGATCTTTGAGGCATAATTTTCGAAGGTGGCTCATGTTCAAGGGTGTTGTTTTGGGTCTTCACTATGTTGTGGCTGACATTGTTTCATTCGCATTGTAAATTTTTTATGGATTAGGCTGATAGTTTGTATATATTTAATATTTTGTTGAAGCCAACATGTAAATGATGTTATCCCTAGTTATGGATATATATGAGCATTTTTTTATCATTTTAAGGTATGTGTGTGCAAATGATGTGTGAGTCTTGTGTGGTAATAATGTTCTAATATTTTAAAGGTAGAATTAAAGTGTGAAGAAGAGTGAGAAAATTTTTATGTGCTTAACCCAAATTGTAATGAGGCATTAGCAGATGCTATTTTCTTAGTTCAAAATCTTGTGGATGTAATCTGAATGTTTCTGTAATACAGTGTGTCTTCCTTTGGGAAGTAAGCCTTTTTGTATTTGAGTAGTGTTCTCTAGGCGGTGTGCCTGAATGCGTGTGCATTCTCATTTACAATTCTTTTATACTTTTAATAGAGTATAATCTTGTGGACTAACCTCCACTATGGTTTTTCCCCTAATAGGGTTTCCACATAAAAATTCTTGGTGTTATGTGTGTTTCTAATGTGGTGATGGTTTATGATTTCATGTTTATTTATCAGATCTAAGAATAAGTTTAATTTATGAGACAAATAATTCACCCCCCTCTCAGTTGTCTACCCTTGTGTTGCCAACAATTGGTATCAAGGTAGGTTCCTGGCAAGAAATTTAATAGCTTGAGGTGATCTAGTATGGCGACATATAAGAAGGATAGTTCAAGATTTTATTGAAAAAATTATTCTCTGTGGAAGACTTGAATGGAGTGTCATTTGAGATGTATTGGTGAACCCTACTCGACAATTACAAAGAATAGATATATCATCCCATAGAATGGTCCTTCTACTTCTACTGAGATTAAGGATGTTGAGTACAATATTAAGGCCAAGGAAGCATTGTTGAGTGCTTTAACTAATTCTGAGATGACAAATGTTATAAATTTGAAGACTACTTATGAGATCTGGAAAATTTGGAAAATTTGTATGAAGGTGATGCTCATGTGAAGATTGTCAAGCTACAAAGCCTGAAAGGGAAATATGAAATGTAGAGAATGGGTGATGATGAGAACATTACTTCTTTCATGAAGAGAGTGAATGAATTGTGTGTAGTATCAGATGTGTCAGTGGAACATTCGAAGAATCAGAGATTGTTGCTAAAGTGCTCAGATCCTTTCCTACTGCATACAAATCCAAAGCTACTGCTACTAAGGAGATCCAGACTGTGACAAATGTAACTAGAGATATGTTGATTGGTAAGCTTACTACTTTTGAGTTAAGTGAGTTTGGTGATTCTCTTCCTAAGATAGAATATGCATTCAAAGATACTATCTCCGAAAAAGATAAGCAAAGATATGATTTGGGTGAAAGTTCTTCTAGAAAGGTGTTCAATTATGAGCAGGAAATGAGAGAGATTGAAGAAGAAGAGAGAAAAATAGACAAGCTTGAAGCACTTATTGTCAAGAGGGAAGCCAAATGAGAAGGTAAGTATAAAGGGAAATTGCCTATTAAATGTTTTTCTTGCAATAAGATTGGTCATTTTGCATCAAGGTGTCTAGAAGGAGTTCCTAAGCCAAGACCTAACAAGCCTAGATTCCAAAGAAAGTGTTATTTTGTTGTTGATGAAGGTGTGAGAGATGATGAATCTGATAAAGGGAATATAAGTGAGGATGAATGGGTATTTATTGCTATCAAGGAAAATTATCTTGTACCTACTGAATCTGCTAGTTACACAAATGTGGAGAAAGCCCTAGTTGTCAAAGTTGAAGAAAAAGATGAATGGGTGATTGATAGTGGATTCTCTCATCACATGATAGGTGATAAAAGTAAATTTGTGAGCTTGGAAAAGTATGATGGTGGTGTTGTAAGATTTGGTGATGATAACACTGGTGTAATCCATGGTAGAGGATCCATTTCTCTTGATGGTAAGCATAATACTCATGATGTTCTATATGTGGAAAGTTTGAAGCATAATCTCTTAAGTGTTGGACAAATGATTAACAAGGGATACAATCTTCAATTCAAGGATGGAAAGTGTAGAATATTGGGGAATTCCATAAATGTGACTACATCAGGTACAAAAACAAAAGGTAATATCTTTCATCTGAATGCTACTGGTAAAAGTTGTTTGGTTGCTCAAGTTGATGAAAGTTGGTTGTGGCATAGGAGAATGTGTCATGTAAACTTTGACAATACTATCAAAATAATTTCTACTCAGGTTGTGAGAGATCTTCCTAAGTCGATAAAACTTGCTAATGCCATATGCAAGGAATGTCAGTTAGGGAAGCAAACTAAAGTTTCATTTCAGAGCAAACAACATTGTTCAAATGAAGTGTTGGAGCTTGTGCATACTAAATTGTGCAGTCCTTCTAGAATCAGAAGTTTACAAGGATACATATATTTCATGTTACTTATTGATGATTATTCTAGAATGATGTGGGTCACTTCCTTAAGGGAAAAATATAAAGCTTTGGAGAAATTCAAGATCTTTAAAGCTATGGTTGAGACAGAGAGAGGTTTGAATATTAAATGTCTGAGATCAGATAGAGGTGGTGAATTCACTTCCAGTGAGTTCAATTATTTTTGTGAACTGCATGGGATAAAGAGACAATTATCTATACCTCAAACCCCTCAAAAAAATGGAGTTGTGGAAAGGAAGAACGAGACAATTCAAGAAGCTACTAGGACTATGATGTTGGAAGGAAATGTTCCTCATATCTACTAGAGAGAAGTTGTGAGTACTATTGTTTACACTATCAACTAGGTACAAGTCAAAGGTGATACTAGTAAGACTCCTTATGAGCTATGGTATGGTCATAAGCCTACTGTTAAATACTTATAAATCTTTGGGAGTAAATGCTAAATCAAAAGAGATGAAGATATAGAAAATTTTGATGCTAGGAGTGATGAAGGAATATTTCTTGGTTATTCTACTAAAATTAAAGCCTACCAGTGCTACAATAAGAGCTTGAGGAAAGTATTTGAAAGTGCAAATGTCAAACTTGATGAAGAAATAGTCAAACCATCTAGAATCTATGGATATAATTTAGACGAATAGAATGACAATTCAAATAAAGGAAAGAAAGTTCAAACTCCAAATAAAGTTTAGATCATTTCGGTGAATCAGGAAAATCAAGAGGAAGGAACTAGTGAAAGTGGAGAAGTGAGATCACAAGAGCTTCAATTTCAAGAACATCCTAAGACTTTGAGGCATGTAATACTAAATCATTCAAAAGATCAGATTATTAGTGATAAGAAAAAAAGGTGTTCAAACTAGGAGAAGAATTGTAGAAGAATATTGTTTGATTTCAAAGATTGAGCTAATAGTGTCAATGAAGCATGCAAAGATGAACATTGGGTGGAAGAAATGAAAGAGGAGCTATTGCAAATTGAGAAGAATGATACATGGATTCTTGTTCCTAGACCTAAGGACAAAAATGTAATTGGAACTAAATGGGTCTTTTAGAACAAACTGAATAGGCAAGGTGAAGTTGTTAGAAACAAAGGAAGACTAGTGTGTAAAGGATATTCTCAGATGGAAGGAATTGAATTTGAAGAAAAATTTTCTCCTATTGCTAGGATTGAAGTTGTGAGACTATTTCTTGCTTATTCTTCTTACAAAAACTTCAAGGTTTATCAGATGGATGTCAAGTCAACATTTCTAAATGGTGAATTGGAAGAAGTGTGTATTGAGCAACCTAATGGATTTCAATTGACTGATTAGGGAGATATATTTTGTCAGTTGAAGAAAGAATTGTATGGACTTAAGCAAGCCCCAAGAGCATGGTATGCTAGACTACACAAGTATTTGTTGAAGCTTGGATTTAATAAAGGTACTGTTGATAGTAATTTGTATTTCAAGATTGATCATGATAAAGATTTGATTGTTGAAGTCTTTGTTGATGATATCATTTTTGGAGGAGATGATAGTTTGTGCATGAAGTTTTTTGATGAGATACATAGTGTGTTTGAGATGTCTATGATTGGAGAAATGAATTTGTTTTGGAATTGAAAATTACTCAACTAGATAAAGGGATCTTTATATCTCAATCCAAGAATGTGAAAGAATTGCTAAATAATTTTGGTATGGAAGATTCAAAGTCATTTGGTACACCTATGGTGACCAAATGTAAGTTGACACAAGATGATAATTCTCCTAAAACAAACCAAACTAGATATAGATCCATGATTGGATTGCTTTATTTGACTCAAACTAGACCTGATATCATGAATGTCGTATGCATTGTTGCAAGATTTCAAGTTGATCATAAGGAATCTCATGTGACAACTATGAAGAGTTTTTTCAAGTACTTGAAGGGGACAATTGATTTTGGCCTATGTTATCCTAAAGAAGTTGACCTTACTTTGAGTTATTTTACTAATGTTGATTGGGTAGGAGATGTGAATGATAGAAAGAGTACTAGTGGTGGTGCATTTTCCTTGGGAAAGAATTTAATTTCATGGTTAAGTAAGAAGCAAAATGTCATTTCTTTATCTACGGCAGAGGCAAAATACATTGTTGATGTTAACAATTATATTCAAGTATTGTGGATGAAGCAAATGTTGAAAGATATCAGATTTGTGTATGATGAGCCTATTGCTATATTCTGTGATAATTCAAGTGTAATTAACATTTATAAGAATCAAGTAATGCATTCAAAAACCAAACATATATCTATCAAATTTCACTTTTTGAGAGAGAAGGTGAGTGAAAAGGAAGTCAGATTTGAATATGTGCCCACTAAGGAATAGATTATAGATATATTTACCAAGCCTTTTCCTAACGATAATTTTGAGTATCTTTGAGGGAAGCTAGGGGTGATTACCCCTCCTAATCAGAATTAAGATGCACTAAATTGCATCAGTCTGTGTGTTTCATAGTCATATCTTGATCCGGATTGATGTTGTGTTGGCTGCTACTCAGGGGGAGTAGTCAGATGTTCAAAAATGTGGTTCAAAGCTTGTATGGAGAAAGATAATGTGTATCTTTGTCATTGATGTCAAAGGGGGAGAAGATTCATGTGAAAAACTATGAATTATCTAGGGAGAAGAGTCAAAATCTAAGGGGGGGAAGTGCTAAGAGATAGTTGCATTGATGGTGTTTTTCACATCATGTGTTGCCATCAATGCCAAAGGGGGAGATTGTTGGATCTTTCTAATATGTGGTTGTCATTTATGTCAACACTATTGGCATTAAGGTTGTATATGTCGACAATACTGAGAAAATTATAATAAAATAAGTTGTAGGTTGTCAATGATGCAGTGGAGTTTAGTATGTTAGCTAGCTTAGTATATTGATGATAAGAGGTTGTGGATTAAAGAGTTTTTTTTTAGTATATCTAGTTTATCCACATAAAATTTTAGAGATCCACATGAAGATTTGATCTAGTTATGAGTATTTGTGTTTTGACTATTTTTTGTTGCTTCAGTTGGTGTTCCTAAAATTTGATGATTTGATTCTAGTAAATCAAGTTTTTGTGGATGCTTCTGTGGTGATTCATGATGCTCGTGGATGTTTTGAGATCGTTCTCTATCTGTGTTGTACGTCTGCATTGATTGTTGTGCTCATGATTGGTGATTTTATTCGGTGTGTTCATTTTTTTCATGATCATGGCCAATAGGGTGATTGTAGCATGTTGTGGATCTTTGAGGCATAATTTTTGAAGATGGATCATGTTCAAGGATGTTTTTTTGGGTCTTTGCTATGTTGTGGCTGGAATTGTTTCATTCGCATTATAAATTGTTTATGGATTAGGCCAATTGTTTGTACATATTTTATATTTTGTTGAAGTCAACATGTAAATGATGTTCTCCCTAGTTGTGGATATATATGAGCAATTGCTTTATCATTTGAAGGCATTTGTGTGCAAATGATGTGCGAGTCATGTGTGCAAATAATGTTTTGATCTTTTGAAGGAAGAAGTAAAGTGTGAAGAAGAGTGAGCAAATGTTTGTGTGCTTAACCAGAACTATAAGCAAGCATTAGTAGATGTTATTTTCTCAATTCAAAATCTTGTGAACGTAATATGAATGTTTCTATAAGATAGTGTGTCGTCCTTTGGGTATTAAGCCTTTTTGTATTTGAGTAGTGTGCTCTAGGCAGTGTTCCTGAATGCATGTGCATTCACATTTAGAATTCTTTTATACTTTTAACAGATTATAATCTTGTGGACTAACCTCCTCCCTGGTTTTTCCCCTAACAAGTTTTCCACGTAAAAAATATTGGTGTTATGTGTGTTTCTGATGTGGTGATGGTTTATGCTTTCATGTTTATTTATCAAATCTGAGAATAAGTTTAATAAGTTTAATTTCTGAGACAACTAATTCACCCCCCCTCTCAGTTGTCTACCCTTGTGTTTCCAACACTTATCATTGTTCTTTTCTAACCAGGCTATCTCTATGTTTTGTGGCATTTGTGCTTTAAATATTTCAAGTAATAATGGGCTCATTTTGACATATTGTGGTGGTTATCCATTTTGGTTTAGGTTCAAATTTGTTATTTGTTGTTGAAGTGAGGTTACATTTTGCAGAAGTTGGTTGATGATGGAATAATTGGTTGACATGTTTTTGGAATGTGGTGAATATGGTGAAAGTGTGTATGTGCTTGGTAGGCTACTATGTTGCAAATTTATGAGAGGGGATGAAGCTTGAGGTGTGATAAGGGAAGATCCAAAACCATAAGGATTTCGAGTGGAAAGTCCTATTGTTGGAGTTATACCAATTCTTTGTTGTATTGTTGAAGAAATAGTTAGATTTATGTATGAAGGGATAGAGGCTATATTTGTAGAGAGGGAGACTTTATTTCCTCTTTTTTGAATGTTTATCAATGTTTGAGTGCAATTAACTATAGTAGGGATGTTGGCATCAACTATGTGAGCTATTCCATGCAAAACCTCTAATACATGAGCATCACTAATCAATTTACTCATGTTATCTATCATAGGGACCGCAAGACCGACTAGAGAATCAATAGTCACATAATCTTGAAATCCTTCTAATTCTTTTTTTAATTTTTATAATTTGTCTTTAGGAACATGGGAGACCATAGTCTCAACATCTATAAAGAGAGGTTTTTGTAAGGTTTTCATTATTATGGTAGTGTTAGGGATGTGGGAGTAAATGGTGACTCCCCAACACCCCCATGAATAGTTGCTAGACCAAAAACAACTTCCACATGAGAGAGAATGGAAAGAAACCTTGCTTCAACAATGCAAGATTGAATATTGGTTGAATATACTTGAATAAAAATGTACATGAGATGCCTTACTTAGAAATGAAAGGTTGAGAGATAGGATTAGACAAGATCATGAAAAGTGTCTTAATCCTACAACATGAGACAACTAACAAACTAACTACTTAGGAATCAAGCATTACTAGCTATATAAGATAAGTTCTAGAAAATCCAACTAAAATTTCTAGAAAGAATATTATATCCTAAGTGAACTTAACATGTGAATATGTCCCCTAACTACCTAGTGAGTGAATTATCTAGGTACAAAAAATTTATTCACACCAACACCCCCCTTAAGTGCAACTTAGGGAGAAGATTATTATGCACACTATGCAAAGATGAAGATGAAGATGGGTCTCGGTTACTAGGCCGTATTATGTACCCATTTACAATGCAAATGATGCAATCAATCTCTCAAAAGTAGAGAAAAGGAGAAAACCCAATGGGACAAAACTCCTCTCCAAAAGAGAGAAAAATTAAAAAAAAACATCATGATGTATGGAGGACTCAATGGTACCACCCAAGGACTACATCCATCATGTACATACAATCAATTACCCCCCCCAATAAGAGGGAAATAGAGAGATAATAAATCCCCAAAAAATGTGTGATCTCCTAAGAAAATGGTTAATGTTTGGAGACAAAACCTAATTCAATTCCTACAAACAATTTTTCTCCCCTTAGAAAGAAGATACACATGTAAAAATGTAGGAATGCTTCCCATTCTAGACAGGAATTTTTAGGAAGAGGGATTCAATTGTATGAAGATTGTGTCTCTGAAATCTGCTTATGTGCTACCAAGTTCTTGGATGAAGATGATGTCACAATCCAATTAGGTACATGCCTAATCACAGCAAATTGTGACTAACTAGGAACAAGTGGAAACTAATTTTCAAAAAAAATTGAAGACAAACATGAAGTTGATCCATGACTATCATTAAATGGGATAGATAAACCCTCGAATTGGTCATCTAAATCTGAAATGTGAGACTCCACAAACAAAGAATATTTTTTTGTCAAATAGGAATCCCAATCATGAAGACTATCAAATACTTGCTGCAATGAGTCACTAGAAGTACTCATTGAATCATCAATAGAAGATGGATATGTGATCTCAACTAGAGAAGTAGGAGTTGCAGGAGAAGACTTTGGATCATCAAGATGCTCATGTTCTATGTCATATTCAATCTACTATGAGATGTGTGGGAGTAAATGGTGACTCCCTAACAACCCCAGGAATAGATGCTAGACCAAAACAACTTCCACAAGAGAGAGAATGGCAAGAAAGCTTGCTTCAACAATTCAAGATTGAATATTGGTTGAGTATACTTGAATACAAATTTACATGAGATTCCTTTCTTATAAAGACAAGGTTGAGAGATAGGATTAGACAAGATCATGACAAGTGTATTAATCCTATAACATGAGACAACTAACAAACTAACTACCTAGGAATCAAGCATTACTAGCTAGATAAGATAAGTTCTAGAAAGCTAACTAAGACTTCTAGAAATAATCTTATATCCCAAGTAAACTCAACATGTGAATATGTCCCCTAATTATCGAGTGAGTGAATTAGCTAGGTAGAAGACATTTATTAACACCAACAAGGGATAGAGTCCAAAATGGGTTGAGAATTGAAATCACTTTGCATGAAAGAGTTGGAAGACTCAAGATTCATAATGGATGTAACAATAGCGTGAGATGCCATAAGTCTAGAACTATGTCTCATTAAAGTATTGGTAATAGGACACTAGGTCATGAATCTCATACAAGTTTCAAAACACTTGAGTGTACCCAAGAAGAACACTAACTGACAAACAAGCACAACAAAATATTCAGAAATAGAAATCAGAAAGAAAAATAAAACATGCAACACAACAACAGAGGTTTGGGAAAGAGTTTGTCTAACCGAGAATAGCAATATAAAGGTGCCCAAGGGTATCTAAGTCCTAGTCAAGGATTTTAGATATTCAAAATATGACTATGTATTACACTATTTAAGGATTTTGATTCTACTTGCAAACAACTATAATAGTAAATAATTTTCTAGAATTTTCTTATTTTTAGGCCAATTTGATGCTAAATACAAGTATGGAACAATGTTGAAGATGTTTGACCAAATTTGAATACAAATTTTAGATATGAAATGCAATAATTCATTGATTATAAAATGCAAAGACCTAGAAATGATAATGTTGATGTAATTTTGAAACACAAACAATGCACTTTCTTTCACCACTATATGCAAAATTCCTATAAAAATGCAATTATGGATTCCAAAAAAGAGATGTACAAGTATTGTTACCTATTTTTGCTAATAGATAAAATAGGTAGAGCTCTTATGATTTTCAAATGAAGACTAAGGAAAAAATTTATTTCTACTACCTTACATCCATCATATGTTCAGTTTTTATCTAGCATGTTTGCTTCTTGTGTAGGTATAAGTGAAATCCTTGTTTCTATTTTGATTCATCTGATTAAAGAATGTGGGATAAAATGTGGGATAAAATGTGGCTCCCACAAGGGTTGATCCCAACATGCTACCTTATTGTGCTTTAAAGAAGGATAGAAAGGTAATTCATCTCCTTATGGTTCCCTCAAGCAATCATACATCAGCTATGATAGTGAGATTTCAGTCACTGTCATAGGTGACATATACTTGTTCAAAGTAATCATAAAGGATATATATAATGTCATGTATCAAAACAAATAAAATAGATGCAATAATGTATTATTCCATGAAGGCACAATATTCACGCATATATGTGTTTCTGAGACAAGATGAATGAGAAAAATAGAATTGTGTACTATTCATGTTGGATTGTCATGAATAATGGTCAAGTAAGTAGCATTCTAGATAGTAGCATGAACAAAAATCATAAATAATAGTGGATTTTGCAAGACTCAATTGGTACCATATGGTATGCAAATTATTGTCATAGATTAAGTGGTAGTCTTGAGAAAGTCAGAGGCATAATATTACAGTTGATGCTCACTCCTCTACTAGGTGGAGTAGTAGTCATAATAACTAGATATGATAGTGTTCAAGCAAATGAACATTAAGTAAGATCTTGTATAAAGGGTAAAATAGAGCTTCAAGAAGCTTGTGACCGATTGTGACAAGTGAAAAATAGAGAAAGGTAGAGGATAGTCCTTCTCATAGATCATGACAAAGAAGTAATTCCCAATACATCTCAATAATGGTAATGACAACATTATGTATCAAAGGAACACTAATGAATCTTGTTACTATTGGTTATCAATTTTTCTACTTTTCAAGGACAAGCTATCATCCATTGATAAGGTAATACAATTCCATTCATAAAAATATGTATTTCCAAATATTAATGATGCACCAAATGAAGGTCAACCTAAAAAATTTAGGACTATGTTTGATCCATAATAGGACAATCTATGAAGTAAACAATGTGTAGCATGATTATCTCAAACAATAAGGACAAAGATCTTGAAAAAATAATGGATAGACATGTATATTGTATAATGAGAGATAGTGTTATTGGGGGGGAAGTCATTGGGACAATCACTAATCAACAAGGTTGCATGTGATAGCACATTCATGACAAAACACAATGGTGGTAGTTCAAGTTCAATAATGGATGAATGCCAAGAATACAATCATGATAGTTTTCAGGATGGTCTTGTAACATGACAGCAAAATGATGGCAGATAGCTCAGGTGAAATAACATTATTTGCAATAGAGACAATAAATTAACCAAAAGTAGATCATAGACTCAGAATGCATAGACATAGTATGATGATTGTTAAAGTAAAGAAATAGAGAAGATATTGTAGGAGGGAATAATACATCTTGAAATATGGCATGATTTTCCATTTTAATCAGCCATAACAAAGTGTTTGCAAGATTCAGAAGTGAATGTGTAAAACAACAACCTGGTTGTGCCTCGATAGTGAGGTGGTGTCTTGTACAAATATACACATGGTTGCGGCCATTAAAATGCAGGGATTCCATTTTATTTACATTCTATTTACATAGAATGGTGAAACCCAAGCTTGTAAGGAGAAAGGAAATATCTGGGTGGAGATTATCTAGAAGAAAATAAATGGAAACAAATTACTTGTACCCAGAAGCAATTACTTGTATCTAGAAGCAATTAAATGGTAAAACCTGGGCTTGTAAGAAGAAAGGAAATATCTAGGCCTGAAAAACTATTTTTCTTCTCAAAACACTAAACCCATTTGGGTTTTCCTCTTATATCAAATACAGAGAGAAAAGTGATTTGCAAAGTAGATATTTAGTTAATGGAGAAACCCGTGACCTAGGGTTTTTATAAACTTCAAAGTTTTTGCAAAATCAAAAAGTGCATCTTCAAGATTGAATGTTTTCAAGCTTTTGATTAACTATTCAGAGGAAAAGTAGGGAGTAAGAGCCACAACCTATTCATTTTTTTTAAAACCCTAGTTCTTGTAGCATGAATGGCTGAGACCATAAAAGGAAAAATATATCTATATTTTTAATAAAAAATAGAAGTAAAGAGGAGAAAATGAGCTTTCATTAGCATATCTGGAGGAGAGTTTTTCAAGCCTTCATAAACTTTCAAGAAAAATGAAATACAGAGATGGTTCAGTTCAAGCATCTTTTCCTTCAAAAGAATGAAACTTTGTGAGCAAAGATAAAGCCCAAGCTTGGGGAAAATAAAGAGAAATAAAATTTTGTTCATTCTTTCAACACAATGAGCTTGAAACAAGCATTGTTTCATAGATAGAATAAAGGGGAATGCATAATTTTTTCTCATAAAAGCTTACCCAAGCTCGGCGTTGCCTTTTTGGCATGAGATTTGTAAAGAGTAGCCTTTGTATTTGTAGAATCCACCATGAAAGCACAGAAAAAAACCTCTAGGGAAACCCTATTGTCTACGCATGGAGGTCTCCAGAAAGCTCAAAGATAGAATGAAATGCTTTTGCAATGTTTTGCATCGGTTTTGTTTTAGGGTTTCAACCCTAATTTTTTTTATAGGTGACAAAGGCATTTTTTCCTTTTCATTTTATTTTTTTCAAATCAAACTAATATTCATGTGGCCCCTTTGTGCCTTAGTGAGTTTTCGTAAGACTCTTAATGACTTGTATTTTTGCTTTGAGTCAAGTATGGTTGGATATGTGCCTCATTTTTGTATTGTTTTGAATTGTAAAGCTTTTGATTCAAATGATGTTATTATAAATCATTAAATCAAAGTGCTATATGAATGCAAAATAGAGGAATCACTCTTGCAAGTACATTTAAGGGGTTTATTTATGTTTTTACACTTTTGCAAGCATCTAGGGGAGTTGAGAAAATTGGCAAACATGTACCATGAATCAAGGATGTTGTTTTGACCATTCTTAAAACATTGGGAGAGCATATACGAAGCCTTTATTTACTTTTTGGAGCACTTGGAGAGGATTTAGGCATCATTTTCTTGTGCCTTTATGATAGGATTGGTCAAACTTGACCTTTTCAGCCTATTGGAGTCTTTTTGGAGGAGATGCAATTGCTAGATTCATGGCTTTTTGGGGGCATCTGACCCAAGGCAATTTTTGGTTCCTAATTTGGTGTAACTACTTGGGAGTTGATGATATAGTCATTATTTTGACTCATTGTACTCAATTCTTTATGCAATTTTTGGACTTAGTGACTCTTTTAGTCGTCCTCTATCATATTTTAGCATATTTCTCTAATTCACATTTTGGACATGAATAATAGAGGAGACCTTGAATATCAATGATTTTGGAGTTTTTCCTTCTCTTTCCTTGCTTCACTGTGTGCATTCAAATGATTTGATCAAGTTATTTATGAGGTATTTTCATTTCCTTATAGATTTCTCTCATGTCCAGTACCTTTATTGAAGAGTTTGTTTATGCAAGTCATAATCTGTGTCATTTTTTGTGAATGGCTTATAGCTATGAAGTCATCTTCCTTCTAGAAGTCTGAGCATTGGGACCTTGTTATGAAATACTTATGCAAAGACATACAAGAATGAGTTGTGCAAGTTTATTTTTTAGTCATTTTAAGCAAGTGTTGATTATCTAAGTTTATGTCCAAGTTCAGTTTGGCATATCACCTCTTTAGTCTTTTTGGTCATTTTTAGTTTCTTAGTTATGTATATTTATCTTCCCTTTTTCCTTGTTAATCAGTAGAATAGGGAAGTAATTTAGGTGATAACCAGCTAGGAAGCCGACCTTCTCTGGAGGTTTGGTCCCGTTTGAGCACTAGTACAAAATAAACAATATATGACTAAATAAACTACTAAAAATTGCATATAAATGACTAATTTTGGTCATGTGACCATTAGTAGTTTATTTCCGGTCATTTATAACACGACCAAATTTATGACTAAACTATTTTAGTCATTTATCTAGTCATTGATTTAGTCATTGATTTGGTCATAGATTTGGTCATTGATTTAGTCATTAATTTAGTCATTGATAGTTGTTAACTGGTCATTTATTTAGTCTTAATAGTCATTTATTTAGTCATGGTAGTCATTTATTTAATCATATATTTAGTCATTACTTTAGTCATGTATTTAGTCATGTATTTAGTCATAAATTTAGTCATTATTTTAGTCATGGTAGTCATATATTTAGTCATTGTAGTCATATATTTGGTCATTGTATTCATTTATTTTAGTCATAGTAGTCATTTATTTGAGTGAATGAATGATTCAAGTTATCAACCAAATCTAACTTAATTAATTCTCACAAATTTATGCATATAAACTTCAACTATCATAGATATTCAAATATTTTTTTTGTATTTGGTTAACATGAAAAAAATATATAATCAACAAACAACTTTATGCATATAAAGCTCAAATATCATAGATATTTGAAAGTGTTTTTTGTATTGCATGAAAAAAAAATACAAACAACAAACAGTTGCATAACCAAAGGAATTACAAACAACATAGAGCTACATAAACAAAGATCCAAGAAGTGCACCCTTCAGTGCACTCTTGGTGCCATGGAAGACAAACAACATACAATTGCATAAACAAAGATCCTAGAAATAAATCCTTCACTGCACTCTTGGTTGCCATGGAAGACAAATCCAAGATACAATAAAATGCTACAAACATTGAAGGGAGAAAAGGCTTGAAAATATATAGTAAATGTAGTTATATTATTTGTGTTGCATATATTGCTCGATTCATAGCAGTCTTTCCCTCCCATTCTAGCCGAACAACCCTTGAGAGAAGATTGGAAGGATTCGAATGAGAAGGATGGAAACTTCCTATCTAGAAATCTCACTGGCCATGGTTAGATGAAAGCAAAGAGTGCATGTTCACCTCTCCAATTTGATGAGCTACAACCTAAAAATAAGATTTCAACAAGAGTTTTAGAATATGTTTATTAAAATTAAAACATAGTTATTAAAATGAAAATACAACCAAGATCTAATAATGAGCACATTTATATGCTTAAATCGTTAAAATTTATAATTGCTACTCTAAGTACTATTATTAATCTTCACCAATAATCAGAAGTAGAAAGAAAGCAAACTTTTGGGAGGATTTTTAGCTCCTCCCAGGTTTACTTATTAGCCTACACCATATGATGAATATTAAAAAAAACAAGAACAATAACACCAATAATCTAGTAGTAAGAAAAACAATAACTTCAAAATTAGAAACTCAAATTAGCTAATGACTCTCCTAGGGAGACAAAGGAACAATGCAAGGATGGACTATTGTGTATATCATACAATGATATATGATGTCCCAAAGAAGTGTGAGCTATTGACTCTCCTAGGGAGACAAAGGAACAATGCAAGGATGGACTATTGTGCATGTCATAAAATGATATATGATGTTCCAAAGAAGTGTGAACTATTGAGCCAATGTCTTTGCCTTTGTACTTATCAAATTTCTAATAAAGAACATGCCCATTGTTTTACAATTGACAAAGAATCCTTCAACAAGCAAAATGCAGTGATGCTACTACTATGAATACATCTCACCATTCCCATAACCATAAAAATTGTCATAGGAACAAGAAGATCATATCCAAAAATGTAAAATACCTCTTAAGGTTTCATAGACTAATAGTAATATCTAATCAATATCATATAAGTGTTTGTGTTCCCTGGATTTCATTTAAAGTTGCAAATGTTGTTTCCCATGTTGTCACTAAGACAAAGCATGAAACTAAGGACATACTCATACGTAATGACTAACTTTCAAAACTAAAACTTTGGCCAAATTAGTTCATGATGGTTAATTCCTAACAACATAGGAAGCTAAAACTAGAGATTTATTTCAAATATATGTTGACACTAACCTCAAGAATGTGAAGTGACCCTAGTTCCTCATGTACGTTCTTTATAATTGGTTTAGTCATTTCATCTAAAACTTCACGTACTTCATCTGTGACTTCTAATTGAGCTCCTCCATTTGATAAATTATTTCCTCCATTATCTTTTTCTGAATGGATTGTATTCACAACAGTAGCTGCTTCACTTGTTTCATCATCAACAGTTGATGCAGATGCATCCAATTCAGAAGAATCACATGTTGCTAGTTTGGGAGTAGCCTGGGTGCTAATTGCACCTATTTTCCTGCCATTTTTCTTAGCCCACATTTCAGCATACTATTCCTTACATTTAGCCACAAATGCCTATAGTACTGCAATTGAAAAAACTTTATTCACAACCTAGAACCAAATGAATTATTTGTATTGATCCATTTTCATATGCATAGGAAATTAAATATAACAATTTGCAAGAGGTTCATTTCTTTATTTTAAAAAATCTACAAAAGGTTCATTTATCTATTTTAAATTATCCATCTTAGATGCACTCTCTCTCTCTAGCACAAATAGAAAAAAATATTCAAGAAAATTTTCTGAAACATGCAAACCAATAATCAAAAAGAACTACAACAAGCCAATTGTACAACTATAAAGCATATCTCTCTCTCTCCCTCCCTCCCTCTCTCTCTCTCTCTCTCTCTCTCTTTTCTCAAACATGCAAACCAATAATAAAGAAGCTGTAACAAGCCAACTCCAAAGCATATAATTTTTTTCTTTGGAACCCTTATACAACAGAAAAATATAAAACATTCTAATCTTACATAAACTTACTGACAAACTAGGAACTAAATTTGGAACTAATATTTTAAAACTACTAAATAGGTTATAATTTCAAACTTACATTCATCCTAGCTTAGTTTGCTAAGCTCAGGAATGCATTTACACTCGTGATGCCTTAGATCTTACACAACAAATGTTAAATAGAGCTATTGTAATTTGTTGATTTTAATGTCTCATCAATTCTTATAAAGTGGACAATTGCTAGTACAACTTTTATAAAATGGCAAAGGAATTGACTGTGGAAGTGAGTTGGTGCATGGGATACTCCTTTATAGCCAACCCTTACCTCCCTCTTGGCTGCCAACCTGCATGTCTAAAAGTGATGCTCAGTTTTCTATGCTTTACTACCCCATCCTCCAAATTCCTATTGTGGTTGCTTGTGGTCTTATGGCCTTCTGTATTGTTTCCTTTTGAGCTCAGCTGCTATGGTTCATGGGAAGAAGGGTTCAAAACCTCAGTACCCCTTTCTTTGCAGGGTTGTTTTGGACTGGAGCTTGAAGGCAATTTTTGATTGTTTGGCCTCTAGATCCCTTAATTTAGTTAAATGTATCTTGGGGCTTGATGGCATGGCAGATTTGAGAAGGGTACCCAATAAATCCTCCATTTGGATAGAATTTTAAAAAAAATTAGACATAAAGTTCTCTAAAGGTGAGCTTCATAGGTGGGTTAGGAAATTTGAATTTAGTGGTAAGGCTTTCTTCTGCTTGGTCTGGGTTGCAAGAGCCTACTACAATAGGGGACATTTGTGTGCTAAGTTGCTAACCAATAAGTGTTGGTAATATATCATCATTCGCTTGAACTGCAATCATTTTGTCTAGATTTGTGTTGTCCTAAAGCACCTTATGGCTACCCACTCGAATGGTACACTTAAGGTTTACTAATGTGTTCACCTTACCACCATTCGAAGATGCGACATGGCTTCAAAGGGAAAAGTGTGATGATATTGTTGGCCCCCTAAGTGGGATCCTGCCCTAGCTTTAGCAGTGGAATTGGTAGTTAGGGCATCTAGTCCCTACCTTAGTTTCTCTGTGTCTATGGAGGTAAGTTTTTTTTCCTGATCGCCCGTTTCTTCAACTAACTATTTCTTTGTTGGGGAGGGGAGTTTCCTCAATTGGTGGGCCTCTCTTATGGCTCTAGTTTTTTGTATGTTTGGTGACCTTAGGACCAGTGTGTCTCTAGAAAACAAGCAAATCCAATAGAACCAAATATGAATAGTATAAATATAAATAAATGTAACTGCACAAAAGAGAGTTGGGAATGACCTGTAAAGTGTAGAGAAGGTGTGAATTAGCAGCAAATTAGGTTTGTAACAACTACTGAGCTTCAATTTTATTCCTTTGATGCAAGCCCTAACATAAATGCATTGTTAAAATAGAACTAGAAATGGAGAAACATAAGTATTGAATATGATGAAATGTAATACTAACAAGGATTGATCAGCTATCAGTTGTCTCAAGAATTAGTGACTCTTGTGACAAATGGGGCATATCTCATTTACTGCATGAGATATTTCCCCTCCTGAAATTAAAGTCAATCCTACTTTTAGATCTCTGTGTGAATTTTTTGGCTTGTATAGCATGATCAAGATGGTATGAGGGATTTTATTATTAGCTTGTTCATTATTGAATGGTCAGACAGGGTGGCAATCAACATAATGATGCCACGTCACAAAGCATATCACTAATCGATCAAATTGCTTCACTCATTTGTAAGATTCACAGGTGCATTTTACAATAATTGATCTCTTCGGATGTTCTATCAATTCAATTTTTTTTCCAAACAAGAGACAAAATGTCATTAATTGATGGCAAACTACAAAGCAGTGTGGAGAAGAGATACTAACAAGGAATGAGATCACCATGGGAAAGAATTTTTATTGGAAATGAATCATACCATGAGAAGCATATAAAAGAGACTCGAGGTCTTCTCCTACATACCCTATCTGCATTCATAGGAATGTGAATTAGACAACGAACAAGAATGGAAGGAAAATCCTAGACATAATCCACAAAAAAGAACTAAAAATGAAAATCAGTATATACATCAGAACCAACTCTAGACCATCTTGATAATTAAGTTCCTACCAATAATGATTTTCCAAATTTAACAAGACAAGATTGGGCCTCTCTGACCAAATGCACTGACATTTATTCACCTTAAAATTTCTAAAGATATTTTTTCATCATTTTACAAAGAAAATCACTGAATTTGGCTCAAAATTTTGTAAAATAGTTTATATAAGCATTCATTTTATTGCGAATTTCATTTTACTTATCCATAAGACAATACATTATATGATTATAATCAAGTCAATCTGTGTCTATATTGCATTGGTTTTAGCTTGGCTATACAAATTTCTTCCTTTTTCCCATAAAAGAGGTCATAAGTTTGAAAATGGTGGATGTTAGGGTTGTACAACTTGTCCAAACAATATCTAAAGTGTGAAAAAAAATTCCCTTGTGGACTTCCATAAGAGGAGAGCCTCGTAGATCAAAGTGTGTCTCGCTTTGTGCTAACCTAAAAACTACCTTTACTTGTACCTTTTATAGCTTATTTAAGTATTCATTTGTCTCTAATTCTATTTGAATCTGAGTGCTTTTGGTTTAAACTGTGTGCTGACCTTAAAAAAATACACACAGTTTAAGCCAGAAGCACTTAGATTCACTATTATGGACCTCTGAAATATCAAAACTCTAATGAGAGTACATTTTGCTAATCAACAAGGAAAAGTACAATGAGTTCAATCATATTCACTGCCAAACTGATCTAACATAATGAATACAACATAAAACAACTTAGAAAATTGCCATAAAAGTTATACTAACTCATTAAAAGGAATAGAACAAACAGACTTAATAAACAATACCACTAGACACCAGTTTTGCTTACACTAATATTTAAGCATGTATAATATGTGCTTTAAATTTTGTGACCTAATAAGAATTTTGATGTTACTATGATTGGATGAAATACAATAGACACCTGGAAGGGGACATTACTGCTTTAATTCAGCTATTTTGACATTACTTCACTTTTTTCAAAAATATGAACCATTCCCTTAAATCAACCACACCCGACCCCCTCTCCCACCTGCCACCATCCAACTACCCCCTCTCACCCTCACTTAAATGTTACTGTTGTTGCAAGTCCCACGACATAGAATAGTAGCTCTGAGCATTAGCATCCAATCCAAAAAGAAGTCTAAATTTTGTAGTTCAATCTCTCTGAGCATGTTTCTTGAAGCTTCCAACAAAACATTGCTTCCTATATTTGTTCCAAAATACATCAATGCTACAAGAATGAGTGAAAAGATGGTTGTCGGTTGGAAGATATTATTTTACAATACATAAGAATGTCATCATTTTAAGGCATTACAAGATATGTGTTATGACACTTGAAGTAAAAAATGCCAGCTATATTAAAATACAAAAATTGTTCATTAAGGAATATCCAAAGAATGAATAAAGTCCAAAGCAACAGCCAATAGTATGATACATGTGTCAAGGTTGCTGCAACAACAATCATAAAGGGCACATTTACAAATATGGAAAAAGTTTTTGCAAGCAGTGTCTTACCTGTATCCCAACATAATTCAGTTGTAATAGATGAGCAATCAAACTAACATGTAATGAAAATAGTAAAGGTACCACATATCTAACTAGTTTTCCAGAAAAACACCTGTATTTAATATACTCTATTTGTGATGGTTGTCAAAATCGACAATGGGAAAAAATAGTAGAGGTAAATACCACAGCCAGTTGGACCCATTATAAGAACACTGCTTTTCTCCAGGTCCACATTATCACCATCATCAATTTCCTCCTGTTTACGGGACATGCCATACCTACCATTCAAAACCAGTGCCCAAATTAGCTACCAAGAACATATACCAGACATCACCCCCCAAAAGGAAGACTAAAAAATAACATTCAACACTTCTAAATGATGTGTGTGATACTAAAACGTTGATTCTAAAAAGTAAAATGTTAAACCTGCCAATCTATACTAGAGACATCAACAACATACATTAATTTTACATTAATTTCATAATGACAAAACTTTGAAAGAAAATTCAGTGCTTGATAACATGTAATATTTGCTCATCCTTCAGTTAATATATCAATGAAATTCTCTCTTTATTGACTCATAATATATCTGTTTGTAGTGATTATGTACTACAACTGCTAGCACCTGTCATAAGAAAGGG